>UYYG01000021.1:0-332333 GCA_900625125.1 Dracunculus medinensis | reverse complement strand
AGATATTTCCATATAAATTACTTCTCTAATTTGTTCTTATGTATTTATTAAAAGCATTTAAAAAAATTTATTTTCAAAATGATTAGGCTTTAAAGATTATCGTAGATAAGAAAACTATGCGCGAAGGTATTTTCCACAGAATAATCGGATTTTTCGAATTCAGTTGATTAAAGCTCTTTTAATCGTTTCTACTTATTCTTCTTCGTTTTTTAAACTAACTCTCATTCCTATTCGCTTATTTTTCCTCCTGAAATCTTTTTTATTAATAATCTTAGTGATGAGAATGCAAAATTATAAATACCTGGTCACAATGAAGCATAATGGTAAAACTGAAGAAAAGTAGGGCGTATTTGATAAAAGAGAAGGAATTCATGGCGAATGAATGAATGATTCTTAAATGATCAGCAGTAGCAGCTTAGAGCAGAAAGGAAAAAGTTTAATCAACACAATGACAATCAAATTTTGGGAGTGTTCAATCAAAATGGCACCTCTCAAGATACGAACCCCAAAATTAATCAAATATTTTTCAATCATCCTTTCATCTTATCTATTCAAATTTTATTCAAATTTTACCTCATTTTTTGATGATCATAATGAAGCAAAAAAATAAAAGCCAGATTTTGATGGAATCTGAAGCGTTTCTTTAAGCCATTTTTCCTGTACTTTTTTCTCCTTTTTTTGCAACCAACAATTTCATTCCACAAATAAATTTCAAATGAACACCTGAATATGACATTTGGCTTGCAAATCGAGATTATAAAGAATAGATAAAAAAGTAGATAGATTTTAGATAAAGTTTCTATCAATCTTCATTATTATGGAAATATTTCTTTCCATTATCTTTATCCAAATTTTTTCAGATTTTTACATGAACACCTGAAAATGAAAAGTAAAGTGATTAGCGCTCCATTTCTGAGTGCTCAGTTAGCTAACTGTTTGAACAATGTGAAATTTTTTCACATTGTATCACTTAGCGATAGAAGTTTAAGCGTATCGCAAAAATCATCCTGTTTTTTAGTAACAGGTTTAATAACTCCAGTTAGATATACGGACCGAGCTGATATTTCTCAAAATTTGCCACTTTGCCACCTTCTTATGGCAACGAGAAAAGTGACAGTTTCAACTGGATTAATGCAATTCAATGTGAATTTCTTCATTATAGTGGAAATCGATCCAAGCTACCTGTAAGATGACTGATACGTTTTATTCGGCCAAATTCAGCGACAGTGACAAATTTATTAAATATTTTTGACGATTAGAACGAATTTTTTTCAGAATTCCAATGGCTTGGAACTCGATAAAAAATAATCGTTGAAAGAGACAGTAAGTATCTTGTAGTTTTGAAAATAATGAATTAACCCAGCTGCGTCGTAAAAAAAGCTATTTATTTCCAAATAAAATTTTAATTTTTCCGCTAAATAAAATTTAAATTTTAATTGGTTAATTTCATTTAATTTTAGCTGCAAGAAATTCAATAAGAATTAAATTTCAGCGGAAGATGCCATATATAACACCTGTGATTCGTCAGAATTTTAAATTATAAATATTTCGATCTGAATTCTTCGGTTGAGAAGGTTTCTGCTGCTTTTTGCAAGAAATAAAAGAATATTTTAAGTGAATTTTCATTCAAGTAAATAAATTAAGTAAGGCCTGATAGCACAGTTCCATCATTTTATCTTGATTACATTAAATAACAAGAACAATAGACTAGAAGAAAAATTCATGCTTAACAGTTGGTGCACTTCTGAAATGCTAGCTAAAATCAATGCTCTTAAATGTAATAGGTACTGTTGCGATAGATTGGTTAAAATTTAAAGGCTTACATTTGTCTCAATGCATTTTATGCGATAAAATGCAGTTAGATTTAAGCCTTAGCATACTTCTTGCAGTTATAGATGGTCGCTTGTTTAGGCCAATCAAAAAATTCCTAAGCTCAATTATTCTATTCTTAAGTATTTTTGATAAAAAAATATTGAGTTAAAAAATTAAAAATTAAAAATTGCTGCATTTATATTTAAAAATTTATTTTCAATTTTAATAATCGCTTTACCGCTTCGATAATCGAAGGAAAACTAACGATCCGATTCATCGTTCAATTTACATGAATTATGCAAAAGTGTAGTATTATCATAAAATCTTTCATGTTTTGCTTGTAAAAATAGAAGGAATTATGCCCGTTAAATTCTCCCATCGTGGTTGGTATAAGTTCAATCATTCGTTTTGCCAAATTACAGCTTTTCTTTTCACTATTTAAAAAATTTAAGAGTTCATTTATTGATTGCAAATCGTTTGGTAAGAAAGTCGCCGAACAGTTGTCACCGGATTTTTCAGCATAATTTTTTCATTTCTCTTAATTTAGTTTCCAGTTATATTTTCGAAAAGCTATACTTATTCACAAAACCTTCTATAGAGGGAATAGAGTTCAAAATATTTACCTTTTTAATCCGTTTCTGGTTCATAGAAACGCAAGTGAACAATGTGATAATAAGCAACGCTGAATCAATACATAATTATACATAATTAATTCCAATAAATTATATGAGCTATTTGGGCTATTTTAAAAGGTGATATAAATTTTTACAATGTATATGCCCATACATACCAGTGAAATTAAATATTGGAAACGAATACTTCGATACTTATGATTCCTCCCAGAGGAAATCATTTTTCGACCATTATGCGAAATTAATTTCTAGCACTGAAGTTTTCTAATCAGTTGATATCATTCACGTCTAGTGCTGAGTGAAGTAAATGCGTATGAGTTAAAAAAATAGCTGGAATAAAAACATCGTTTCAGTTAGGTGATTTCAGCTCGGATAACACAGCTATAAAATTTTTCATAGTCGTACAAACAAATACAAACGCTTCAATGAATGCTAATGAATTAAAGTTATCGTTGAGAAATCGCTCTGTTGATCAAAAATCAGAATGGAGAGAATTTTGACAATAAATTTTTAAATTTTTTGATTTACTTAGAATTTAAAAATTTAGAAATTATAAGCACCTACTGTTGCGGAATTTTATGTAGATATAGGCATAGGATAAATTAAGAAAGACGGTCCAATAAAATAATTTTTCTCCATAAACTGTTAAGGAACAAGACGATAATCGAGTGGTATGGTTGCTCAATTTTTTGCTTTTAATGGAGATGAGTTAAATTCTTTGATGTGAGTTTTAAAAAAAATGAGACGAAATTTTACTGTATATAGAAAGCTGGGGAATAAAACAGTGGTTCAAAGAGTGCTGATCATATTCTTTGATGCGTACAAGACTGCGCTTCTAGGATGGCGTTCGGAAGGAGTCTTTGGACAATTCTTCAAAGAATCTTTAAGCTATCTTCGATTTCTTATGCCTCTGGTAAGGAAAAATATAGGAATAAAGATACTATCCACAGGGAATGAAAAATAATTTTTTAAAATCTATTATGTTGGCAAGAATTTCGCAGACCAATCATCAATTCAAATTATTTTTAATCATTATTTCATTTTTTTTCTTAAAAAATATTCGATATTTTCTTTATTAAACAATTTAGAATATATTAATAGTAAAGAGAAAACTGTTCATGGTATCTAAAATGCCTTATGATTCTTTAAATTCTCAGGTATATTCAAAAATTTTAAATGAACTATAACTGAAATAACTAAGAGTTATCATTAATCATTAATCAGTTGCACCAGTTGATTCTATCGATTTAAATTTTTTTAATGGTTTCGTCGACTCCATTTTTTTGATTCTAAACAAAGTAAAATTATTTCTTTATCGGTTTTAAATAAAATAATTCTCCATTTAATCTTAAATAAAGTAAAATACAATTTGTTCAAAAATATTTTTATATATTTAATTTTTATTTAAATTTTTATTCAAATTTAAATACAAAAAGTACAAAATACAAAAAGTGAGAAAAAATTTAATTTTGTGCTTGTGTTGATGCAACAATTTTCTTTTTTTTGTGATTTTATATTATTTTTATTTAGTTATTTAATTTTCTTATTTAATAATCTTTAGAAATTTTAGGTTCATATATTTCACAAAAAATTTCACATTCATTTTTATTTAATTGTATTTTTGTGATGATTCGCTATGTCGAATTTTACTACCATATTGTTACTACAACTAATGCTTCGGAGTTCTGAGATATGAGATATTGTTCTGAGAGCAATCGAGAGTTTCAACTTAGTCAAAGCATGCAACGCGAGTACCTCTCCCTTCATTTAGCTTTTTAACATATTCATAAATAACTGGAAATACTTGAAGAAAATAAGAGGAATTTTCGAACGATATTTTTATGAAAACGTTGAAAAATAGATTTGATCTAGGAATTCATGTAAATGATGGAAACTATGCGTATAAATCTACTGCATATTACAAAATATTTGTATTTTAGGAATGCGCTCATTGTCAATGTATTTTAGCGTTTGGATTTTCATTATTTTCTGGATCACTCTTTTCCCACTAGTAAGTTCCTTCTACTTTTTATATTTTAACTGCAAAATCTAAACTTTATATCCCATATAGTTGTAATAAGCATAGGGAAAAATTCGAGGAATACAGTATAACAGTATAAACAAACATTCCTAGATGTAATACTACAGGTAATGATCATCATACTAAGACTTTATAGTTGTAGGTTGGTACTTTAAATGTGCTCAATATTAAATCAACTTTCAATGACGAAATTAATGAGAAAATATGCAACGTTTATGATGAATCAAATATCTGCCGAGAGGTTTCTTAAATTTTAATTTTTCAGTTTTTCAAATTACAAAATGATGAATCAATAGGCGTTTTTTTCAGCAATTTTTTTAGTCAACTTCTTTACTTTCCTCTTTTTCATATTTTTTCTATGCTTCGACAAAAACTATATAATTAATTTGGCTGAATTCCGAAAAATTTATATTTTCTTTGGTTTTATGGATATGTTCTAAAATCTCCTTACGATTCGGTGAAACAGAGTGCTTTGAGAGCTCCACGATTTTCAGTTATTAGAAAAATTACTAATTATTGAAACTGGTCAGACTTTCATCCTTATTTAATTTCATTGTAAAATAAAATAGTAGGACTTGATGATAGGATTTGCAGGAATCAGGTGATATCTGCTCAGAGATTTGTCGAATTTGTGAACGTTAAAGCATATCTTACATATGCATAAATCACGTAAAGAATAATAAAGAATGCAGTTTTAATAATTTAAAATAATCCTTTAGCGTTTTAATAAAATGATGATCAAAAAATAATTTTAAATGAAATTTTAAAATTTTTCCAATAACCCATCTAATCCTAAACAGAAGTAAACGTGTCGTTAAAGATGAAATACTGCCAGTGCTGAAAAGCTAAGCATATTTTAATTCCCAAATAATTCTCTAACAGAGGATTTCATATCCTAATACTCTGTGGAGCCAGCCAAATAAGAAATGAAAGTAACGTTAAAAAATGAAGACTTAAGGAGCCAGAATAGCGGAACCGAATGGTTAGTGCTCAGAATACTATGCGCAAGCAGTTTAGCTCTTGCCTCCGATAGAAATAAACTTAAAAATCCTAAAATCCAAGTTGTATTGGTTGCTATCTATATTTCTATTTGTGACTTTCCTGCAAAAAAAATATTTCACCAGTGGAGCCTGCTTAACCGGAAATTGTAAGTTACAACTGCTTAAATGCATAAATTATTCGCATAGATAATGAAAACAAAAAAATAAAAAAAAAATTTGAAAGCCAATCTCTTGTTTCACCTTAAATTTATTTAGTAAGTTAAGGTATCAATAAATCGACAAATGAAAATCACATCATCAGTTGAACGATGCAAATGTCCTCAAGGTTATCAATGTCCCAATAGTCCCATGAAAACGCCTTTATTTTCAAGGTCAGTAGATTTTTTTGTCTAATTTTTATCGCATTATCAATCACTTAAAAATGTTTTAATTTTATAACCGAAAACCAACAATATAAATATTTTCCCTTGAATAAAAATTTAGTCATTGTTACGATTAAACTTATTTTATTCACCATTCGACGAAAAATGCAATAAAAATTTAAAAAACTAGAAAACTCCCAAATCTGACCTATTTTCAAGAAGCCTACAATTAACCGTTCTTACCGCCAACCAATTCCAATAGTAACAATTAAGTTCGCTCGTTCATTCGACCGAATTCAAGTAATATATTAAATTTACAGTCGTAAAAGCTCCAATCACAAAATCTCTAAATGTATTGATGAATGATAGATCTTAGCATATCTTTAAAATATAATACATTAAAAAATCAAATATAGTCAAATAAAATGTTTTTAAGTCAAATCAAAATTTATTGGGAAAAATTTGTCGAATGAATTTCAGGAATAACCTGAAATTCGCCAAAAAATATTTCCCAACAAATTTTCGAGTGATATTAAAAATATTTTTCCAAAAAAGAGGTTAATTAGATCAAAAATTATATATTATGAAACAAGTAAAGATTGACAAAAGAATGAAAGATACGTAATGGAATGAAATTATTCAAACGAAAATTAAGGCATAGAATTACAAAATAACTATTTATTCAAATGGATTGCATTGTAATATTGTTGGTTCTTCTTCTATTTCTAATTTTGAAAAAAATTTAAGTGAAGTTATATTATGGATATTGCTTATAAAAGAGGAACAGGCAAGCATGGGGCGGGGGAAGCAAAGTGCCGGTATAAGTGCCGGTACACATTGGCTGTCAGAACAATAGATACGAAAGAAATAAAACAGCAAAATCTATAGGCGAAAAAAACTAATAATTGCTCTAAAGGTAACTATATGAAAAATGAGAAAAAATATGTTATTAATTAACCCATCATTAGTGCTACAAAATAAATGTTATTTAAAATTATTGTTATATTCCTTACTACATCAATAAATGATTTGTTTCAATGGTGTATTGGTGATTCAGTCGAGAACCGAGAGCTGGGTTCGAATCCGTTGATGCCCCACTCTTCTCCAGTCGCCTAACGGAGAAAAGCATAGGAGAATAGAATAGCTTAGCTTGATACTCAATTTGCAGCGCTGAAATTACCAGCGAGAGTAAACCTGTCCAAAAATCCGGATTATACTAGCGAGCCACTTGTACTTCTATTGTATCCGACATATTTATCTAGTCCGACAAGCCAATTGGGCGAGTCTAACCAGCAATTTTGAGTGCTCTTAAAAAAAGAAAAGAATTCTTCCAGTGCTAATAAAAAAGATTTTCCTTTCATCCTTTAATTACTTTAATGAATTATTTTTATTACTACTATTATCATTTTTAACCTTTATTCGTGATGGTTCAAAAATTTTACGAATAATTCACATCAGCTCCCTGGCATTATTTCTTTTCTTTATGGAAAAATTCGGGAATTTAGGAAAATTTAAAGTTTTTGAAAGTTTTCTAAATTATATAAAATGAATTTCAGATGCATCTTCACCACTGAGCATTATCATCTCATTTGTGAACTAAAATGTGTTTCAAAAAATCTCAACAAACAATAAGTCCTTTTTTGTTACTAATAATTAACCATCATTTGTCTATAAAAATTTCATCGACGTCCTCGATATGAAACGATTAAACATTTTACTTATAATGTAGAATGTCGACAAAAAAGTTTGTTTGTTGAATTTATCGTCAATTTAAAGTTTTTTATTGAAATTCTTTAAATTTATCTTACAAAATTTATCTCTAAAATCGAGTCCAGTTCTTATTCAACTCACCAGCCACCCACATTTCCAGCTAAGTAAGCCCCCTAGTGGAAATTTTCTCATCCGAGAAGTCATAAGAAGCAAGCCTTTAGCCTTTAGCAGAAGAAGTGAGCATACGATTCAGCGATAATACGATAAAATTCAACCGATATCCTAAAACAAATTCTGAAAAGTTGGAATTCAGAATGGAAACATCAGTCCATCAGCAAATATTTCCCCATTAGGGAGTCGCATTCGAAAGAAATTAAATTTGCCAATAAATTTTGATTTACAATGTGAAATTTTGTAGAAAATTTTTAGAGAAAAGCGAATGAAAATGTGAAAATACAACACAAAACTTGTTGGACAATTCTTCTCTTCTTTATAAATTTTATGAATTAAAAACATTAAAAATATTTTTAATAATTAATAATTAAATAAAATATTTTTTATTAAAAGCATTTTGAGTGTGCATTTAAAAAAAAAAACGAATAGTTTGTATTAAAACCGTAAATAATAAGTTAAACAGGAAACCATAAACTCGCATCTTTATGAAATATTGCATAAAATTTGCATGTGAAGTTGATTCGCAGTAGTTATAACTGGTAAGTAGTTGCATTTTTAGTTGCAAGAAGTCGCAAAAAGACCCTTTATTTATATAAAAATTTCTAAAAAAGCGTGGAGTGCGGGAAAACGCGAAATAATACACTGGTGAAAAGACTGGCAAACTGAATTTTGCTAAATCGTTGCACTCGCGAATTATCAAAATAATCCAACATAATAAAAAATTTTTTTTCTGATAGATGTATGGAAGATCAATGAAGAAGAATAGATAAACTAGAAAGAATTAAAATTACCTATCTTCTGTTAAACTATCCATTAACGGTTTGACAATTAAATAAATATATTTGCGAAGAAAGGGAAGCGTGGATGGGGAAAACATCATTCGACATCGTGGTCGACCACCTTTGCATTTCCAGCTTCAGCAGTCAATAGTCAGTGGAACCAGCCAAAACAAAATCGGTACGCGTTGCCAGGAGAAGGTAATGACGAAATAAGTTAGTCAAGCAAAACAAAAGAAACGAAACGAAAAATGACCAACAAACAGTTGTAAATCTCTAAAATGAATTAGAATAAGGAATATTTTAAATTTTAAAATATTCCTTGAAAATTGTTCAAAAATTTAAAATGAATTATCATCGTCTGACAGATTTCGAGAAAACAAACAATTAAATTTGAGAAAATTACGCGAAAAACTTCCGATATCATTTATTGTATAAATTTACGATTGCGTTTAGTGAATGTGAGAATGCTCGTGCTCTATGTTAGTTTCATAAAGGTTAAGTTTAGTAGGGGTAGTGCGGCTCCATTCCTCCATTCTTGTCTCGTGACAGAATAAACGCGAGTGTCGTCGAGAGACTGATCGTTGAGATGGCATGAGAAATATTTGAGTGCTTTTCTCCCCTATTAAAAGAATCTTCGATGGATTTATTCTTGCAGGTCATTGTTACATAAAAAAGGTCAACGGAGAATGGTTCAGCAAAGAAATTCTTTTCCTTTCTTTTACTGATCAGAGATAATCGAGTAAGTGCTTTAGCAGTTCACGCAATTCCATTACTTTCTTTTATTTCGCTTTATTTCAAAAAATTATTGCAAAATTATTAAAATTTAAAGTTTTGTTTAATTTTCTTTAAAAATTTTTTTACAAATTATAATACTCTACAGTATTTCTTTTTTCCGAAAAAATGATTAAAATTTATAAATTTTATTAACTTTAATATTTTTTTCAAAAAAAATATTCCCATTGAATCAGTTATTATTTAGTTTTATTTTCCACTATTTCTCTCTATTTTAGATAAAAATTCTGGCATTTTTAATAGTTTTAATAATTTCAAAATATCCCTGAGAAATTCGCTGTAAAGGGTACTTTGTCAGTATCAGTGAACGACTACGAACGGTATAACAAAGAAGGAAAAAGAGAGAGCAACGACTTAATGCGAAGGAACGATCAAGGTTATCGTAATCGTGGTCACAAATAAAGAGGAATCTGTTGATGCATAACATAATACTCGGTGAACTCGAGCTCGCAGTGCAAAAACTTTCTGGCGTCAAACCCAAACCTCTTTAACCTCTGACCTCGAAGCGATTCATACTGCAATTGTACAAATAAACAAATTCTATTCTATTCTAATTGTCCATTGAAATGCACTTCCTTTTCCTGTAGCCACTCACGCGAATTTGCTTTGCTGTGTTAGCAATTAAAAATCGTTTGCCAAAGAATCACTTGGGAATAGAAGTGAAAGCGAATCCTCAAAAAGATGGATTTCATTTTCAATTACAGGTTGTCAGGTTGACAAATGGTAGGTTTGAGGTTTAAGGCATAAGAGTGGAGGCCGCGACGATTGCCCCACTGAAACAGAATATCACTCGGCCAATCCGCTTTATAAGACCACAGCACTAAAGAAATCCGAGTGAGCACCAAAGAAAATTGTAGGATCCAATCGTAAAATTTTTAAAATCATGCGATCACTCTTACCTTATATCTATATTCTCTTTTCCCTCTCCTTCATTTCATCATTATCGAGTTCACCAATTTGTCTAATTTTCTCTATTTCTCCAAATTTTCCGTCATAACTACTACTCTATATTGTCATTTTCTCCGAATGTCTCAAACAGCGATGCACTCTAAATTTGTATAATTTCTTTTCCGAAAATGTCGCTCTTTAAAATATTTTTATTATTATATTTGAGATTGTTTCTTCATTCGTATCTTTCGAATCGGTTCCTCTTGAGTTTTTCCTGTTACTTCTCAGTTATTTTCCCCAATGTTCCTCTTCCTCTTTCTCAATTCCTTCTGTTTTTCCTCTTCGATTCATTCTTTCATTCTATTTTTTTATATTCCTTTTTTAGCCACATTTTTAAAAATTATTTGAAACTTTTTATGAAAAGATAAATAATTAATAAATAAATAATAATTGAACCGTCACATTCGACTTAAAAGTTTTAACGATTTCACCAGATAATTTCCTTAAATTCACCTCTCTTCTCATCCATTTTATTTTTTAAATTTTGAAATTTTGAATTTTGAAAATAAATTTTGTCAATAATTTTCTCGTTGTCCATCTTTCTATGCTATTTCATAAATTATTTTATTTCAGTTTCTCTTCTTTTTCTTCCTTCTTAAATAAGAATATAAGAATTTGTGAATATTAATAATGCTAGTAATCTTTTCTATTTCTCCGTTGATCCGATTTTCAAATCTTTTATCCGCGAATATAGAAATTCATAGGAAACTCGAGTGAATGAAATTTACTTTCAGTGATGTTATGATTTCAAATTTAATATTTTTATTAATAAATCATTTATCATATCAAGAAATCCTTGTAAACAGTGAATTTATCACTAAATCTGCGTCATTGTCGTCGTCATTTATAATTGAAAAATGGCGACCTGAAAAAATAAATTTACCCGGATCGACGACTAATTTTACTTTAATTTGTCCACTTTATTTCACCGAAAATAATAATTCACAATTTCAATGGTATTTCAATGGAATTTTGTTATTAAATTATTCAAATAAAAAATTGCAATTGAATAATTTAAGTAAAAAAAATTCGGGAATTTATCGATGTTCATTAGGAACCTCTTTCGGAAAATTATTATCACTACCAATAGAAATTAACGTTTTATGTAAGTTTTGTTTGTTTTTATTTTAATTTAAAAAGGTGGAAAATGGCCGAAAACAAATTAAATTCTTTCTTTTGATTTGAATAAACCTATCATTAAAAGTGGAACTGTCTGCTGAATATTATCAAGGAAATTTGCATTTTTTACAGGAAAATTTTTTATTTCTTAGGAAGAAAAAATTTCTTAGGAAGAAAAAATTTTTCCTTTTTGTTTTTGCAGATTTGAATGGATTTGCAGTTAATTCGGATAATATTTATAGAATTTCGGCAAATAAACCTTTTATATTAAAACCACCATCACTTTTTGCCAGTTCAAATTTAAATTTTGTATGGAAATGGTACTTTAATGATAAACAGGTTTTGCGTTCCATCAGTTTTGTGTAAAACTTCGCAATGATTGTGACAAGGAAACTATTCTAAAAATTTTCGTGGAATTGAATTAGAGAAAAAAAATTTCTATTGGTTTATCAATTAATTTACTTGACTTTTAGAGCACACTTAAACTTCTGACGAATATTTGTCAAGGTTAGACAAAACTAAATGCGACTAAATATTTGATGTTTGCATGCATAGAAAAAATTATCTTTTTTTTATACTTATTAAGTATTAATTATTAAAAATTAGAATTATAAAACATTTTTAAATCATATTTAATAAAATTCGCGGGTAGTGTTTGCCTACCGTTTTTTAGCGAAAATTTTCTTTAATTTTCATTTAAAATTTTTTTAAAACTTGTGTTAAACTTTAATTTTTTTGAGCTTTCATATTTATTTATATTGTATTGCAATTATTTATTCTTTTAATGAAATGAAATTTCAGATTTATATTAATGATAATTATTATATAACGAATCATGGCGATTTAATAATAATGGATTCAGCAAATGGATTCGGTTATTATAAGGCATCAGTATATTCAAGCGATTTATCGCCTAATCACTTTATATCACCGAAACAGTTGGTTATTCGAGATTCTAATGATGGTTCGTTTTTCTTTTTTTTTTTTGAATTAACGTAATCTAAAGGTTTAAAAATTTCTTTTAATTGGTAAAATATAAATTATGTTATTTTTATGATTTAACAAATGATTATATTATTTTAAAACAACTGTAATTAAAATATAAATTATGTTATTTTTATGATTTAGCAAATGATTATATTATTTTAAAACAACTGTAATTAAAAAGTTGTAATTTTAATCTTTTTATAAATTAACTTGATAATTGGCTTGCAATGAAACTTGTCATTAACAGCATCCTTAAATGAATCTTCAGGAAAAGATTACATCGTAATGGCGAGCAGAGCAATTACGCGAATAGTGTTGATTGTTTTACTTATTTCTTTATTAATGAAATTTTTATTTTTAAAATATTTATTTATTTAGATATAAATAACGATAAATTGAAAGATTTCATTTATTCACCACAAAATGCAATCTATCGTGCTGGTGACGAAGACGCAGTAATCTTCGAATGTGTTCCACGTTATCGGTAAATTTTTAGCAATTTCTAAGTTTTCTAGAGAGTGCTTGGCTTGGAGATGAATAGCCATTCCAACTGTGGTTGGCTGAATTAAGTCTGTCATTAAAATTCTGTTGAGGATGAATATTTTTTTATTCAACAAATGAAAAACAAAAATAAACTAAGCTGCTCGATGAATACATAATATTTGCCTTTGCGTTCTTATAATTCTGTTGTTAAACAGTGTTTCAACAATAAAATTTATTTGTTCACCATTTACCATTTCACCACTTAGTTACTCAAAAAAAATTTGATAAATGAGCGGAAAGATTATGGAAAATTCATATTATTTATATATTTAAATTCATATTTATCGACAATTATTCAACGTTGAATATCTCAGACGTTATACAATTACAGAGTTCAACTAGATATCAAATGGACGATAGATGGTATTGAATTGTACAATAATAGTATTGTGTCCATAATTTATGCGCAAAGGCGTTTAGAAATTAAATCTGCACATCTTTTAACAAATAGTGATGAAGCAGTGATAAAATGTCAGATAATTTTTGATCCATATGGTGACAAGTATTCCACTACTATAGCTAATTTGACCATTATAAGTAACTGTTTTTCATTACATTTTTTGCATAATTCGACAATTTAAAGAATATTTTTTTTTGAATTTATCTTTCACGTCCGTGAAAAATTTTTTTTGATTTGTTTGAGATTTAATTGCAGTAGTGTTCGTCAAAAAAATAGCATAAAAATGGCATTAAAATAATTTTATTGGCCCAAATTATTTTTAGAACGTCCTGAAATAAACCGAAAACTTTTGCCAAATAAAATATCAAAAGAAGTCGGTGAATCACTATCATTGAATTGTCAAGCGTCTGGTGTACCAAAACCTTTCTTACAGTGGTATTTTAATGGCGATCGACTTGGTATTAATGGCTCACATCTGCACATTGAAAACTTGGATAGCATTAACTTTGGCTTATATCAGTGCGAGGCTAGTAATGCTGCAGGTGTGGATCTAACGATTACTTGGCTCAGAAAAGGTTCGGTATTTATGCAAATTCTGTTCGTGTTTCCTTTTTATTTTAACGTATTATCAAAAGGATTTATTTTATTTCAGTTAATGAATCTACATCAGATTCGTTATCATTTCCAAAGATCGTTGAATTTACGGGAAATTTTACAGCATATGCTATGACTGATGTGAAATTAAAATGCCTTGCGAGTGGCAATCCTTTGCCAACGATTAACTGGAGTTATAATGGTTGGCCAGTAATTTTGTACTCTGGCACAATTAAAGTCAATAAATCAATAAAATAAAATCGAATATAAAATATTGTTAATGCTCTTAAACTGTGGATGTAAATACCAGTATTCTTGAGATATATTGAGAAAAATCTTTAGACTTCCTCCTAAGTTTGAATCCATTTGTAAAGAATTTGAAAACTTATTACAAAAGCAGCGGCCAGTTCCTCGTATCTTTTCGGTTTACATATAACTCTTTGGCGAAGGAGTTTTATTTTTTAGCGAAACCAGAAATGATTCTTTTTACAATTAGTATTAAGAATGGATATTTTTAAATTTCTTATTAACTAAATGAATATATGAATATTCTTTTCTATTTTGGGATTAATTCTTCATCAAAATACCAAATATATTTTCGAAAATGACACATTTATAATAAAATCTATGTTGTTATCGGATTCTGGCAATTATACTTGTATAGCATCAAATAAGCATGGGGCTGAACAACGATCATTATCCATTCAAATTATTGGTTATTTCATTTTTTTTTAGTAAATCAATTAATTTATAGTGCATATTTATTAAATGTTTAGAATATTTGATATTATTTGATGTATTTGATTATTATTTGACTTGAAGCTAATATTTCTTTTAAAATAATTCTAAGATGTTTTTATTTCCTTTAATACGTTTTAGATCGCGATTTGATCGAGTATGGACCTTCTAATCAAAGTATTTTAATTGGAAGCAATATAATAATGCCTTGTAAACTTTCTGATTATTTTGAAGCAAATCCTGATATCGCAATAATTTGGAAATGGAATGTATGTTTATATTTTTGTTTTGTGCAAAAAAATTTGAAGACATTGCAAAAGACATTGTTGTCGTGAAAAGTTTTGTTAATTCAGAAAGAAGAAAAAAAAAACTAAAATTTTTTGAAAGAAGTAATCTGCGTACTCGTCAACGGTTTCACGAATTAGAGTGGAATATATAGCTAGTTGTAGATTTTATTTCATTGCTCAGATATCAATATAATAAAACGATGTGCAAAATAATATCAATTATTATAACGAATTGAAAAGTAGGATTATTTTTGAATACGTATTGTCGAAACTGACCGACCGCTTAACTAACCGACAGATTAACATACTAACTGACCCTTGGTCGCATTTCTAATCGTGTTTTGTAAGGAATGTGTAAAGAGATTTTATTTACAATTAGACGTATAATTTCTTTACTCCTGATCTAGAGCTGGTTTATGATTTTAAGCATGGAAAAATGCTTATTATTTCATTCAAATTGACGTATTCTCACAGCTACAAAGGAAATTATGTGCAAAAATACCAGATGTACAGCTGATTTATGATTTTAAGCATACGAAAACTCTTATTATTTTGGTTTTTCCAATAACTATAAGGCAAAAAAAATTTTCGTCTTTAAAGTGAAAAATTCATGTGAACATCAAGCGGGACCAGTTTAGCTTCATTTAGATTTACTGCTAAGGTTTAGATAATTTCTTCGCCATGAGGAAATACTACATGATAGATGGATTTTGTTTTAACGAATTAACGAATAGTTTCAATGCAAACGAAAGAATTCTGTATCAGTTATTTGGAACATCGAAATTGGCTGATTTTCACGTTATTATTTCCAGTTTTTATGCTAATAATTTTTTTTCTAACAACTATATTCTCTACCTCTTAAAATGAGAGGTCAGGAGATGCAAAGTTCGTACTAGAAAAACGGCACACTTCATATGTGATGAACACATGAGGGTTTCACCGGTACCAGACGTGCATATATGAAGTGTTGGAAGGAGACCCTCGTACCGGCTGTGCTTAGTGCAATAACCAGGCAAACACAATTCAGACTACTCTCTCGCCGAGAGTTTTAAATTTCAGTGGCAGTTTCAGTAGAGAAAGACTTGGAGAATTCCAGGTTTACATTTTATGCTGAGTTGTGTAAGCCTGGTTTTTTTTTGGTAGGGGTCAGTTGTATAATGCTGTTATTACTTCTCATGCTATTATGATGATTTTTTTAATGGTGATGCCTAATTTGATTGGGGGGTTTGGTAATTGGATGGTGCCTTTAATGTTAGGAGCTCCTGATTCATTCGTCAGTTTTCATTCGTCAGATCCCGATTCATAATCCCTGTCTACTCTTTGGCAGGCGAGAACCTGTCATGCCGATAATGGCAAATGCCTGGGCTTCTTGTACATCCCGAATGAGGTTTATATTTTGATTTTACCTGCTTTTGGTATTGTAAGTCAGAGTAGTGGCTTTTTATGATTCTGTTTTTTTTTTGTTTCTTGGTTGTTTTTTTTATATTTTTGTTGTTGAATGATTATATTAGCTACTGAAGATATCGCAAGAGTAGTAATGCCCTTCGATTTCTTTTTGCTTTTTTGAAAATTTTTTTAAATGAATTTTTGAGTTGGTGAACATTATAGAAAACAATTTAAATTCGTTTCTTTGAGTTTTATTTTGTTATTTTATTGATTTTCGTTTCAGAACTTGATAATCCCAAAAATTGGTGATCCAGTTCACAGATTTGTAGTGACTGATGATAATAATTTATCAATCCGACAAGTTGGCCCTGATAATATTGGCCTATACACTTGTACAGCTAGTAATGGCATCAATGAACAGTCTGTATCTGGCTGGCTGAATATTATTGGTTCAGTTGTTATAATCTAAATTTAATCCGTTGTTTTCCATTTCATTTCCGTTCAGTTGTTCCTCTTTCATTTGAAAATGCCCGCTGTTTTTGAAGAAAATTATATGAATGATATCTTTGCAGAAAAACCTTCTATGCCTCAAATGGTAGTAGCGGAATTAATGAATGAAACAGTACCACCGCGCATTCGAGTTTTATGGAAAATTGGATTCGATGGAAATTCACCGATTATTAAACATTATATTGAAATGCGAAGTTTAGGCCCGTTGGATCTGTGGTCAGATTGGGAGGTTGTGATCGATAACATTCCATCTGAATTGTGTTGCGAAGCCTCTATTGGTAAGGCTTTTATTAATAGTTTAACAAATAACAGATAGATAGCAGATAGCAGTAGCATTTTTGTCTTCATTTTTTCGTCTATAATCAATTTTCCACATCTATTTCGATTTATACTACCTTATTTGATATTTGGTTTAGCATGCCACTCCGACCGCGTGCCACCTGATTTTAGGAGCCTGTTTATTTAAAAGCCCTCATCTTTTCTGGTTAAACTCACTCCGCTTGTCGCATTAGACAAAAATGAATCGCTAACATTGCCGGGACAAATTCACTCCTATAGGGAATAGCGCTCAAGCGCTCATGAATTGAGTAATAATCCACTGAGCCATTTTATCCTCACGATATACTACTGCAACATTCATTAAGATGTATAGTAATATAATATATTTATATATTTATGTAAAATTTAGATAATTTGAAACCGTCATCTATATATGAATTCCGAGTGGTAGCTGTGAATCGTCATGGACCTGGTAAACCTTCTCTTCCATCTAATAATATTACAATGCCTCAGCAACCACCAGCTGCTGCACCTCGAAATGTCGCTGCAAGGTTTGAGTAGGCCTATAAATTTTACTGTGCTTTTTGTCGAAAATTCTCTCTTTTTTTTCAATCAAATTTCGATTTAAATATATGAAATGTGAATATGAGAAATTCTTTACAGAATTTCTTAGTAACTCAACTCATCCTTCAACTAGCAACCTTGAACCGATTTTGTGTAAATGGATTTATTTTTATTTATTATGGAGTTTTTATTATTTATTATGGAGTCATGAATGAAGATTTATTGCAATTCTTTTAGTGCAAGAAGTTGGTCTTCGATCATGGTGCAGTGGCAGCCACCTCCATCGGAACAATGGAATGGTGATATTCTTGGATATATAGTGCGTTATCGTTTGGCAAACTATGCTAGTTTACCGTGGATTGAAAAGAATATAAGTAATGATCATGCAAGAAATGTGCCTCTGGAGCATTTAATAACGTGGCGAGAATATGAAATCCAAGTCGCAGCTTATAACGATCGAGGAATGGGTGTTTTTAGCAAACCTATCTATGTAACTACTCTTGAAGGAGGTCTCAACTTACATAATCACTGTTAAAAATTGAAAATATTTTTCAATTATTTGTGCTTCAAAATTCATCATACTAATGTAGGTGTGTCTTATAAGTTATATTCATTTCCTAAATTTTTTCAGTACCAACTCAACCTCCTCGTGATGTGAAAGTGCGCGTTATAAATTCCACTGCTATATCAGTTTCATTCAGTCCTCCCGAACAGCAAGTGATTCCTGGCGTGAATCAAGGTTACAAAGTATGTCGCACAATAAATGGATAACAATTTATGAGAAATATCTTCTGAACCAGTGGACTTTTTTGCATAACATTTTTTTCGGAATTTTTATGTGACAGTGAGGAAAAGTGCCTTCCGATAACTTCTTGTTCGAAGAGAATGTGGAATTTAGGCACAGGGGCCATCTGAGTCACATTACCGCAAAATATGGATTCATCTTGTCTAAATATAATTTGCTATTATGGTGAAAAATAAAAAATTTAGATCGAAATATGGAAAGGTGCAGTTTCTTCAACATCACTTTTCCGTCAAATAAGAGTACTTCCATATGAGAATCCTAGTGAAGTTATTGGAGACCTCGAAAAATTTGGTCATTATAATGTGACAGTCTTATGTTTTACTTCTCCAGGTGATGGTCCACGCAGCAAACCTGTCGAAGTTATCACATTTGAAGATGGTAAATGCTCATAATTTCTGCAATTTAAGTCGTAACAAATACAATGCATTAGCAAAGAAACTCAAATTGATTTTTCTCATTTGAGTAATGCCAATGTTGAAATATTTTACAAAAAAAATACTGATGATGTTGTAGTACCAGGAGCCGTGAGAAATATACGTTTCGATGAAATTTTATTCAATATGGCAACCATAATATGGGATCCACCACTGGAACCTAATGGAGTTATTACTAGTAAGATTTATTTTAGATACAAGTGACACAGTTGAACAAATGAGCAAATATTTGAAAAAGTGCAAATACAATAGGATGTTGTTTTGTGCATTGGCCCATTATTGCGTCTAGTTATTTTTCATTTTAAAGCATATATGTATTAGAATATACGATTCGTTATCGGGAACTTTCATCGGATGAGAAACATTTGCTTATTGCGAAGCCTTCTGCTCGAAATATCACTATCGAAGGCCTCAATGCTTCAACTACTTATATTATTAATATACAGGCTTCAACAAAAATTGGTGCAGGTCCAAGTCTAAAAGCGAAATTTCAATCTGGAATACCTCCAAGTTAGTTTAAATTGCAGTGAGAATTTGTTTAACATTTATATACCTCTTGACATTTTTTCAAAATTGGTCATATTGTCTTATTCTGCAATCCTATTTGAATATTGATATTGTTATACTAGTATACAAAACTCACCAAACTTTGATTATGCTCTCTAGCATCCTCAATGCTTCGCTCTAATTCGTATTATCCCTCCTTAGTACCATCAGCTCTCGTCATGTTTTTGCGATTTCACTTATAGTTTATTTTTGCAGCCGCTGCAAAAGTAGTATAAAGTGAGGGGCTAAAGGAATACAGTAGTGTTGACGAACTTATTAGGATAAAATTAATGTTTTTATGCTCACTTTTTGTAATTTGTAGTACTCCCCGGACGCCCTTCTTCGTTGGTAGTAAATGGAATTAAGGCTCGTAATGTTACGTTGGAATTTGTGCCTGGATTCGATGGTCATGCCCTGATTAATAAATGGATAGTAGAAGCTAAAGTTGGATCATCTTCGATTTATATACCTATTTTTAATATCAGGTGATCATTAATTCGCAAAAATATTCGCAAGAATGTAGTAGGAATATTCCGAATTTTTACAACTTATGGATTTTTTTTTGGTTTTAGCTCTCCTAAAAGTCACTCGATTATCGTGCAAGGATTGCGGCCATATACAAAATATCGATTGCGATTAATAGCCGAAAATTTGAGAGGGCAAAGCCTGCCCTCGGAACCTTCGCAAGAATTCCAAACAGCAGAAGCAGAACCAGAGGCGATATGGGACCACATTGTCGTCGAACCTCTTTCTGCAACATCTATTGCTATAACATGGCTACCTTTTACTTCTGTACAATGGAATGGAATACCACGAGGTTATATTATAATATATCAGCCTATCGATGTCGGCATAACTGAACTATCTTCTAAATGGGTTAATTTTTCATTAAGCTTAATTCCTTCATTTATTTTTTGCATATCTTATTTATAGTGTTTAAATATTGCCTAAATATGTTCAGACTGAAATTCGTGTGTCAAACACCAAAGCCGCTGATTTTATCCTCTCAGATCTATTGCCATATAAAATATACGCCTTTAAAATGGTCGCGGAGAACTCATTTGGTCGAAGCGTAGCATCTGAAATAGTTAATGCAACAACTTATGAAGCTGTTCCTTCTGGTATTCCCAATAATATTGAAGTAGCTGTAAACGGTGCAGGAAGCATTACAGTATCATGGCAATCTTTATCACCTCATCAAAGTAATGGAGTAATATGGGGATACAGGGTGTTCTTTATTTTCTTTTTATCTTCTTTTTTTACTCTTTTATTCTTTTTCATTGTAGTTTTGGATTCATGAAATATGTGAGATAAATATTCTTTTCTTTAGGTTCGAGTGATTCCTGAAAATAGATTTCTTCATTCTGAATTTACGCAAGAGAAAGTGGTGGAAGATCCTTCTTCTTTGCATGTCTCTTTTTCGAATTTGCGTCCATTTACTTTTTATCATGCTTTTGTCGCTGCATTTAATATAATTGGTTATGGCCCTGAAAATTTTCCTGCATGTCGTTTTCAAACTTTGGAAGATGGTAATATCTACATTTAAAAAAAAATCAAAAAATTTTTTTTTTACATCTTCATGTATCTAAAGTCTAAATGAAAACGAATAATCATATAATTGTTATTTATATTATTATATTGAGCATCATTTTCGACTCCTGCATCCCAGTATTCTAGCATTTTGTGAAAGTTAATTAGTCCTTTTGTATAATTTTTTTCACTGTATATTTTTGCATACAATCAACTTTTTTACCCAACCCATTTATATCTCCATAACTCGCTATACAGTTTGCTACAGCCGAACTTTAAACCATAAAATCATAGAATGATGAGGAGCAACCTGAAGAGGACTTGAAACATTAAGGTAAGATAAGAATGAGGGATAAGAATATTAGGGATTGTGTAAAGCAAAATTCGAAGTGATCATAAGGTAAAATAAGTTTTGAGAGGTTGTTTTTGTAGTAGGACGAGTTTTTATTAACTTTATTTTATTGTGTTTTATTAATTAGGTTACAATTTTATAATTTGGTTTGAAGTATGAAGTCATACTTTCCTAGTAATAAATAGATAAAAATGAAATAAAATATGAATAATATAATATTTCATATGAAATAAAAATTATTCATTGAAAAGTAAAATTCGGATGGTTAATTCAAATGAGATTCTTCTGGAGGAAAGTATGAAAGAGTTTGTATGCATGATTTCAAAAAATTTCAAAAGAAGGGCTAATCAAGTCTTCGCTGGGCCTGCATAAGAGGGATTTTGAACGCAAAAATTTTATAATTATATGTGGGTTCAAATAGTGAGAACAGGAGTGATATATGCCAATGACGTGACTTTGAACTACTGAGATATCAGGTGATGTGAAAAATTCTCATCTTTAAGTGATCTTTAAAGTTAGTGAAACCAGCTGAATCAACAGTGGTCCTTGAGAAGAGGGAAGTTATTTCTTAGTATCATTTATTTACAGTTATTTCAACTTATTATTTCTTTTGCTTTTAGCAATAAATTAATTTAGCATTAAATTATTTTAAGTTCCCGGTGAACCATCCAATGTTTCGTTTTCATATATCAGCGAAAATGAAGTTCGCCTGAAATGGGATCCTCCATACGAACCAAATGGAGCGATTATCCATTATTCTGTTGCTTACTGGAAGGTATATGTTGATGTTGTTATTGGATGAACTTGAACGGAAAAAAATCGAAATATTCATTTAATATATTTGAGATTATTGCAGTTCAGCAAAAGGAATGATACAACGAAAATTCAATTGCCACATAATATTTATGGTTTCTCAGCTACTGGACTTTCAACAAACACTAAATACCTGTTCAATATAGCTGCAGAGACAAATGTGGGCTGGGGACCACCGAATGTAGTTGCTGTTGTGACTACTTATGAAAGAAGTAATTTTTAATTTTTTGTATTCTAAACTAATTTTGTTGGGATTCCTTTTTCGCCGAGCAAAAATTCTGCTCTTGATGATTATTATTTAAGGACCACCACCAATGCCTCCAGTTCCAGAATTAGACAAGGCGCAACCTCCATCATCTAATAAAATTGCGGTTAAGTGGATAAATCCGTCATTAAACTCTGATATCTCGCCGCTGCGCTTTATAAGATTTGAATACCAAGAAAAAAATAAAAATTGGATCCAGTTTTCTAGACTGATTTCAGGAGCAGCAAATAGAACAATAATTAAAGGGTTTGTATATTGCATTGTATCGATTTGCAAATGGTTCATTTATTTCGGTCTGAAATAAGACTTGCTTTTTTTTTTATGCTAATCAATTTTAGATTGAAACCGAATACATTTTATCGTATTCATATGCGCTTCCATAGTGATTTTGGCGAAAGTGATTGGTCTACTGAAAGTAAATGGATAAAAACTGCTGAAGATAGTTAGTTTGTGCTACATATTCGCATCCTTTTTTTCATTAATAGATGAAGAATTAAGATGAATTCGAAGAATTAGGAGTTAACATTATTATAAAATTTACATTTTTGATTTTTAATTTAGGTCCTTCTTCACCACCGGTTTCGCTAAAGGCAATACCTTATGAGTCGTCTTCTATTTTGCTTTCATGGAACTCTCCTCCAGCAAGTGATTGGAATGCCGATTCAATAAGTTACCGTATAATTTATCGTCAATACCCATCAAACGACGAATTTCAACAGGAGGAAGTGGTAATTTCTGAACAAGGCAATTTGGAATTGCAATATATTATCAAAAATCTGCCGAGGTTTCATATATTTTTCCATATGGTCGCCATTTATATGAAAATAGTTGAGTATGAATGAATTTTTTGAAAAATGGCCTACAAATCACGTAATTTTATTTTTTTCTAAGACTTGCTTCCACCATCTCTAATTAGTTAGATCTATTAGCTTATCAAAAAAAATAAATTTCGTCAAGGAGATCGTTGAGAGATTGAAAAATAGAAGTACTGGTGAGTCGCCATCATCATGTGAATGTTTGTTCTTCCCAGAAATCAAACCATAAGTATATGCGAAATGAAAGGAGTAAGACCAATGATCCATCGTCAATTATCATAATATAAATGTAATTAGTTAAAATAATAATGAAAGTTTTTTAGTTTTCGTCATTATATAATAAAAATGCAGTCGACTAATACTAAAGGTAGCAGTCCGTTATCTACACCTATCTTTGCATATGTTGGCTTTTCTATTCCGAAACAAAGAATTACAAATATCGTAGCAAAAGCGATTTCGTCTACATCAATCAGTATTCATTGGGATAAATGGGTGAATGATCCATATGATATAATTTTTGGCTTTAAAATACGATATATACCACTATCTATTGTATCAGATGAAGAAAATTTTGAAGAGATGTTAGCCACAGTAAATAATTCCATAGTCATTACCGATCTTCGCAAATATACCGAATACCAGGTATTTACTTTTTTCTTGACAACTGTTGTGCTTAATATTCCACTTCATATTGTCATTACTTTTCCATTTTGTTATTTTGTGCAAGCCTTGTTTTTTATTGTTTTATTTTTTTTTTATTGAAAATAATTTGTTTAGGTTTCCTTGTCAGCATTCAATCGTGCTGGTGAGGGACAGTTGTCAAGTACCCGGGTTCAGACTTTTGAAGATCTTCCTGGACCTGTTTCAAATCTAACTTTTACTGATATATTGCTTGATTCAATTAATGTTAGTTGGTTACCGCCAAAACAACCAAATGGCAAACTGCTAGGCTATATAATTAATTATAGAACATATAAACAAAAGGTTTGTTTTTACTAATCAATTTTCGAATATTTCTTTTTCTCTACCTTACAAAAAGAATTTCAGGAAGAATTAAGGAAGGAAGTGCGAGAAAAAACACGATATAATTCTTTCTTAGCTACAAATTTGGAAGAAAATGTTGTATATTTTTTCTCAGTCAAAGCAGAAACGTCTGTTGGTAGCGGAGAAGAGGTCATTGCAAATGTAACTACTGGTACAAACCCTGGTAAATCTTTTTCAAAGCCTCATTTCACTTTTTTTTCTCTTCTCTTTTTTCTTTTTTATTTTTATTTATGGTTCTCGCCAGTCAGATCTTTTTAATTTAAAATTTTTGGTATAGTTTTGATTCAGTTGAGTAATTTTATATTCCAGGTTCTCCCGATTCTCCATCGAAACCGAACATCATTCCTAGGCAAATATCTGTTCGACTTGAATGGGAGAGTGGTCAACCAGGGCAATATGTTATCAAAGGTTATATAATTCAGACAAAAAGGATTGCTCATGCCATGACAACGGTTAGATTTTATTGGTCTATTTTTCCAATAAGATTGAGATTTGTAAGATTTTCATTGTTCACTGAAGACATTGATGGAGTAAAGATAATTTTGATAATTTTTAATTTTAACTTGCAGTCCATATCTGCGGGAAATGTGGAACATTCTGGGAAAGAAATGGTTGACAATAGTCATCCTTATCATGTAATTGGGGAATGGATTACAATTACGAATTCCCATAATGTAGATCGTCTTTATGAAGTTAAATACCGGGATTTACAACCTGCATCCTTTTATGTTTTCCGAGTTTTTGCCCGGAATTTAATCGGTGTTGGTTATCCAAGTCCAGAATCTGACCAGTTATATGTGCCAGGTTAGTGATTTTTTCTAATCTTTGTTTTTTCATATTTTTGTTCCTTCTGTCTTGAACTTTTCTGTGGAAAATCGGAGCTTCAGTCGGAAATATATGCAATATATGCAATTTTAGCATTGTTACCTGAAGAACCATTTTTCATAAAGTGGTGGTTCATTATTATCGTGACTGTGATTATATTGATTGTTATCGCCATTGTTATTGTGCTATTATATGTTACTGGCAGCCGATTCAAATATGAAAAAAGAAACTCTGTAGATTCTTCTCAATTTGCTGATGGTGGTATTGTCAGTTACGAATTAAGGCCTCCAAAACGAAAGAATCGGCTTCATGTTAAGTCAGTTTGTCAATTTGTTTCAAAATTTGAAAATTTCATCGAAAAAATCTTTTTTTTTCGCCAGCGATTTGGTGATTGTGCTAATGCTTATAAACCTGGCTTTTTTGATAGCAGCTTTCCTTTTGTTGGAGGTAAAAATTTTCATAAGCTTTGATGCTGGGGATAATCTCCAGAACCATTCCGCTATTTTGCTTCTTTTCGTTTTTATTATTTATTACTATTTAATCTATTTATTACTATAAGTGAGGTTAGCTTTTCTACGGAAAGATTCATTACTATCGTGACTATGATCATATTGACTGTTGTGGAGGATATTATACTTTAATTCCCTTTACATGGTGTATTTTGTCAACATGAATCATTGTAATTTATATATAGAAAAGATCAACCGCTGCGGCCAAATACGAATACCTCTTGGGTGTCAGATTGTCGTGATCTTCCAGTTTATGGTGGCATAAATGGCGCGGATACTATTGGCATGTATGGTTCTTTGACTACACTTGGTATATCTAACAACAATTCGAATTGGCCTTATTTATCTGATTCTCCGCGACATAAAATGTCAATTGGAAATTTTACAAATCAGAATCGTTTATCTGACAATTTTTCAGTAAATGATTCAAATGGCGATAAAAGCGTAAATGAAAATGAAGAAGAAGAACCGGATATTGGTGGGTATTTTTTTTTAATTTTAGTTAGTTTTTAATTAGTTTTTAATTTTAGTTTTTTTCAATTAAAAATACTTTCCGATTTCGATTATTTGAATTTTCAACCTAAAGAAAAATCATAATAATAAATAATAAATAATAATATTTATATAATAATATAATAAATATAATAAATATTACACACTAACTTCTTCAGCTCTCACCATTACTGATTAGGCTCCGCTGGCTGTAACGGTAAGACGTCTCGAAGCTGTTTGATCCGACATCATTCAGTGTCAGTCCAGGTCTTGATTGATCCTCCTCGCTTTTGAAGCTATCCATCAAGGGGTTTAGCAAGTAAAAGTATATCAACTGCTGTGGTGGGCGACGAAAAAAGTGCTGAAAAAATTTTCTCGGGAATATTTAATAGGCTATTTCCTCAATAATTTCACAGTATTCCTTGTTACCATTCTTGATGGTATGGAGGATTTGAATGCAGAATTGCTTTGCTCCAGTAATCTGATATTATTTCTTTCTTCCATACCAGAGAGTACATTTGTTAAAGGTGTGACATGAGGGACAACGGATAACATTTGAAGAGTTCTACCAGAAAACCATCTTCTCCAGGAATTTTTTGGCCTTATGCTTATGGATTACAAAGATTACAAAGATTTCCTGTACTGTCGGGCAAATATTTATAAACATGGTTCGACGAATGAATCAGGTACAACAGGGACAACAGATGGGGTGGTTAAATTTGGCCTCAAAGAATTCTTTTTATATGGCGGTCCTTAATAATATTAAGAGGGACATTATTGTTCGTATCGTTTCACCGATCGTTTCCCCAGTTAATCGCCTAATCGAGGCGCCTTCTCCATTTTCAAGGCTCTTCGCCACATTAACGATTTCTGCTGTCTCTGTAATTCTCCGAAGAATTCGATAATTGGAATCTTCTGATATTCGAGCTTTAGCAGTCTTTTCAAACAATTAAATAGTTACTTTCGACAGCGCATTTCTTATTAGCATATCCTGGTGTGGAAATAGCTGACTTTCAGAGATATTCCTTCAGTTAAGACTAGTACTCATCTACCGTTCCAGAGATTGTTACTTATGTTCATTTTACTGAGGTGCTTTAGTAATTCTTACTTCAAATACTTATTGTCTCCGAATTTTTTAGCTTGAGGTAGTTGGAGGATTTGATATTTTTTCTTGCGAGTTATCAGTTTTATGCGAATCTTGGCTTGGACCATTACATGGATCCATTAAGGTTACCAGTTTCACCGTCCTATAGAAACGACTATCTAGTACGGAACTCTTCCAAAGGCGACTGACTAAAATATAATTAATCTGGTTGGATTATTGGTTATCTGGGGAGTTCCACGTGACTGAATATCTTCGATGCCGGAAGATATATATATATATATATAAAGTTGTATATTAGTTATAATTTAACAATAGAAAGTACAGAAAGTTACTACTTTTTAGCAGAGTGATGAAGGCATTCTCCAGATGGTTATACGGCCGTTCACCGCCTTTCTATCAATAGCAGATCGAGCTTTTTCAGATTTAAAAATCGCCATACCCTTTCGCCCGAGTTATTTGATTGCAATAAGTATACGATGGTATTTAGGAAGAATGTGGACAGCAATTGCTTGGCTTGTAATGTCCATAAGCGAGTCGAGTTCCAAGCAGCTGGCCAATACCTCGCCGCATATGAAAAGTGCCTACGGATAGTTTCTTATTTCTTATTTCCTTGGCAGATTTAGAGCAATCACCCTGACTTGCGAGGACATATTTTCAAGCCTTGGGTCATTTCACTACGATCGGATTATATACTTATCGTATGTACCTCCAGGCTGGGAGAATCCGCGCTGGAAGACGTGGATGTCATGTCAACGTGATATTTTACCATAGAGTCATTTGAGGATAGAATTATAGATGCCTTCAGCATCCACCTGCGTTCTTGAAACCATGACAGGTTTACTCGTATCAAAAAATCAAAGATGAAGAATTAAGGAAAAAATTAAAGAAGGATGGGAAATAAAATAGAAAATATAAGAAATTAAATAAAATAAAACAAATAATAATGTAAATAATAGAAAATAAATTTTGAAAAGGAAATTTATTTTATCGCAGGATTGAATTTGCTCAAAATTTTTCGAGAAAAATTCATAGAAATAATAACATTAATAATAAGCATTTATCGGCTGGTACTACAAAGAAGATTGTCAGCACCACTCACATTCAGTCTACGAATTCCCAATTAATTTTAACATAATTTTATTTTAAGTTTATAAATTTAAAGAAGTCTTCATGTTTTAGTGAAATTTTCAGCTCAACATTACGATCAGGAAGATATATACCGGCATACTTGGAGAAGAGCACGAGCCGAAGCTATTGCAGGCTCAATATCACCTCAGGTCCTTTCAGCGTCATTAAGGCCGTCAAGATCGGCATCTAATGAAAGTACTGCGTCAGAAGTAATGACAGTTGCTAGCATACGTGGGAAATCTGGTGGCGCTTTTGTAAATGGATTTTCGTCTTTCGTTTAGCAACCTTTTTTTTTTGAAATCCTGGTGATTCGATGTATTTTCAGGGAAATATAAAGCTTTTGCCCTTAGCTGAGTAATCATAATTTCGATAATTGTTTTATCGTGCCTTTGTGAAATGATTTCTATATTTCAGTGCATTCACTGAACATATGTTGCAATTATTTATTATTGTTTTTGAACTCAGTTGCCATTTAAGGCAAATTTTTATAAAGCATAGCACCAAATGATGCTTTCTTTGGTGATAAGAATTTTCGTCTAAAACCACTCGTTTATTACTGACAGTTTATTTCTCTAGTGAAAAGGCTGTTTTTAACTGTAACTTTTTAATTAATTTCTTTTCCTGCTGCGGTTCTTTTTATTTGAATTAGTTAACTTAAATTTAGTGGGAGGAATTTATGGGTTCAAAAAATATCTATTGAAAGGGAAAAGATGCAAGAATTACTCATTAAATTAAATTTATTAAGAACGAATGGATTTCCCTAACTTTTCTTTGATAATTCTTTACCTCTGCTGTGAAATAAAAATATTTAGTCGAGGATCATATGTTGTTTTAGGTATTCATTTTTCACGATTCGATCTCATTTTCTCTTTATTTTTCTTTTTTTTTACATATATTTATTGTTATTGTAAATATTTTGTTACACAAATTTCAAAACATCTCAAAACAGTGAAATTTTTAAAATTCCAATTCTTTATTAATAAATGCGCATTGTGCACTAATGCTTTCTGATAGTTAGTAAATTCACAAAATTAAGATGAAGAGGCACAATTTAAAAAATATTTATTTTATCGGAGAAGTATCACCGATTTTTTTTTCTTCAAGAATCCTCACCATTACTGGTTAAACTCGCTCCACTGGCTTGTCACATTGAGCAATATACCAGGAAGTCCCTTCGCTACAACTAGAACTACAGATAAGTCGCCAGCATCACCCGGGCTTGGTTTCCGTGCAGATTTACTCTGCGGAATCGAACCTCAGCATCGGCGCTCCTAACTGAGCAACAACCCACTGGGCCATTCTATTCCCACACACACCAATTAGATGTAATTCGTCCGGAATGGTACCACAACCTCACAGTAAATAATTTAGCTTTTATGAATACTTCCGCATGCTTATGAAATCTCTCTTAAATATAATTAGTCGCATATTTCTGTATTTACGAAAGAATTCGACGAGAAGAACGAATCTGAAAGGAAAGAATTAAAGTATTGCGAGTGGAAAGATGTGGAAGAAGAGAGTTTTTAGTAGTTGACTTTGAGATTGCCTTGTTCGCTCATTCAACCACTAATTTATAAGGAAAACGTGGACGGAGAAAGATGAAGAAAGAAGGGAATCCCGCAAGTTGTGCACTGCTGGCTATGGATTAGTAATGTGAGTTCGAACCTTCACCATCGTATAATCAAACTTGCCATTCAAAGCGGACCCAAAGCGAACTACGGGTACCCACCGGTGCTTCTGCTCTCAAACGACGAAACAGCCTCACCAAGCCATTCCCTTAAGCAAGCCGAAAAATGAAATTCGATACAGAAGAAAAAATTGCGAAAACATTCAAAAGGTGCCGAACTGCTAAGTTTTAGTGGCGCGAAATTTAAATTTGAAACTCCCGGAATTCGAAATTTTCATATTTTTCGGTTATTTTAAAAAATAAAATTTAAATAATGTTGGAGTCAGTTGGTTTTTATTTGTGGGAATGCTTAAATGCTTTCAGTGTTTTAATAATTTTTATTTGTAAAACTTCAGAGAATAAATCCATTTTCAAAGAAATTGTTGGGAAAATAAAATTTTATTAGAATTATTTATAGGAAAAATTTTAATTTACCATTTCTTCATTGGGTAAAAATAATTGATTATTTTCCACCTAAAGCGTCGGTTTTTTCTCGAAACTGTAATTTCGCGCACTTGTGGAATCGCAGAATTCGGAAATCTGCTGGCGAAGAAGATATGAATGAAATAAGTAAACAGCAAATCAAATCTTCGATACAGGTTCGTTAATTTTGCTTGCCGCGCGTTTGTGCTATTTATTCAGAGATGTACAGGCGGGCGTGGAGCACGCGGAAGTCCACTGTGTTCGCCTGGATCGCCTCTTCGCCTTCCTAACGCTGTTCGACATTCCTAGTCATCGCATCGACCGCAAGGGGGCGAAGCAGTGGAAAAGAGGATCGAGTGAAGCCGCTAATGGGTTGTGCCAAAAGAGTTCAGCGGTGCTTGTCGTTAGAGGAAGGCATCAGAGTCGAAGGTTTTAAGGGAATGCCTAACAAGGTTTTCCATAAAATTTAACTGGTTTTGGAGAAAATATTCGGGCAATATTCTGAATTTCAAATTCAGGAACTTAAATCCATACTGAAATTGCTATAGGTTTTTTCTGAAAAAAATTTCTAAAAACAGGATAATCTACAAATTTGTTATATAGAATTGTCCAAGATTTTTTCAAGTTCCTTATTATTATTATTATTTATTATTATTATTTATTATTATTATTTATTATTTATTATTATTATTAATTATTAATTATTATTATTATTATTATCATTCATTAATTTTCATCTTTTTATTTGTTAAATTTTCATTACAAATATTTCTATATAATTTTTATTTCTTTACACATTTTTTAATTTGCATTTACACTTATAATTTGGCAATTTCATGGATATTTTTCGCATTGTCCGATTCAAATTCCTATGTTTATTGCAAATAAACTTTATTTAAAATATTATCAAACTAAAAATTCTAGCTGAAATCATGTGGACTTTTATTGTAAATCGTTTTTTAAAGGAATATTTTCGAAAAATCTTCGAAACAAAAAATGGATCAAGGCGATTTGCAGATTTCAATGGGCGTCTCAAACTAATTTTTACAAATGTATTTTGATTTAATTTAAAGCATTTAAAGCATTTAATTTAAGCATTTAACGTAATTAAACGGTGGTTCTCAGTGGGGGTCATATTATCCCCACGTGGGATACAGAAAAAATCAGGAGGAATGGGGACAGTGGGGATCACCAGGAGGTCCGCGGTGACACAAGGAGGTCAAGTTACAAATTTGAATGTAAAAATTTATTTTTATTTTGAAAAATTTTATTTCTATGTGTCAAATAGCAATCTCAATTGAAAATTGCATAATAAAAAGGATATAGCTGTGGAAAAAAAGAATTTTTAAGAAAAGAGAAACCTTCGGTTATTTCGGTTATTTAACGAATTTCCAGACAAACTTACTTCTCATCAGCCACAGCGTCACATTAAAAGTTTACGTTCAAACAGTATTATACTTTGAAATTTCAAAATTTCATTTTTAAAACATTTTTTTCGAGAATTTAAAATGCAATTTGTGAGATATTTTTCCCTACTTTGTAATCTATTTTTTTGTTTGAAGTCGTATAAAACATTCGGCAATGTTTACTTTGCTTCGAGTGAAGATGTCGAGATCAGTTCAGCTGGAATTTCACCAGCTTATCAGTCGATTTTGCTATTCCATAATTTTCCGAATGAAATTGCTAGTTAAATTTGCCGAAATAAAGATTGATTTATCTTTTTTTTTCTGCCTTGGGTTGAATGAAACCTTTTATCATTTAGTTTTTATCATTTTGAAGTCCTCAGTCCTTTCAATAATGAAACTTTCTGAATGAAAGGAGCAAGTTTGAGAAGGCCGTGAGGCAAAAAAGGTTGAGAACCATTGCTTTAAAAAACTTTCGAATTTTATAACCTTTGCGGTAGGCCTTATTCTATAAAATTCTAAGATAGTTTTTTTAAAGGCAAAATCAGTAGATGGTGGAGTCGATTATTTTTTATCTTCAACTCGTTTTGCTATTGAAATGGTGTGTGCAAAGCAAACGGAAAGGGAAAAAAGGAAAAATTGTTTAAAAATGATTGCGAATTTAGCACTCGAATTACAATACAATGGAATGCCTCAATTACTTTTTTCATTAATTGGATTTTGTTCTGAGGTTTTTTGAGATTTTTCTGGCAATTTTCATTTATACTTCACATTTCAATTTTCATTTATACTTCGGAATTTAATCTGGAAATCTTATCAGATCTGAAGTTTTTTTATCAGTTAAATCCTAATTTGGGCTTAGGCTTAGTTGGAAACATAATAGTGGTTTTTTGAGCACATTTAAATAAATTTTATAGAATCCACTTGTCCGAGTTCAAGTTATAAAAGCTCTGTTTGCCATTCAAAACGATAAAACTGAATGTGAAAGTCGTCTTTTGCCTAAACAGTGTTAGCAATTAACTTCTTCTTTATCACGAAAATTTTTTTTACTAGCCAATTTTTTTTTCTCTCATTCTTTCTCAGATTCATGGATTTTCTTTCACCTTTTATCTTTATTTTTATCTTTATTTAAAATATATTGTTGTTGCGATATATTTTAAAATTTATCGATAAGCAGTCCACATTTGTAAACTCATAATCGGCTTTTTGCAGTGCTAACTTTATATCTGCATGATAATTCAAGGGAATGTCGCTTAGCTGCAGTTCAAACTCTTCAGCTTATCTCAAAGGAGGATATAACAGATATGGCAAGAATTTAGCAAAGAAATTTTCTTGTTTAGATTTTCAGAGGTAAGCTTTTTAGGTCCTCTCCATTAAAAGATTTTTCAGATCGATGTCGCTTTGGCTGATCGTAATGCATCGGTTAGAAATGCAGCAGTTTTAAAATTAATTAACTTGGATCTTATGTCTCTTTCGGTTACTCAGCGCATGGATATAGTTCGATTACTGGTCTTCAACAAAGGTTGCAAAAAATTTATAATGATCTGGGCGAATGTTTAATTGCTGATAAGCAATTTTTAAAGTACACAATTGTTTCCACTAACATATCATGAGTTTGTGCGGTGATTCCAATGTATTTTTAAGTATTTTTGTTAGTAATATATTATTTCTTCTTCTAGCAGTTCACACGATTTGATAGGCTGACTCCACTGGCTACAAGGCTAAGGCATTTCCATGTATTATCCTAAAATTAAAATTAAGGCTTCAAAATATCTCAGAAAGATTTATTATTGATGCTGTATTTTAAAACAAAATGATAGAAAAATTATTCTTTAAAGATTTTAATTTTTTAATTTTGAAGAAAATTCAGATTCTGGTTGCAAAATGCTAAACACTCGTCTTTTTGATAAATGGTTAACGATGGCTAATCATGCGGATGATAGTGCTTCCAAAAAGGAGCCACAGAAATTGTCACCTTTGAAATTACTTTATTTTTTGGAACCAGTTGAAGAAGAAGAGGTGCTTATATAATTCATAATTTTAACTTTATTTATGGTTGGATTTTATATATATTCATTTATTCATTTTTAACTTATAAAACACTGTTCAGGTTAGTCGCAGGTTTATGAATCAGTTGCTTACTCATTGTCGTGAACTTATGTTGTTGACCAAAGTTCATCTTTACAAATTTGTGAAAGTCATCATTGGTCAAGGCGATTGTTTTGTTGTTTGTAGCCAGAATTATAAAGAGTTATTAAATAAGAAGTGAGTTTGCTTTTCTGATCTAAATTTTCTTCCAGGTTTTTTATAATTATAGTTATTGAGATTGGATTATATAAATAGAAAATAATAACACCTTTTTTAGCATTTCATCGAGGTATTTTTGAATTGCCATTTCTCTATATTTATCTCCTTAATATTTTTTTTATCGCTCAATAAGTTAGATATGACTTTAAAAATCGATGATTTTAAATTTCACGTAATTTTAAGAAACAAAACGAAGGCAAAATAAACCTTTTTTGTTAAACCTTATTTACTTTTTTATTTTAATTTTTCTGCTGCCTGTTTCATTTGAAATTATTTTCTTGCGACTTTTTCGTAGTTTTGATAAATAAAATTTTGTTCTGTCATATTTAGCAGCTTGTCTCCTTTTGAACGCGCGAATGCTATTTTTTTTTGGCAATGCTTGCTGGAGTTTTGTCAGTTGAACTCTTGCACTGAAGCTGATTGGTTTGAATGTAAATACCTACTTTTACCTACTCTGCGTACCTTTTGCGAATTCATTCATAAGTTAGTATAAATATTAATTTTTGCATATATTTTTCGAATGTTTTTTCCATTTCGTATAGTTTACATTCTTTAAATTAGTATTTTGCTTATATTTTTCCAGTGACTTCCCATTTATACTTCTATCAGTGATCGCTAAACCCTTAATAGATAGATTTCCATATTCTCCAAGTACCTTCCTTGATTGTACCTCTCACCTTACCATCAAGAGTCCTCATCATTACTAGTTAAACTCGACTCGCTGGCTTGTCGTACTAGACAAATGTATGAGGCTGTAGAAATACAGGTGGGTCGTCACCATCACCCGTATTTTTTGGACAGGTTTATTCATGCAGGAAATAGAACCTCAGCATCGGCGCTTTGAATTGAATTTAACAACCCACTGAGCCATTATACCCTATCATTGGACCTCTTATTGAAACTAAAATCGTGATATCCCACTTGGTCCTCATTCTTCAAGTACTTTGATGAAATTTTCACCAACTTTTTGACATATTAAATTTTCCGGAGTAATCATATTGTGCTTAGTTCAAAAAATTTTATCGTTCATTTTTGTGCCATTTTTTGCTTATCATGAACTGTACATTTCCTTTTACTGTTTCATTTATCTTTTATTTAAGGTTTTTACCTTTGGTAAACGATCAAGTCTTGGACAGCTCTGAGAGCATTCTAAATAATTTTTCGCTATTACATATTCTCATGATCATTCCTTTTTTCGATTTTACTGATGCTGTTGGACGGTGATCTTTTTATGATAATTTTCAAAATCTATGCTTTTTTTAAATGAATACTTTTTTTCATTTATTCAGTTATTCTCAATTTATCGTTTTATGGCGTTTAAGCGAAAATTTCAAATTTTAAATCTATTTCAGTTCAAATACGATTTGTTTTTTAATTTTTCGATTTATTTCAATTTTGTTAGTTTTAAATTTATTATTTCTACGAATTATATCTCTAGACAAAGTTTACGCTCGCTTCTTGGGTTCCTTTTAACAAACTGCAACTTGAATATATCTGTCAACATAGTGGATTGCTCCATACAATATTTATTCATTTATTTTTGGCCCTCATCAGCAGATAATGATGTATGCTTATAATTACTTTCTTTTTATTTCTCCGAAAAAATGCAAAATTTTTTTATTTAAGGAAGCTTTGAACAATATTTCTGATTTTATAAGCTACATAATGCATCGTTCAATCAATCCGAATGCAACAGTTTTGTCGGCTAACAATACTATATCATTAGTTAACGATTATAATACACTAGAAACTGATCCAAATGAGGTATATTTTCAATTTTATTTTAACGTTTTCATTTTTTTTTTATATTTTCATTTTTTCATTTTTTTACATTTTTTTATTTCTTATACTTCCTAATCAATTTGGACTTTTTGGAGTATTACGGAAGATTGAATAGCCTTTATTATAGCAAAATAAACTTATAGGTTATTGACGACATTTCTTTACTTCGATGCATTTTGATCATCAATTCGACGTTAAAAACAAATCGTTTCACGAAAATTAATTCAATTCTCAGAGGATTTCTTGAAAATTTGGTTAATTTTTTCCAAATTGATTTATTGTGTCATGGTTTCTTGTCATAATAAAGTGAGATAATTATCCTGGAAATTATCCAAACCAAACCAAACCTCTTAATTAAAAACCAAATTTTTACCTAAAAAGAAGGCATTCATGCAGCGAAATTTTTTGAAATTATATTAAAAAAGAAAAAAATTTTGAATGGCATTGCTGAATTGTTTTTAAAGATTGAAAAAGGCCTTCTTTGTCAAAATCTGAAGTGTCGAATGCTGGCTTTGGAAGCAATGGGCTTATTGGCTGTGCACGATCGACGTATAGCTTTCGAAAAAACGATCCTTATAAAAGACGCTCTTAAACTTGATGAAGGATTAAAGGTGAGTTTTTTTTGAATAGTTACAATGTTTTTTTAACCTTTTAACCTTTAATTTTTTAACGTTTTAACTTTTATTGTATCGGATAATAGTCTTTTTCAAATTTCAGGTGACTTTATTAGATGTGCTCTGCAATATATCTCTAGTACATGGTTATAAAAATGTATCTAATTGGTTTATAGGTAATATTAGTTTCAGCCATCCAGAAAACGAACTAATCAAAGTATTTGTCGATAATTCAGAAAACAGGGTACTATTATTGTTCTTTTTATTATTATTATTATTTTTATTCAATTCAATTATTTGTCTAGTTTTTGAAGGTCACAAATTTTTGTTATACAATTTAGATAAATTTAGTTTAAAAAACAAATAGGATATCAAAGATTAATTTCAATTGTTTCTCAGTTGAAAAAATTTATAAAAACTGATTCATTTTGTTTTAATTCCAACAATTAATTTTTATTTGTTTATTCATAGATTTCCTGGTGTATCTCAAATTAACCATTTATCCCTATAAATTTTCAAATTTTCAAATTTAGGATTTTTAGGATCCCGAAGTTCGCTTCACTGCTTGTTTGTCTTTATGCAAACTCATGATCCATGAAGTAAACCTGTCTTGGTCTAAAATATTTGCTGAACTTATGCTGAAGGCTTTTCAGCTATGCAAAAAAGAAGATTTTAAGATAAGAAATTGTATTATTACTTTTCTTTCGATTTTCGCAGAAACTAGCAGGTAATCTTGCTCTTCATTTATTATTGAGATATTTCAGGCTTGTTATTAAGAGGACACCTAGAAAACCAAAAAAATTTTCATGAAACAAAAAATAAGAATAAAAAAAGTAAAAATGAAAGTAAAAGAACAATAGTAAACATAATAAGAAATTAGCGCTTCAAATATTCGATACATATTCCCGCAGTAGCATAAAGGTGCAAAAATTGGCAAGATAATTTATCACTGAGAATCGAGACGTGGATTCGAATGAACACAACTCTTCATCAGGCGGCAGTGTCATCCAACAGGGAATAACAAAGGGGAGTAGAATGGTTCAGTGGATTGTTTTTAGAATTTGGAGTGTCGAACTCTGGTTGAGGTCGCACTCTCGGCAGAAGTAAACCTATCAAAAAATTTAAGAGAATTTGCTTAAAAAAGAAGCAAAAAGATCAATAAAATTGAAAATGTTTTATTAATTAATTTTACCAGTGCTAGAACTAAAAACTAAACTATATCATAAAAAAATTATTTATTATTCTTGTCCTCCATTTGAATTTTCTATTTGAACTTAACGAATTTCATTTCAGTGATCATCAAGCAATGCTGGTTGATGTTTTCAATGAACTCTTTAAAATCATTCATAATGATCCACTTTTGCGTTTAGATATAAGGCGATTAGGTCTATTCTTTGTACATGCAACAGCAGTGCCTGCAAAATATTCGATCGATGAGGTTATATTTCTTTTTTTTTTTAAAGCCCTCACCATTACTGGTCAGACTCGCTCCGCTGGCTTATTGTACTGAACAAAAATGCCAAGGAGTCCCTTGGCGATTGGCGATTTATTGGTCAGCCGAGTCACTAGCATCATCCGGATTCAGGTTTATTTCGGTTTATTCCTGCTAGAAGTAGAACCTCAGAATCGCTGTGAATTGAGTAACAACCCATTAAGCCATTCTATCTCCCCTTTTTAGTTGTTTGTCTATATTATTACTTTTAATTAATCTTTATAACCTAGGAAAAAAAATTTATTTTCCTATTAAACTTAAAATTAAAATTTATTTTCCTATAAAATTTATTTTCTTATTACTATTATTTTATTTGTAGAAACATTCTGCGCAATTAGTATTATGCGAAAAAATTGTCGAGTTAATTTTGCATGATCCAGATGACATTTTCATGGGAGTTTATTGTAAAATGGCATCAGAAATGACTGTAAGCAATTGGAATGGTATCAACGATTTGAATTCTCTTAGCAGAAATCTTGAGCAAGTTATTGATGTAAGATATTGCTACTTGTTTTTTAAATTTTGTTCAGTAAGCTGCCGACTTACCTATATATCGTCAAATGACTTCCTGACAAAATTTGTTTCTTAAAAGAAATTTCGTAAATAAAAGCAAATCTTTTCTTTATATTTGATTTTAATAAATATTTTATATTTTTAATAAATATTATATAAATACAAGGACAAATAAATGGTAATAATATTTGTTAATAAATATTGATTTTCTGAGATTTATGATCGGTTTTCTTCTTTGATAAATTTATTTTATTTTTTGAAGTTTTATCATATTTTTTGATGCACCAACCATTTTTGCTTTAGCTTTTCCATGATTTGAGAAAAAAAAAAGAAAGAAATATATGGATCGCTTTAGCCAAGAGACTGCGAGATAGAATTAAACAGCTGAAATCTGCCAAAAAGGTTTGTTACAACCAATTTGAAAAGTTATCTCCATTATCCCTAAAACATTATATAATGAAATTTTTAAACATTAAACATTATACAATGATATTTTTAAAATTTAACTTTCAAACTTATTTTGCTCTTTTCCATATCTAAAATCGTTTTTTATTTATTATTATATGATTATTTCATTTTCCAAATAAAATTGTTCACCTTTTTCCAAATAAATCGTATCTTTACTGCAGATCATATTGCCTAATAAAGGAACTGATGAATTAGTTGTCCTAACTTCTAATCTGTCGTTGAACACTTCACGAATTAATCTCAAAGAAAATGTTAAATCATCGCAAAAAGTCAAAAAAATACCTCTATTGTCGAATTCACAAAATAAGGTATTTTACAAATTTTCGAAATAGCAGTTATGAATGATAATAAATAATAATCAAATAGTTTCCAATTGAAAATAATCAAACAGTTACAATCAAATAGTTTCAGAAAATATCGTCAAAAGACAATTGTCTTCGAGTTATAAATTTATTGCAACAAACAGACATGAATTTTGATGAAAATGCAGTCGTTGCTGCTGACACACCAAAGCAACGTCCATTTCTTCCAAGAAATGCGAAGATCTCATCATTGCCTCACTTTTAATTAATCTTAAATTTTCATTATAGACGCATCCTATAAACACATAATTTCTGAATTTATTTCTTTATCTGCAAAATTATGAGCGATATGAAATATTTTCGCAAACTCTCGGAGATTTTAGGGTAAAATTTTCCAGAAAAATGTCCATTTAAGACAAGAAAAATTAAAATTTTTCTATTAAATTATAATTTTATAAAATACAAATATAATTTAAATTATATTATAATTTTTCTATTGCTATTAAAAATTTTCCATACTATTTTCCAATTTTTCCAGTTTTTTATGATTGGATAAATTTCCGATTATCATTTTATTTTCTCTAGAAAATCATCTTTTATCATATATTTAATTATATGATAATTTATCGCTGATTTCTTTAATGCATAATGTAAGGATTGTTTCCACCTCTTAATTGATGGCTATGAAGATGAAATTAGATGATTCCTTGCGGGTTTTAATGGTTCACCAAATTTAATCTGAATTAATTTCAATTTTGTTGTTGATGGGTTGGTTATTTATTATTTAAATATGTTAAGGGCTAACATACATATTTTTTTGCTAATTCCAGTGTTTTTTATTTGTATTAATTGTAATAAATGATATATTTAAAGAATTATTTCTTATGTTCAAAACGTTTTTTGAATTGTATAGATTATCTTAAAAGCTTTTTCAATTATTTTAAACCAGTGATTGTTTTTGCAATATGTAAAAGAAGATGATAAGCGATGATTGATAAGAAAAAATGATAAATTTATTTTTTATTGAAGAGTATTTTTAGAAATTTTTTATCATATCATTACAATTGTTATTAATTGCCCATTAAATGGAATTCCTATTGTTAGATTTTTTTTTCAGTCCCAGTAATGGTGTTTCGATTTCTTTTTGATATAATTTCCACAACAATTGGCGCGCTGTTTCCGGCATACGAAACATTTAAATGTTTGCAGAAGAAAAATTCTTGTGAATTGGTTCCTTATTTTTGTCTTATGGTCATATGCTTTATTTTTAATTATTGCTCTTTCAGTTTTTGAGAATATGGTTATTAAAAATAACATCATTATTATTTAGGCTCGCTGTACTAGCTAAAAAGTTGGGATGCTTTCAGACCACTGGATGCGGTGCCATATCGTGAATCACTCATTTTTCTACTTTCAATTCCATATATCTCTGGGTCATCTAGAAGTTAAAAATCATTTTTCCCTGTTGTACCAGTCCACAGTTTGATTTTATCATCATTCATCACAGAGCTTGGGAAGGATGGTGAAGAATATAACCATCGTAAATGACAATCTGTGACGATGTTGTGCAGATGGTTCTAGCGAATGTATGTGGGAAATATCTCGAATGTGTATATTTAGTTTTATGTGCACTCTTGTTTGAATCTTGCCAAATAAGGGCATATCTTAAAGGTTTAGTCCTTAGATCTTTTGCTGGAGTTGTATTAGACTTAAGCTTCTGAATAACGAATAATTATGAAAAAAATATTTCTTGCTGTGGTGACGACTAGCAATCATGGCTCAAAGAATATGTTCGTGGGTGATCTCGGTTAAATTTAGACTCTAAAGAAATCTTAATGCTGTGCTAGGCGGTATTTGACAGCTGTAACAGGTGCGCCATCATTATCTCAGATCATTTCACTGCTCCTGTTTCTCTAGTTGTAGTTACTTTATGAAAAAAGCAATATTTTACGATTATTGCCTAATCGGGCTGTCTCTATATTGAGGATTTACTTAGTTTCAGATATGGCAGCGCACCGATAAGATTTTAAATTACTAAAATTTTTCGAAAATTTGTTAAAAATTTGAATTGCTTTGTTTTGCTGATTTAATCCACTCATTTAAATAATTTAAACAATTACAATAATACTTTAAAGTATGAATAATTTTTTAAAATTTCATGTAAAAATGTTTTTCAGAAAAGATGGTTAAAATATTGGGCGGTTTATGGAAATTATTTGGTTTTTGACGCTATTGGTGGAAACCTTTTATTTGCTCACTTAATTCCTTTTTATTCCCTCTATAAAGTGGTATTTTTGTTGTTAGTTGTGACAAGTAGAACTTATGGATCGAATATGATTTATGACCAGGTTCGAATCAAATTTGATAGGAAATGTATAAGTTTTAATTAGAAAAGGATTAATTAATACATCTTAAATTAAAAAAAGAAAAAGGTAAGAAGAAGAAACTAACGGTTGGGTCACTTCCATATCGAATTAGTCCATTAAAATTACGACTAGATTATTACCGAATATATTCGAAAAAAATTACATTGAATTAGATTAGATAAAGTTAAATTTATTATTATATTACAGATTTATTATTATTATTATTACAGACATTTATTATTATTACAGATCATAGCTCCATTGTTTCGCAAATATGAACGCAGTGCAGATTTGTTGTTGGCAAATTTTTCAAAAATGGCGAAAAGTTCTCTTTTAGTTTTTAGAAATAGATTGCAAGGAGGGTAAATATTCAATTTGGCAAAAGTTTTCATCTTTGAAGAAGTTTTAATTTTCGATCACAAATCTATCGACTTCTATTCGTGTAGTTTTATCTATTTTACATATATTTTGCAATATGCTTTTTATATGAGCTTTTTATTTTTCATTTTGCCATACATATGAATGAATATAATTATAGTTATGAATACTTTTAGCTTACATTCTTTGCTCATTTTTTTGTCTACGAATTTCATTACCATAATGCAAAATCAAGACCATTTGCATGAATTTGAATATGTCGACGAACTAATTGTCCATTCCAGAAAGTTTTTTTTGTTCATTATATTCTTTTCTTCAGAAGATTGATTGATGTTTAAATGTTAAAAAAGATTAAAATTTGATTCAGCCATTTCTCTGATCCTTCTCACTTTTACGAGGCTTTAATTTAGATATGGAAATTCAAGATGAAAAGGATGGATGGTTATCAAATTCATTTGCTGTCAAACAAGAGATTATTGATAACGGAGATCAATCAAGTCATGAGGATTATTTTCAATATTCTTTGGGACATTGAACAAAAAATTGAATTGTTACCATAAAAATTTGTAGGCTGTGGTTATACAATTTTTACTGAATCGGGAGATCAAACAACCAGGACACATCAGATGAAGCATAAAAAGTTCAATAATGATTCTACTCAAATTACTGGTAATAAATTATATCAAAATACTGATAAGATTTATCATTTTGGTAAATTTTTAGCAAAGATTGGACGAATGGTCTCAGAAGAGTTTTTTAAATCTTTTTTTTGCAGTAGATATTGATTATAAGAAACGACTTCGTCCCAGAATTTTGCGCAAAGTTGAGTAAATCTGCTATGAAGAGTTTAATTTCATTTTATCTCAGATCTTTTATCTCAGATTCTTTTTCAATTTTTTATTTTTTCATTTCATTGATATTATTTTTTTCTCAATGGAATTTATTATTTTTTCTTTTATTATTTTAATTAATCATTTCCCAGAAATTTCTATCTCATTTTCTCAAATATTTTGTTTTATTTTTTGTATCATAGAAAGTATTATTTTTATCTGAATACTTATTAATATTATAAATATTTATTTAACACCTTCACTTGCTGTAATAATTTGTTCACATGAACGAATATATTAATTCTAATGCTTAATTGTTGTTGAGGCCATCTATATGAATAAAGTTATGTTCAAAACCATTCTACTGAAAATCAATCGAGCAAATAACATAATATAACAACATTTTAGAATTTTGAGATGAAACGGCCAACTCAAAAATTATAATAAAATCGGTGTTGTAGGCCTAAAACTACTAAATCTGGATCGACCATACCGAAACCCTTGAAATCCTCTAAAAACTACTATATTTTAATGAGGAATCTCCTCAAAAGCCATTAAATTCTCCTTCAATACTCCCAAAATTTGGCAAGAAGGGATATGAGGGACATACCGGTAACGGGTTTTTGCAAAATACATAAAAACATGCTTATAAAAGTCAACCATTTCCACTTCCATACTAGGACATACTAGTAGGAAATGCGCTAGCTGGGTATCGGAAGCAATTGTCCAATTGCCTAAAAAAGCTGCCAACGCAGAATGTCAGTGATCCTAACTACCTAATGCTTCGAAGAATTGCAATGGAAGCAGCACTGTGGAACAGAAATCACTATTGGAGTGACATGGCCTTGAGGATGGTGGCTCGATTAGGCGATAATAGGAAACTATTCTGCCTTCTTCACAAAGTAATTGTAACTCGAGGAGGAGTCAGTGAAATGATACGGGATATTAATGGGATGCCTACTAATGCTGTTAAGGATCGCCTCAGAAAATGGAAAGAATTTTTTGAGGCCAAGCGACAACGGTTTTCAGGAATCCCCTCCATTATGCTTTTCTGTATAGATTTAACAAATTTCCTGCCACGCAGCACTTTTATTTTGTCAACAGTTATAAGTTCTGCAACCAGCGTTCTCTTAATGCTTATCTCACTGCGAACCCTCAAACTTTGGAAGTTAAACCATTTATAAATATATAAATATATACAAATAATATAAACACTGTCAAATCGTACAAACTGGTGCGGCAAATCCCCGAATAGCAAATCTTTGGGAGATGGATGAGGCCCTTAGTAGCAGTGCGCAAGAACAATGGTGTCTACGAAAAAGTTGCCTAATACCTCCCCGAACATTAACTCACTTCTCACATTTCTTCCTCATTTCCAGGTTCCATGTCCTCACAACAAATCCCAAAATGACCGAAAATGGTCTCTTGGGAACTTATGTTAATTTGAGATTTATGGTTTTTAATTCTGTCATAATGAAAGCTGAATTTTACCTACTATTATTCCGTGGCATTTTTTAATATCTTTTCCAACTCTTTTCTCTTATTTTCCTAATATTCTCGATGGGAATGAGATCCATAGCAGGTGCCACCAATTGGCGACATCCACTGGCGATTGTTCATAACTCATCTTCAACGAATGTACTCTTCGATATGGTAAAAGGAAATAATACCAGAAGGCTGGGACGAAGCAATTCTGTTTTCAATTCCTAGTAAAAATGTTGGATGTACAATTACTGAGGAATTGTCGCACTAGACATTTCAGAAAAAATTTTCACCTCTGCTAAATATATTCATGACAACACGAGATAGCAGAATGTGTCCTAACCAAACTGGAATCAGACCAGTATGCGGTTGTGCTGACCAGATATTTACGCTAAGAAGGATGCTGGAATATCTCTTTAAATAGCAGCAATTCAACGTCACTTGTTTTATCGATTTTGCATCTGCCTTAGATTCGATCGATAGAGCAATGCTCTGGAAAGTGATGGAATGTGAGGGTGTCCTAGAGAAGATCATTCGGCTCATAAAGGCATTTTATCAACATACCCTGGCGCAAGTTTGTATATATGACAGACTCCTTCGAAATAAAAACTGGTAGGGCTACGTCCTTTCCCTCACAATATTTAACTGTGCGATAGACTGGATAATCGCTTCGCTTGTCGACATCCAAAAGGTGCACAAATAAGTCCACAGCACATCATCACAGATCTCGAATACGCTGATGGTGTTGTCCTTTTCACAGACAGTTATAAAGAAATAATGAAATAATTTTAAACAATGTATCATCAATTGCAGCGAGAATTAAACTCAAAATCAATGTAAATAAAACGAAAGTCTTTTTATCTTTCATCTTGTATACAAGATGCTCATAAAATACCTATTATTATCAAGTGCCTGACTTTAAGGATCCACTTAATTCCGAGTTGCCAAGCAAAAGACGAAATTACAACTCGGATAACGACATCTAGAAATGTGCTTTTCTGATTGACAAAATCTTTATGGAATCGTCGCGAAATCACCATAAAGATTATAATTGGCGTCCATATAGCTGCAATTCGCTCGATCTTGCTATATGGCTGCGAAGCATAGCCAATGAGAGAGAGAAAAGATATTAAGAAGCTATCAGCCTTTGACCAGTCACGTCTAAGATATATTTTGCGAATCCATCAAGTGGATAAAATTGCACATGGTTATAGTCGAATGGTGAAGACAGCTGCAAATATGAGCATTGCACCTGCTATACATCTCTTCCCCAGCCGAGAACAATAGGGAAATAAAAAACAATAGGAAAAGAGTTGAAGATATTATCACGGAATAAGTGAGTGAAAGGTACAGTAAAGATAGCTTCTATTTTAAGAGAATGGAAGACAAATGTGAATTTTCCCACCGCCCATTTCAAATCGAATAAAAGTTTAAGAATAAAAGTTTTTAAGAAACTATTTTTGGCCATTTTGGGTTTTTGTGGGGAAATGGAAGGAAAGAGATAATGAGGGAAATGGATAGAAAAGCGTTGGGTAAGGACATTATTCATTGCCGTCGTTCTTGAGTGGCATTGCTGAGTGCACCATCCATCTCCCAAAGATTTCGGGGATATGCACATCCTGCTCCAGTGTTATAGGATTTGCTAATCCTTTCTCTAATGTCAAGATTTTTTCTGTTCTTATGTTTTTTTGTCTATATTAAATAAACGGTTTAATTACCCAAGTTTGATGGTCCAGACATTCGCAATGAGATTTTCATAAAAAGAACGCTGTCCAGAGAATATTTAGTCATTTTTATCAGTTAAAAGTCCCGCGTGACAGGAAGTTGAATTTTATACAGACTACACAATGGAGCGGATTCTCGAAACTTTAAGAAAAATATATATTGGAAATAGGAATCGCCGAGCTCCAAATGTTGTTTTCTGTACAATTGTATTCATCTTCGCTCAAATACCACCTGTATTAATAATGTTATCACAGAGCGTCGTCTTCGCTGGTTAAGGCACGGTTTCTCCGTTATCCACTACAAGAATTGACATATATTTCGCTATTTGCTGAACCCTGTGATGGGTTGGCGTCGAAAACGAGGAGAGCCAATCAAGATATGATAGTCAAGAAAGATTTTGAACAGATAATAGACCAATAATATTTGGATTGTTTCTTCTATTACTACCAGCGATGGCGTTGGACCGACTTGGAAACGTCTTACCATTGTAACCAGCTGAATCAGCCTAACCAGTAATGGTGAGAGTTGTTAAAAGAAGAAGAAAGTACATATCGATTTGAAGAACTGTTTCGGCCATCCGTCACTATTACGGTACCATTCTTTTTACTATTAGGTAAATAAAAATGGTTAGCGCTCTCCAGTTCTGGTTCAACTTGCTCTGCTGGTTGTTGATAAGGAATAGAAATTTTTGTGAAGGGATCATTTTCATAAAAATATAAATAAGCTGGTGACCAGCACTACCCAAATTTTGTAATGGTAGTCTTATTCCTGGAAGTCAAGCCTTTTACCTCCTAATACGATAACCACTCAGCTATCCTGTCCCCTTTTTAGAATTCTAATGATAGATTTAATAACAACGAACATTTGGAGATTAGAGCCGAATTTTATTTTTAACAGGTTATAAGTGGCCGTCATCAATGTGAGTCGATTTTTCGAAATTGGTTTCCTTGTTAAACAACTGTATGTTTGTAAGTAAAGGGCTAACACACGAGTTGACAGGAGATGAGAGGGTAGCAGAAAGTTGTTGAAGCAGAAGGAGGAAGAGAGTAGTGATTGACTGAGAGGAGGAAATGGCAAGTGTGATTTATTGTGTGGGTAGATAATAATTGGTTGAAAGGTCTGAAGGAATAAAAAGGTTGGCGGGGGGGGGGGGGGGGGGGGGGGGGGGGGGGGGGTGTAGGGGGAGTCGGATGGAAGGGAAAAAGTTAGGATGAGAAATAATTAAACGGAAGGGGTGAAAATGACAATAATTCTCAGTTCCATTTAGCAAGTTATTCGTAAATGCAAGTGTATTTATGTATGTTACTTTCAACAAACGTTGTATTTAGGTGCGTAATGAATTACACCATCGGCAACACGAAGTCAGCAAATAAGGAACCGGAAGCAATTTCGTTAACATTAGAGATCGAGCTCGATGATCATCGCATTATTCAGCATTCAGCACTTAATGCATATGTCTCTCTTCTTCTTTTGCCATTATTTATTATTATTATTATTATCATTATTTCCTTATCAATTTTAATTATTTTAATTTGCAAAGAAGTTTTAAATATTTTCACTTTGAAAAAATTTCGATGATAAATTAAGTATAAATTGAACAAATCCGACTTCTCTTTTTGATTTGTACATTTTTTAAAAAAAGTATATAGAAGGAATGTTCTTCGGAAAACTTGGCCGAATTTTTTGGGAGACTTGGTGGAACAACTTACTTGATTGAAGTTAATTTTTTGAAATAACGAGTAGCGACTTATAAAAATCATTATTTTGCAGGTTTCTTTGCCACTTGAAGAGTTTTATGATCGCCCAACCGATATTTACGAAATAAAGCCGGTAATTGCAAGTGGATATCGCATTTGTAATTTGTGCGCTGTAGCAGTTCACCAGATGGAAATGTATTTGAATGTACCTTCGTACGGTTCACTGCTTAACTGGGAGAATCTCGCAGCAAAACTTGGTTTATCAATTTTGCAAATTCTTGTAAGAAATTTTTTTCATTGACATCGATATTTTTACACAGGTTTAACTATTTTCTGGTTGATTTTTAAATATTTATTGGGAATTTAGATTCAAACCTTATACAAATAAAAATGGTTCTAAACATTGTCAACTTCATTAAAATTTCATTAAAATGCAAACTCCGCGAAATTTTTTACTTTTCCTCCATCTTAAATTGAACCTTTTCATTTATTATTTCTAAATAATAAAGAAAAAAATATGGTTTTTATATATTTGTGAAATTCCTCTCGTTTGCAGAAAACTTTCATTTAACAAAAAACTTAATCTTAAAGCTTTTTCGCATAAAACTTAGAATAACTGAAAAAATTTGTTGAATCGATAATCTTTACTTAAATTACTTAAATTGAATGCAGTTGCGAATACTATTTCCAAAAATATTTGTTTATTCAAATTGAAGAATAATTTTCAGAGTTTACGAAAATGTGTTAGTCCAATGCTTAAACTTCTCGAGTTGCACTCGAATTTACCTTTAAACATAATTATTGATGCTATTTGTGAACTTAATCGAGTCGATCTATTGATCTCATTAATACCATATTTGCCAAAGAACAATCTAACATCGGATCAGATTTCTCTCGATTCTGGTATAATCTTTATTTGACTTTTAATATTCCAGTTCTGTTGATTTCTGACGATTGTTTTTTGCTTTAATTATCATAATTACCTTTTATTATAATATGATTTGTAAAAGCATAAAAAGGCAAATTATTTTAAAATTTTAAAGAATAAAAGTTATGCAAAAAAGTGGAAAAAAATTTGTGTTTCTGCAAATTTCGCATCAGTTTTGCCGTTTAGCGTTTAAAAATTCCAAAAATGTTTTTCATTCTGCAACTTTCCCTTTTTTTATCACCAAATTATTATTTTAAACTAATATTTATTATAAATTTATAAATTTGTTATAAATTTGTAAATTTGTTATAAATTTATAAATTTGTTATTATTATAAATTGTTTAGGCATATGCAATAATAGCAATAATAATAATAGCTTCCTGCAAAATGAACGATTCCATTCAGACCATTTATTTACTTCTAGGCGTTCTAAACAGTTGGTGGATATTCTTGTTAAATGTAATGTAATTTTTCTATTTTTAATTGTAGGAAATTTTGACTTTATGATTTTTTCATCGATTGAGAAATTAATTGATAGTGGATTTAGCAATGGGAGAATTGTAAATTCATACTATTAAATGAACGGAAATTTTTAAAAAAAGCTGCCTGAAAATTAATTATATGCTTGGTGTAAATAACTTGATCAGTTCTTTTGTAAAAAGAATTTTTTTTCCAGCGATTTTGGTTATGCATCATGAAAACGAACTTAATATTAATTTAAAGAAGAATTTCAATTGGTTTATGAAGAATTTAAAGTAAATGATTTAATTTTTTATTGAGCCACATGTCCATTTTTTTTTACAGTTTAATAATCTTATTTTTTATATAACGCATAATATTTTTTATATAACGCATAATAATTTAATATTCATTCAGGAAGCAAGCGAGTGGTAAGGGTACTTTCATATTCGACGTAAATGATTATCTATGTGGTGAGGGTTCCATGGTAGATTTAATTGAAATTTTCAAACAAGTATGATTAATGGATTTTTTTTATCTTGACTTTTGTAGAATTTTTTTTCATGCTTCATTTATTTGTTTCCAGATGAGTGGCTATGATCTGTCATAATGCTTTCTGCATCACAAATTATTATTATTTATTTTTTCGAAATTGTTATTTCAGGCGACTCACATCATTTCAGTTTTGTCAGAAGACTATTCAAAGATTTTAAATAGTGATGGTGATCAACAGAATGCAGTTAAGAAGTATATAAATAATCTAATGAATACTGAATATATTCAAGATGGTAGCATTAATAAACGATTTCGTGCCGTCATGTTACAGGTCAGTAATTTTTAAGATATACCTCATACAGGATTATTTTTCTTTTTTTATGAACATTACCTGTGGGATTAGTGGATTTGATTATTTATCTAATTTTTTGATTGGCTTTCATTGTTGATAAAAAATTATGTTATAAAAATTAAATATAAGACGCTTGCAACTTGTTTTTCTTTGCTAAAATCAGTCGAACATTGGCCAGTGTAAGGCAGTTTGGATTTTTTCATTGTTCGTGATTTTTTTGTTTACCATTAGCTATTTTATTATCGCTTGCGTTTTTTTTTATAAGGACATTTTATCTTCTAACATTGTAATTTTTTGAGTCATTTTTAAGGGGACTGATCGTGCTGTTCTGCCAATTGGTTGGTCGAGGAACACTGTGATTTATGAGTTTCCTGCTAATCATGCGCAGTTGTTTAAAAAACTTTTCGGCTAAAGACTAATTGAAAAATTTGTATATTTATATATTTCTAAATATTTTAAAGAAATCATTGATATATGTAAATAATATACAGTTTAATATGTGAATGTGGAATCAAATCGTTATAGAATGGCTGTTCAAGGAAATTCTTGTTAGCTTTATTCTAATTTTATGTGCTATTTTTCTTAATCGATTTTTTGTTTGATGACTGCTGCCATTTATTTATATTGCATAGAAAGTCCCAGGTGTCTCTGAGATATTTTCAATTTATAAGGATATTATGAAATCTGGCCTTAATCCCAAAATTTGGAAATTGGAAATTGTCTCATATAATTCCCATTCATAAAAAAGGAAGCATCTATGACTCTTCTAATTATAGACCTATTAGCCTAACATGCGTTGGTAGTAAGGTACTCGAAAGGTTGATTTGATGTTGATTTACCTATCTTGTTACCAATAGTTTCATATCTTCATATCACCATGGCTTTTGCATAAAAGAATCTACTTCACAAATATTGGCAAATCTTTCCAATTGTTCAGCATCAATTGACAATGGAAAATCAGTTGTATACCTAGATTTGGCCAAAGCTTATGGTGCTATTTCCCACAGCAAATTATCGATCACTCTTAATAGTCATGGTACCACAGGGCCCTTTATAACTGAGTTTCGGATTACATAAAGAATCGTCACCAAGCTTTACGCGTCAATTACACCCTCTCTGACATAATATCTGTTCCCCAAAGTAGTTATATTGCGCCATTGCTTTTTCTATTATATATAAATATTATCACCAAAGTGGTTCTAAATTCTACAATTTATCTTTATGCTGATGATTATAAAATTTATTATTCTTATGGTAGAATGGTAGAATAGCCTATCATCACTGCAGGAGGACCTCAACAGAATAGCCAGCTAGCTATATGACAAGCAAATTACCCTTTTATTTCAAAAATGTAGCGTTTTTCATATCAATTCTAAAGATTTCGATTTTTCTAATCTTTTTATTAATGGCAATATAATCAGTAGAATTTCACATATTTCCGGTCTTTGAATAATCATGGATGAAAATCTTGATTTCGACCTTCACTACAGAACCATGGTAAAGAGGTCCTCAAAGATGCTAATTTTATTTTTCGTTGGTTTAAGAATAAAACTGAAGGTTTTCTCATCAAAATGTACAAAGAGTTCGTTCGGCCACTTCTTGACTACAATACTCTCTTACAATACTACGTCTCTTCGAGATATCCTAAATCAAGTAAAATAATTGAAGAACTCCAAAAATATTTTATACGCTTCTCTGCTAATTACAATTATAAAGAAAAGCTCCTACAATGTAACCTGGATTCTCTGCCAGTTCGTAGTATTAAACAAGATTTAATTTATACTTATAAGATTCTGTGTGGTATTACATTAAACTAGATTGTCCAAAATACTATAATTTAAGGCTAAATTTGAATCCAACAAGAACTAATGAGCTAAAGTTACTAAAACTTCATAACTTAATAATATAATATAAATGTAAAATTAAACTAAGGACTCATGATTCCTTTGTTCGCACATTATTTACTGGAATAAATTACCGAACGATAAAGCATGCTTATCATCCTTAGCTATTTTAAAAAAAAAGATTAAATAATGTTGTTTATGATATTATTATGATATGATATATTGTTTATGATATGATATTGTTTAAAAAGTTCACATCATGCAGGAAGTGTGAAATCTCAATTTTCACCATCCATATAATACATTTACTATAATACATTTATATAATACGAATTGTACTATATTATATTATTTTGCATCCTCTTTAAACTGTTTATTTTTGTCATATTTTCTATTTTTCTTATTGAATTTTATCACTTTTTTTTTTAACTGTTGTTATTAATATAAGCAGTTGGCGTTGCCGCCTTGCTTGGGTGGTTTTCAGTAAACAAATTCTTAGTTATTGTCTTCAATGGAAAATGCTCCTAATACATAAGAATTTTGAATTTGAATTCGTTATTTCAAATAAAGTATTTTAGGTCTAGGAATTAATCATGTCCATTGTTTGCTTGTTATTTTATTCATGTGTTTTGTTCATAGACAAGTTCACTTTTATCGAAGGGTTATTACTTAAATGGTGAACGAACTATGCAATTTTTATAGTCTCAAAGGTCTTTATAGTTTTAAAAATATTTAATATACTGTGCTATCAGTTGCTTTTACCTTCCCATTCCATAGCCTTATCAGTGCTTTTATTATGAAAGGTTTTCTTTATCAATTTTAGTGAAGCATTTATATCAGTTTTGTTTCCTACATAATCGACTGTTTCCATATTTTTGAAGGGACTATTGTTTCTGCTGTAAAACCTTGAATATTGTTCATCAAAAACAAGTTTTCAGTAACATGTCATCATTATTGCTATTAGCTTTGCAAATATTTTTAATCTTGGTAAAAGTTAAATCTGCAGAGAACAATGATCCTGTAATTATTTGCGAGCCAAATACTGCTTGTATTTGCAGTAATGCTATTGTTACTTGTAATAATGTTAGTTTTTAAACCATTTGTTTGAAAGATTAGAAGATTAGAAGAAATTTATTTTAGAAATGTAATTAGTAATCGTATATCAAAATCATCGAGAATAAGCAACACACATTCGACATCGCATCCTCGACTAAATTAAGAATAAAATCCATGTGGCTAGGAGGACTTTCCTTTATTTCTTTTATTTCTGGCAGAAGATCTTATTCTAGTAGTCATTGCAACCGGACAGTCAAGAAGTAGCGCTATCGGAAGGCAAATAATAGTAAATTCTCTTGAGTTTTATAGAATGTACAAGTTCCCAAATGTTTACATGCATACATTGCTCATCATCTTCATCTTTTATTTTCAGTTTCTTTATTCTTAATTTGATAAGTTATTTTTTTAACAATTGAACTGCCCAACCATTATCATTTTTCCAATCCTTTTTCAATAATTTCTATATTATTTTGAATGATTAAGGAAATTTGTAAAATATTTCTCAATGATTTTAGGCTTCTGAATATTTATTTAACTTTGCGATTTCTTTGGCGAATGGGTTTTCTGAAAAATTATTTCGGATAATTTTAAGTGAAAATATTGTATCGTCGGAAGACTAGCAATATTCTTTATTCATTCTTTATTCTTTTTATAGTGATGAAGCATAAACTTTTTTATGAAATCTGTTGTCAGAAGTGAACTTAGAGTGGATGCATAACGATATATATTTTTATCTTAAAGCATCGCATCTATTATCCCAAGGGACCTCTGAGAGGGGCCACATCGATTCTTTGAGCTGATAATCAATGGCGCTAGATTCAGAAATTTTAAAAAAGTGAATCGCAGTCATTCGTTCAGTCTTCCATGGGATTTAAGATGCTTGCTTAGGTGCGTTGTATTGCTAGTATTAATCCAAAACTACTTTGATATTGATAGTCTGATTGGTATAAATGCGATATTCAGGTGAAATGGACCGAAGATGAAGATGGTAACGAAATTTTTGAACCATTACGAACAAGTAACGTGATTGTAAGGAGGAAAGACTTTTTCGTAGAAAAGGCTTTTTTTCAGTTTAATGCCATCAATAAGCTTGAAATGGTTAGGCATGCGAAATTTTTTCTCGATTTTTTTATTTTAATGAATTGAGGTGAATTGGCACATGTTTATTAAGTGTTTTGGATAAGTACTGCATATACATTTATGCCAGTGCGAATTTTCATCAGCTGTTTTCTTTGTGGGTCGTAGTTAAATGTGCCTTCTCTGGCCCAAATTTACTCTGTGCCGAAATTTACTCTTCACTTATATTAGTCAGTGAAACCAATTAAATTAGAATTACAAAAAAAAAGCCTTGAATTTTTTGTGCCGAATATTGGTAGAGGATTAAAAATTGTGGGTTTACGAAGGTTTTGATATGATATGAAGATTTATGTTAAATTTTTAATCGAAGGCCGAATATTTATATTATAGGTCATTAATTTGAGATTTATGAAGGAGTGGACCTGGTATCAAAAATGGGTATGGTGGTAGGAGGAAGAGGACATGCATATCCATCTCCAAGATTAGCTGGTGAAAATCTCTCATCCTAATAGGTAATGCGACGCATCATAATTAATTAATTAATCCTAGAAGTGAAGTGGTGATTAATAGGCAAGTAAGAAATTGGTTAATGGTCATTGAAAGGATTTCTTTTTTAAAAATTTTCGGACTTTTAAAATGTCTAAGTGGAATATTTATTTTTTGATGAAAATTTAACGATACAAAATTTATCAAAGGACAAAATTTTGCCTGCGCACGAGAAAACAATCAAGGAATTAGATTTCTCGAATAATCAGATTGATGTAATTGGTCCCTTCGCATTCAAAAAAATGGAAAATTTAGAAATTCTCCGACTTCGCTCGAACAAATTGGACAAATTGAGCAGGTTTATTTCATTTTTTTTCGATTTATCTTTTGATAACAAATTATATTTAAATTAATTAGCAAATAATTAGCAAATTAATATCCTTCTTCAACACAGTATAAACACAATAAACACAAAAACATTTTGAAACATCCAGAGTCCGAGGTCATTGCAAACTTTTATTTTTTTAATACTCTTTGCTTGTGATGTAAATTACGATTGTGGATATTAGTTCAAATTATTGTTTTGAGAGGTAAGGATTCAGCTTATGCAACAGGAGTAAACCTGTCACCAAAAACGGGCTGCTGCTGGCCACTCATTTTTATTTTATTCTTCTGTCATAACTCCATAGCAAAGATTTCTAATTTCGTATTAACTATATTAACAGTCAACGAGCAAGCCTAGCATGAAATAGATACCAACCATTTATTTTCGCTCTTCTTGACTTTCTCCTAGAAATAAAGTTAATAAATCAAAACAAATTTATAACCGCGTTAATGCCGTAAATACCAGTTTATTTCAATTTATATAATATAATTCGCGAAAGTTTTATCATTAATTCACAAAAATTTTCAGTTTATCATTCGCTGAAGGTCCAAGTTGGAAATTGCGCGAATTGTATTTGGATAACAATTTGCTCACCAACTTATCAAATGATTTATTTAAGAAACTATCGAATTTAGAAAAAATTGTTCTCGATGGAAATCAAAATTTAATTATAACGAGAGATATTTTTAAAAAAAATTTAGACAAGTTAAGAACATTGAGTATGAATGATTGCAATTTGAAGGATTTGGATGAAGATTTGTTCGATGAATTAACGTAAGATAGATTATTTATTTGTTGTATCGATGTTAACCAATGTAATCAGTGAACATCATGTAACCACATCATCGTAATTTTTTTCCCCAATAAGTAAAATCTTCCTTTCTTAGTTCGCCAATTTTATTTAATTATCTCTTCAAGAAACTTTGTTTCTTATGAAAAATGTATCTTTTAATATATCCTATAATGATTTTCACCTGCAAAATCCTTCGAACTATTCATAAAAATGGAATGCTAAGAACGATGAAAGAAATTTCCGATAAATTTCAAATGTGTCTTATGAAATCAGATCAATTTGAATATTTTTTCAGAGCTCTTGAGAATCTTTCATTGCGAGGAAATCCTTTTACGGAAATTCCTCGAGCAGTTCAAGATATTCCAACTTTACGTACATTCGATATGAGCTACACTCAAATTACAGAAATTCAACCGAACTCATTAGCATACAATAAAAAATTGGAGACTATTATATTTCAAGGACTTTCTTATCTTTATGTTATTCATAGCTGTGCGTTTTGTGGATTAAAATCATTAAAAGTAAGTTCGTATATAAATTTAAATTCGGATTTTCTGCAATTTATCTGAGGTTTATTCATATACTGATGGGTTATTTTTCGAGGTTGCTTTGACTCCAGCAAAAAGTAGTGGCCGTAAATGCCGTAAATTGATAGGTATTTATTATTGTCAATGTCTGCTTCTAGGAGTAAGCCTTATCATGTGCTTCATTTTCATATGAATATATCTACTATTATTGACACCGTTATTTTAAGGATCTTCTTCTGACCAATGCTACCAAACTGTATCTAATAGAAAAAGATGCGTTTGGAACGAATAAAATGCGATTACCTACCCTAACGAATTTTGATTTGGAATTTGCTAATCTCTCTTATTTGCCTCACGATTTGCTGGATTTTCGGCACATAAAATATCTAAAATTAGGTGGTAATCCATGGGATTGCTCATGTACTATGGCATGGCTTCTCGAATTTGGTTTAGATTTAAACCAAGGTTCTAGAACTCCTGAGTAAGTTTTCCACTTTTTTATAAATATTTGAATTAATCAAATATCCATTGAATCTCTTCAAATGTTATATATATAATATATATATATATATATATATATATATTATATATTATGTGTTATATATATAATATATTATATATATATTATATATTATGTATTATATATATAATATATTGTATATGTTATATATTATATGAATATTAATTTTATTTGTTCTATTTTATTATTATATGAATATTTGTCCTAAAAAAATTATCAGTTAATAACTTTATCACTTGTTGTGCAGATCCTTATATTAAATAATAAATTACTAAAATGGAATTTTGGAATCTTTAAAAAATTCCACTGTCGAGATATATACTTAGAAAATTGCTATATAAAGAAGTGGGCATTTTTAATCCATCCTAAATTTCATTATATAATTTATCGAGCTCTGGGAATACTCAGCAATACTTCAATTTATTCAAGGTAAAGATGCCTTATCGAGACCTTTTCCGTTGGCCAATTTCAATACGTGCGCAAAATAAGCTTCCTTAAGATGTTTATTACTGAAATAAAGATTGATTTATCTCAGATAATTCAGGGAAAATCTTTCAATTATATATTTTACTAAATTTACTACATCATTATTGCACATTCTTTAAAATGAATTGCTAGTGATATATATTATTATCAGTGAAGATTTGATGGATTTAGCTGAAAATTATCAGAGATTTTAGTTCAAAAATTTGCTTGACCAATTCTCAGTGAAATCTCACATTTGATTGTTCTTAAATTTTAGTTTTTACCTCTTTAACCTTTAAATAGCTATAAGTCTGGCTACAGAAATTGCTTTTTTACATTTCAGGTGTCACTCACCGATGACTCTAAAAAATCGGCATCTCAACTCCATGACTCTTCGTGAGTTTTGTCCTTCGCATCTTATTAACAAATTGGTTATTTCATTAATTATCGTATTTATTCTTTCATTAATTTTTGTTCTCACTTATTATGCCATAAAAAATTATCATTTTCGTAATGTTTTATATCGAGTACCATTACCACATATTGGTTATAGTATTTTGGATAAAGACGAAGAAAAAAATCAAATGGTAATTTATATTAATCCTATGAAAGAAATTTAAAAATTCATCCAAATTATGGTTTTATGGAAAATATTTTATTTTTTTGAGTATTTTTATAAATTTTTATTTAAAGAGAAATGAATTTTATTTTTGCGATTGTTTTTCCCAATCTTTAAAACTTAAAAAATTTTATTCTTTTATTATCAAACGAAATTCTCTTTAAAACTTTTTTTCATGTATACCAATTATATAAAAAACTTTTATTGCAAAGCGAAATAGTAACAGATTTATTTATTCTCTTCAAGAAACAGGAATTAAACAGGTCGATGATCCTTGCAATCACTCAGTCGAAGCAAAATATTACAAATTCTAATTCTGTATAGATAATTAGGATAATAATTTAAGAAATTTTGGGCAGAAATTTAATCGAAACTGTTGGAAAAATTATTGGATATTCTACAGAATTGTATGGGTTCGATAACATTGTAAAAAACTTATGAAAAATTGTAAGTGTTGTATTAAAAATATGCGATCGAATTAGATTGTCCTTGTTTTTTCCACATTTTTTTCTTAGTCTTATTTAAGCTTTAATTTAAGCCTCTGCTTTTCGATTTTTATATATTTTTGCTTTGATTCGATTCAACACGCATTTTATTCGTTTCCTTTGATAGGAGTAAACCTGTTACTAATTCGAACTGCTGACCTTCACATTTCATTGTGTTAACTTATAATTTTTATAAGTACGACGCGCTCAGTTACATTACATTTTTCTGTTTTATTGTATTTGTAGAATAAAATATTCATCTTCCTTGCCCATATATTTGGTCCTTTTCACTAAGATATATATTAGCAAAATTTCTTTGCATATCGATTCTATCGAATTGATCATTTGATTGTTATCAGTTAGATTTAATTAAATTTTTAGTAGCGTTGACCTGTTATCGTTATTTAACATATCGGAAAATGGAAAATAAATTTTTTTCTCCTTTTCGATCAAATCTTTCTTCTTTTTAGCTGCATTTTGATCTTTATCAGTCGTTTCATGTTAATGTTCTTCAATAAAAACTTCGTCAATTTTTATCAAAAACCTTTCACAATTTTCATAGTAAAATATATCATTTTATTGAAATATTATTTTTCTAATTTTTCAGTTTTTATTTCATTCACTTAAAACAAAAATGGAATTTATTGCGTATTATTATTTACAAGAAAAGAAGTAGAAGACAACGTAATATGCTCAGAAATTTGTGAATCTGTTAACAATAATGTATCGAATGTGAGCCAAAATTTGTTCATTTGCCCCGGGGCAATTTGTCTAGAGCAATGTGCTTACGTAGATTCATTATTTTCTATTTTGATATTTCTGATGGGAAAATAGTTCAATAAGGAAAATACAAAGTATAAAATAGCCCTCATCTCATAAAATGGTATCAAACTGAAAAAGTTTTTAACAAACAGCTGATAATGGAATGTTTTATGGTGTGACCCATTTGTCGTCAAAGTGCACAACTCGATTTGCTTCCTTCATTCGCTTTGTCCCGCTATTACTTACTATTACTTACTTACTACTATTATTATTAGTGTATTATTATTTTAACTACTATTTTTCTAATATATCACATTTCTAGTGATTTTTATGATTGTTTTTATACTTCTTTGATTCATCAATAATAGAATTCATCTCGAAAATTTTTGGATGCTCACCTGTACAACATTTATAGGATCACAACATTTATTCTTTTTCTTCTGCGATAAAATTCATAATTCATATTTGAAGAATAGACGATTCGAGCATTCGAAATTGAAATTCGAAAACGCGAACTGCCATTTAAGATAAGGTGTATACAGCTAAGAGTTCGCTAAGGCTGTGCATGTGCTTTTATCCTCAGATGTACTTCTGGTGAGGGGGTTTCGCCGTAGGATTTCATAGAGCCGAATCACAAAAATGGCTATTACATGAAAGTTTTCGCTATTTACAATAGAAAGAGGGCCGTTAACTTATTTTATGTGAAAAACCATGAACTTGGTAAAAACTTGGTAACAACCATCTTTTAAATTAATTTTTATAATATAAATAATATAATTATAATATAAATAAATACAACTGCTGCTTTTCATTATTTCTTTTAAATATTTTGCTCATTCAGTCAAAAAATTTTAAAATAATATTCAACTCTTTAGCTCTTTCAATCTACTTTTTTTTCTTAAAAGTAGAGACTTATTCTTATCATATCTTTTAATTGGAATAAACCTGTTATTGAAGAGTGAAATCGAAATGGCTGCTTGGTACCTCTATCTCTGAATTAGTGGCTGACGCCTTACTCCAGTCTAAACACGAATGTTGAGTGTTTCGGAAGAAGCATATAGCTATCACCTCATGAGAATATCAAAAAATTTTCGATTTATATATTTAAAAACGCAAGTAAATAAGTGGTCAGCATTCATAGTTTCTCGCTGAGACTCTACTCTACGGGTTATTAATGAGACGAAACTTGAAAATTTTGCTAGGAGATCAGCGATAAAGGCGCAGGTGGATCTATGGTGCAGTTCGTGTTTTTAGATTTTCCTCAGGAAAGAGAGTTCACTGCTTGGAAAGGTGAAAGGTGGTCTAGGTGGTGCAATTTCACTTTGTCTTTCCATTTAGTTTTATTGCGATCCGACGATTTATATTTTTTTATGAACAAATAAAAGACTGCTGCTTGCTGGTTCCATGAATTTAAGTGAATGCGGCTTAGGGAAAATATGGAATGGGATAATAACTTAGGATATTTTCGTGAAAAAGTTGAAGAGCCGATGAAAGGAATTCATTCGTTTGAATGTCACTAAGGAAGAGCGTTGTGAAACCAATTTCGAACAAAGGATCTTTATAACACAAAGGCAATCTGCCTGCCTCTTCCCGCCAACTGAAAACTCATAAAAAATTGAAGAGAATTGCGAAGAATCATCTCTCCCTCCAGCCGTCGCGATTGAGTGTTCTTATTATCAGCCAGCCAGCCAACTTGCCGGTCAGCCAGCCAGCCAGCCAACTTGCCGGTCAGCCAGCCAGCCAGCCAACTTGCCGGCCAGCCGGCCAACCAGCCAACTTGCCGGTCAGCCAGCCAGCCAGCCAACTTGCCGGCCAGCCGGCCAACCAGCCAACTTGCCGGTCAGCCAGCCAGCCAGCCAACTTGCCGGCCAGTCGGCCAACCAGCCAACCGTATTATATTACTACATATAGCTTTTACTATTATCTTTTAAATATTCTAATTCTTTCATCTAATAATGTTTTTTTTTGATTTAATAATACTTTCTCTTATTTCACCAAGTAATTTTTTTAATTTTTCCATATCCATATAAAATTTTTATTTCACCCACAAATTTAATTTTCTATATTTTAATTTTAATTTTATTTATATATTTGATTTTATAAAAAGTAAATATTTTCTATTGAATTGCAAATAATTTTTTTGTTGTATTTGTTGGAAGATTTTCTCAATAGAAAAATTGCAATTTTAAATTTTACAATTTTGCTTTTTTAAAATTCCTTTCTTTCATTTTTCATGGGTTTTAACCATACCATAGCTTACTGAAATTTGTACAAAGTGGCGACAATGTCAACACGATATTCCAAATCGCTGTTCATTCTACCATTCAGCAGCTTGTCCAGGAGAAATACACAAAATATAAATATTTTAAATAATAAATATTTTTCAAATGAGCTACGCCATATTGAGAAGTTTCCACCTTTAAAATTCTTGAAATATAATTTTCTAAAGAAATTTATGAAAGCTGAATGGCGAAAGATATCACAATTAATGGTTTTTATTGTATTTTTTTATTATATTATAGTTAAATCGTGGACCTGCGAAAATTCACTGGTCCTTTCTATGGAAATAAAGTTAGATTTGTTGCCTTTAAAAGAATTCGAAAGAGCATCAAATCACTTAAAAATAATTGAAATGTATTTTGCCAGAAAACAATCTTCGAACTTTTTTTAAATTTTTCAAAAAAAATTTTCAATATTTTTGGTAATAAAAATAGCAAATAAGGGAAGCAATGATGGAAGTAAAGGAGAATTTGAAATTTTGAGTTTTCAGATATGTTTTCAACACAAGTATGTGTAAATGTATGAAAGATTCAAGCATTTAACGATCTACATGTATTTCTATTAACAACTAACTCGACGACAAAAGTTAAATTCTACGCGCACCGAGAGCCAGTTGAGAAGAGCTAGTGGGTGAGCGCTAACCACAGCTCTCCTCAGTTTTAGTTTTTTTATTTATGAAAGCCGTTTTTACGATAAGCACTTTTTAAAATCGTGGATCTCAAATCATAAAACAAAAAATTTTTTTCGAGTAGAATCTAACACTCATATGGCTGAAATCAGAAAGGCGATTGATTAACTAAAAAATTTTTACTTTACTTCATGAAAATTTCCAGTGCTCTAAACCAAGAGGGCATTCAACTTTCTACATATGGAGCCATAGAAGTATACAATAAGTAATTATTTTCACATTAACAAGTGGTTAGTGCCCGAGCTTTCGGTTAAGCTCGCTTCATTAGCACTAACAGTCAGCAGTCAATGAGAAATTCTTTGCCAAAGAGCAGTCACTTGGCGACTATGACATGCAAATGAGTTGCCAGCACCATTCGGGTTTTTTAATGACATCCCCACTTCGCATTATCGCATATTGTTGTACGCCTCAGTCAATCAGCTTATAATTATAGTTGTATTTCGACGTTCGTTTCATTTAACGACGTTTCGATCTATTCAGCTAAAAAAAGAAGAAACGGATAAATAAGGTTATTCTTCTTTTCATTCATATTTTAAATTAACTCACCATCGGCAAAATTATGAATCGCTACAGTATTTTGTGAGAAAAGTGCAGTTGACAGTAAGGACATAGGGACATATCGAAATGAGTAACTCCGCCTTGACAAGAGATTCTATCGCCTTTTCTCATATATTAAATAATTTTCGATTTCTTATATAATGGGGGGGGGGGTAAGATGGCCGAATAGCTAATGGTTCAGATTATCGATTAGAGGCAAAGACTCGATGCTCCCTTCCAATCCCTGATAGATGTCAATTTTTATACGGGTGGTGCTGGCGATACTCTCGCGCTTCTATCGTCAAGTGACGGAAATTCCTAATTCCAGTGCGTAACACTTACTGATATAATACTTCATCAAATAAGCCAAATTCTGTATCGTTTACCCAAACTTTTTTTGGCTTTTTCATATATTTTATTTTATGAAAAACGAGTTGAATGATCAAAGAACGAATCGTCGAATCGGATGTCTGTGAATATGGTCAGAAATTCGAATCGACATTCGACCTATGGTTATTGTCATATTCGCTGGTGATTTTTTATTGTAAAAACATAAATAATATATTAATTTGATGGCACCATAAGTACCATTGCTAATTTGGTTGACTCCCGATCAAGTAAAATGTGATTATACCAAAACGATATAAAGAAAGTCTTGGTGATTGAAGTGTACAAGTGGATCCGCTTGAGCTATCTGGCTGCAGTGCGCACAATCCTACTGAGCCCCTATTAAATAGATAATGGAAAACTATAGACCACTGACCCCATTCCTGCATTTTATGTGTCCATGTCGATAAAATCTCACACCAGTTCACAGTACGCGTCCATCTTCGCAATGCCATGTGGCATGGCATTCATTTCACATCGCAATGAATTTTTCATCAGAGGGATGCTTCATTCGCAATAGAGCCAGTCTAACCATCTGTTAGAAAAATTTTAATTGTTAGGATATTATTATTGCATTATTTAGGCTTCCATTCCATCTGAATCTGCAACAGCCTACGGGTTTGTAATTAGTTGGGAAATGATGAATTTGTTCATTCGCACTATTCATTATTGGAATAAGTTTTTTCCGGGTGTAATACGTACAACTTACTTTTAAAAGAAAGAAATAAACGCTTTTTATATTTTTTGGCAAATACAATTAATTTGTAATAATTTCGATTCACTGGTCTTATTTCCTTTTTTTATTGCGTTTTTTGTTTTTTACAATTATCTCCTTTATATTTATTTATTGTTCTGAAACGAGCATAAGACGCTAAGCTCTATTCCGATCTCTGCAAAAATAAGTATATCAATATTAATGTATTATCAACAAAAATATATCAAATTGGCCAATTCTTCTTGAAAATGCTGCTGCTAAATTCCTAATAATTATATTTTTCATGAATTTCTTCTTTGCTGACAACTATTTAAAATTATTTAAGGTGGTACCAATTCGCGAAATTTTTTATTAATCGAATTTTTTTATGTTACCACAGAAAACCAAAACCGGTTGGATGTTTCACCGAAAAACTTCGGGGTTCATTTTTTTCCTTTTTTTTGGATTTTTTATAAGATCGGAGAATTAAAGTTATAATAATTATAAGAAAATTATCATAAAAATCATAATTTTTATATTACATTGGCAAAAATCAAATTTTTGGAAATAAAAGAATGAAAAAAATATAATATATATATATGTATATGTGAAAGATATGGCGAGCTGGCTTCAGTGTATTGTGCTCGACAATGGATCGAGCAAGCATCAAGTTCTTCGACGGGAGTATTGTAAGGTGAAATTTATGTAACGCGTTAGGGCGCGCGCATTTGTTCTTCCACTCTCAAGCAAATTTTTGATGAAAGGTGTTCGCAGGTATTAGTGGAGCAAACCATATGTCATGACAATGGCGAATGTTTTAATTAGAAGAAAAAGAATGCATGAAAAGGCTTCGCTAACTATAACTTTACATGAACTAAAAACGAACATATTAGGAAACTTTTGAATTTTAAAGTTCATTTATTGAATATTTGTATTAGCCAGTTGGGAATTCCGTCAACTGTTTGGTCATTCGTTGTAAGAGATGATTCAAAATATTTGAAAATTGGCATTTCCTTAAGGATAGTGCATTTATGAATGAATACTGAGAAAGGAAAGGAAGCAGCCCATGAATATTAACTCTTATTTCGGAACGATGTTCCACTTTCAGAGAATTGCACTGATATGCGCGAATAGAATAGGATGATTTTCTTTCGAGCAACATTATTGTCCAAAGCGCTATTTATTGAATCGGAGGAAAGGTAAAATCAATAAAGCAAGTTTGATATTTGAAGAGATATGTTAAATAAATTGATAAGCATTCTTAAGCTAATATGCATATCAGCGGAGTTACCTTGGACCAAATCCAACTTGGTTAAAACACATTCATTCAGTAGAAAAGTCTTCAAAATTGACAATTTTGTTGGTCTGAGTGTGAGGAGTTTTTTTTCCTATAGTGGAACATGCTGCACAACATTTCAAGAGTTAAACTTGGAGAGCTCTCTTCTGTAAAAGTCTTCTCAGTCCAATTCACAAACATTCTCGAGGTGGATCGTTTCAGTTAGGTCTGGTCGATGGGAATCATGATTAGTTTAGTCTCAAAGAATTCTTTCCATCTGAGAAGCAGTCTTAGAAAGTCTCCTCCTTATTTAATGTGTACTCAACCTTTCTCTCAGATCAGTGGCTCGAATTATGGCTACTTTACGAAACATCACTATCATCTCTATATTCAGTGCCATATTTCTTCAATGTTTTTAGTTTTTCTTCCTTACCGCTGTTGTTTCATGTCTTCGAACCAGCTAATGGTTTAATTTTTCTGGTATGCAAACTTCGGCAGCATTTCCAGACAATTGGAACACTTCTTGCCAGACCGTTTTCGATCTTGGTTTGAACTGTAACATGAAGTAGCCAATTTTAGTGCAGTTCTAATAACGAGCATCCTGCCATTCCAACAAAGATAACCAAAGATCTGGTTTAAATACTCTTTATCCGAAACCTGATATCTTTCCCGGTGTTGAAGAAGTATTTTTAGCAGAGAGTCTGTGTCCTTTGGGAAAACGAAGACTCCACAAGAATATCGAGCATAGAATATGTGGTAGAATCGTGTTACGCGCGCGGAATGCATTTCAGTCATTTCCAACCATATCTACTGCCTTTTGGGAATGGGAATTCTTTTAACACATAGAATTCCTCGTAGGATCTATTTTTCACGATCAACTGCTTATAGAGCAAAAGAGATATGAACATCGATGACGAAGACATTTCTTTTTTTTTAAATAGGATCTTTGTCGGCTGGCTAATGTGACCAGACTTAGTCGATGTCGTTCAACTTAAAACAATCATGTATCAGCTCTGAACTACCCAACTGCCGAAGTGATACAATATTGCAGTAGTGTGGTGACTGAGATAGTAATCCTGTCTCTGGAACATTCAACTATTGTTTCGAATGCTCCAGTAAGCCCTGACTTCCACTCTTCGCTCGTTACACTTTTAATGGTTTTATGTTCCTATCAATAGAAAAGATAAATATGACTACTTGAAAAAAAAACCACCGCTTACCAGTTTGCAATTACAAAGCAAATTTTCCTCACTTAATGACTCTTTGATGCAATTATTTTTTAATCTTTTGGATTAGCAAATCGCCTGAATTTTGATTTAAAATTCGATCTAAAAAGAAAAATTAAACGGTTTCAAAGAAGTGCCCAAAGAAAATTTCTTAGATTTCTTTAAAGAGCATTTGCTGAAATTTATTTTGGCATTTTCTTATTCGTTTAAAAATAAATCCGTTTCAACGAAAATATTGGTCGATTATGAATTTTAAAATAAATGAATGACAATAATTTTTCTTTTTTCAATCGATTGGCGATAAAAATGACGAAAAATTCGCCGTTGAGAACATTCCAGGCGTTACTTTAAGACTTTTTTATTGCATATAATGGCAGAAGTACCAACCAATTTTTATCGGAGATTTGCTCAAATCATTTTTTGATTCAAAAGAAGAAATAATGCAAAAAATAAGATGTAAATGCATAAATATGTAAAATATCCTAAGATGGTCGCTGTCTTCCTGAGCGAGTAAATCTACCATCAAAACGGAATCCGAGCGGTTGCAGAGCGTCAACACTCCAGTCAGCTCTTAGTGAGCCGGAAAAAGCAAAATGAGATGCCAACTGCTCATTTGCTCTACTCGGGAGTTCACAAATTATTCGAATAACCTGCTGAGGTCTAAAAGAGAAAATGCCACAATTTTACTCGACTCGAACGTGAATGAACAGAAATCCGTTGCAAGAAAAAAGTAAAAGGAACTGCTTATCATTCATTAATCGCAGCGTTATGTTTGCAAATTAAAAAAATAAGTTAAATGATACAAAATAAGAAAGAGTTTTTTAGTTGGAAATGAAAAGGAGAAATTTTTTTCAGAAATTTTCTAAAGAAGTTCCTGGAAAACTAAACTAAAAAATTTAAAAAATTCCAACATTTCCAGCCGCAGAGATTAGTGAAAAGTCTCCATTTCTGCTTAGGCGATAGCTCCTATGCTTATCACTACGATTAGAAATATTCGCTAGAAAGTCCACCTGATAATAGAAAATAGAAAATCGATTCACTTTAATTGTGATCCAATTCTAAGCAAAAATTGAAATAACAAACATTTAGATGACAAGACTGTGGTATGAATGGCTTAGTGGGTTACGAAGGGGTCGACGGAAAGTTCGTAATGTGGTCCTGTGATGAGATCTTCATACACCAAGATCTCTGAAGCCTTACATGATCTACAAACATGCACCAGCAACTGAGGACTGCAGCAAACGTTTTGAAAAGAGAATATGCAGTGGTTCACGTCTTTGAAAATAGGATTACTGAGTAGCAATAGTAAGATGTATTTCCGCTAGAAGGAAATACCGTGGTTTCGGTCCTCCTTCCTTACTAGAACTAGACCTGTCCTGAAAGTTGAGGTCCAGATGGCGACTCATCCGCATTCTTCATTTATTGCCTCAGTCTCCGGCGAAAGATTCTCACTCTTCGTGATTGAAAACGGCAAAGATTCATTTTTTCCTTTTACCAGCCATTTCGGGCCTTTCCACCATGATTCATAAGTCCGTAGTTTAATTGGTGATATTCCTCTGGTTGCTACATCTACAGGATTATGTTCACTTGCTATGTATCGAAAAGATAAAATCTGCCCTTCGTATTTCTCCGACCCGATTTTGAACGAATCGAGGAAGCAATTTTGAAGAACTTTTTATCCAAAATAAAGCACATTTTGAGTCTGACCATGAAGTCATAGGTATATCTTTCAGTTTCTATTATTTTAATACGGAATATGCTCAAAAGCTTTTAATGCCTATTTAATATTATTAAATACACAAATACATAAAATTTCATTGGGAAATTTTGTTGAACCCGCAAATATTACGATCAACTTTCACACTTGCATCAAAGGAGAGGAAGCCGGAAGAAATTCCTAAAGCAACCCACTGCAGTATGGGAAAAAGGAACAGTTTAGGAATTTCAATTGGAAGCAGCACACAGGACCGAGGGATATGGAACCGAGATAGAGTGGAACTAACCAAACCGCAAACGGTGCGCATCGTAATCCAATTATTCCTACAATACACAAAATACCCTCGCATCACATTTTTTAAAAAACGAGCATAATTTACTCGTTTATCAATGTTTTCAAATTTTTTTTGATTGCATAAATCACAAGGTCACTGATTCGACACCAAAAGAAAACATTTTACGCCGCAGCTGTCACCAATTCGAACGAGTGCGCTCAATCTGAGAATAAAGAATTCTCTTTTCCTTATCTTTAACAGAACTTTTTTTCGTACCCGATGTACGATGAAAAACTTCTATTGCCCTTTTAAATATATTACTTAAAAGCATGATTAAAAAAGAAAATTTAACATTTAACTCATTTTCTCCACCATTCATATATTTCGGACGCCCTTCTTAGCCATTTTTTTACAATTCTAATAGCAAGAACCATTTCAGATTTTCATATATTGATTGAGATGGAGCGTTTGGGGACGTTGACATATACAATCATCCATAAAACAACCATCCTATTACGAATGAATCAATTCGTTATTATCCGAACATTGTATAATTTTGTATTATGAACGAAAACTACATGTGAAAATCAATGTTAAAGTCAACGAAAAGTTTATTTCTTTCTTTTGTTTTTAAGCATAATTCTTCAAAATTTAGTCCAATAAAAAAAAAGAGAAACACAAAAATTAGTAATTTATCGCTTTATATACAAGCGAATGTTTTTATAAAGAGGAAATAAGGCGCGATTAATTAATACAACAAAAGTACAATGAAATTTTATAACTTAAATAATTTAACAGATTAAGGCTACTTATTGGCAAAAAATCTTTTTTGCCAAAAACAAATTTGGCCTTAAGCAACTTCAGATTTCAATTAAAACCTAATAAAAAAAAATTCAATTTTATGAATACGACAAAAAACTACCCAGTTTGCTGAAGAGAAAACTAAATATTTACATAAATGAGACCAAAAAAACAAGCTTATAGTATAAACAACGCGCAAGTCATCCATCAGTTCAATTAAATAATTAAACTTTATTAAATTCAATTAAACTTGAATAAAGTTTTGCCTTTTCTATAATAATTTATTTTTTGGAATTAAAACCATTTTCATAAGCTCTTCGTGCAGGCTGCAACATAATAAGTTTGTCTTCAAGAGCCTAAAAATTTAACATATTTCAGAATGTAACAATTGCGATGCACAGTTACCCACAATTAACTCATACCAGTTATAATCCACAGAATCAAAAAATTCGACCTGGCAAAAATCTGACGAATATTAAATATTTTATATAAATTTTATTAATGGTTCTATTCTATTTTTGTATAAAATAAATAAATAAATACAAAAGCACAAATTCACTTTCGCTTTTGCTAACTTTTTTTAAAACCACATTTAAGATACCTGAATCGTTTTCAATAAATTGTTGATCACGGGAGAAACATTTCGAGCCAATGGAGATGGTAATGCATTAACGCGAGAACCGACGATTTCTGTATCAGTACTAAGCCTTTTTCGTCTTTGCATATCATAGGTATGATTAATCCGATCAGAATCTGAGCGAAAAAAAATTTTTTAAAGTAAGTTTTTTAAAAATTGATGAATATTGATTGAAAATGATTTCAAAAAAGTATCATCCAATTTACACTTATATAGGAAACATGGAAAATTTTCAACTACAAAAAAAAATCCATTAACACTTGAAAAATATTTACAAGAACTTTTGCACATAACAAAATTGCTGATAGATTATAATTTTTTGATCCAATTTGACTGATTTTACAATTTTAAAAAATAAAAAAATTTCAGAGCAAATTTTAGGAATAAAAAAGGTTAAAAATTGCAACAGACCGACATATCCCTTTCTAATGCGAAAATTCTCCGTATCTGCAGGCTGGTTATGAAGAGTAAACTTCTCTGATAATCGACGACTTAAAATTTTAGCATCTTTAACTGAAATATCTAACTTCAGATCTCGAATTTCATCCTCTAGTCGTTGACATTGATCCTAAAAATCCTAAAACGTGTTAATTGTTGAGCGCATTTAACAAATAGAAATTAAATCTATTACAATTTTTATTACAATTACAATTTTGATAAAATATGAAATTTTCATTAACCAGAAATTTACTTAATGTGTAATTCAAAAATGTTATATTAAAAAAAAAATAAAAATGCGGATATAAAGTTATATTTGTTATAGTTATATTTGAGAATGAATGCAAGTACAAACTTTGAGCTCATCTTTGCTTTCTAGCTCAGTTGTAAGCAATGCTCGAACCTCAAGCTCATCATTTAACATTTTTTCAGTGTCCTTTAAAGACTCGGCAGTAATCCTGGAAAGAATGAATACAAAAGATCCAAAGAAAATTTCCGTAGGCTGAAAAAAATAATAGAAAAGAAATTCGCAAAGAAAAATTAATTTTTAGAAATGAGAAATTATCATAAATGTCAGTCAAGTAACAGCAATTATTGAATAAATTCATAAGTAGAAATATTTGATTCAAAAAGTTATTGCAGGGCCCAATCAATGACGACTAACCTCAACTCCCTCTCAAGATCGTCATTTCGCTGTTCCAAAATTCTAACTTCTTTAATCAGACGTTCATTCTCGCTTTGTAGCCTGGTTAATTCATCACCCATTTTTCGTTCAATCCCGAATGATTCCACTTTAAGTCGGCTGGCTTCATTCTGTTTTTAGGACATTTATTATTAAATATTTTTTTCTCAATATGGAATAGACTAAAGACAAATAAGTTTCAATTGAATTAACGGGAAAAAAAACTAGATTTTTACCTTCAATTTATCTCGTTCTTGTATCAGTACTAAAATTTCATAATCCTTCCTTTTGATAATTTCACGTGCCTCATTCAATTCTTTATCCAGTTCAGCTTCAATTTGTTGACTATATGAGACGAAATCTCGCAAATCAGCTTTCGCTTCTTCTGCTCTTCAATCGCAAAATATTTTTAAGATATTAAAATATAAAACACTAAGTTTTCAATGAAATTAAAGGCAATATTTTTTCCATTTTCTTCTGTGAATTTCTCTAAATGAACCTTTGCCATAAGCACCATTCTCCATTAATCACAAGAGAGAGAGGAAATGGATGGCGGAACAAATCGATTTTCATATGTTCTAACCTCATTTTTAATAAAAATTAATAAAAATTTTATTTTAATAAAAATTTAATCAAAATACAGGGACCAAAGCCATATTGTTGATCCTTAGCAGAAGCAATAAGTGACATTCATTAGTGCCCTCCAGCTGATAATTTTGGATCAAATCGAAGCATTAAAGAGATGAGAAAATTATTTAATTATTTACAGTCAGGAAAAAAACTACTCTCTAAATGATTTTTTTTCTTTTTTTCAAAAATTTTCTTTTCAAAAATCCCAGAGATGCCCATCTATTTCTATAGCAACGTTTCTAACACTAAATGATTCCCTTATCCTAGCCGAGTCAACCAGAATGGTAAGTATCATCAGAAAAAATCAGGTAAAAAATAATCTGAAATAATAGAAAATATACTCATTTTTGTATTGTTCAACTTTGTCGCGGAAATAGTCTATCGAGTTTTCAGAATCCATGATAATATTCAAGTCTCAAAGAACCTTAAATATTTTCAGTCTTAACCTCAAGCACTTTGTTCATCCACAATTATTTTCGTATACAAAATATTTTACGCTAATTTTTATTCGCGCGAAAACAATGAGCCATCAAAGGCCCAGTATACATCCAATTATTTAGACATCTATAATCATAAGACCTTACAACCTTACTGTTTCTAACCAATCCTTTGTCTTTGACAGGCAAATCTCACATAACCATTGAGTATCAAATCAACCTTACCTCGTCCATTTAAAACGATTTAAAATCAATTTGTGAATTTAAATAATTGTTATAGATATAAAAAAAGAGAAAGAAGAGAAAAGTCTCGAACGTTTTAAACGTTTTCCCAAACGTACAGAAACCTTAAAATATTTTATTTGAAGAAAAATATTGTGAAATAAATGAAATAAATGAAAATACAAAAGGAAAAAGACCTGCCAATTGAAAGAAATTACCGCATATTTAATAGAATAATTTATTTTAAAGCAATCTTTATTTTGCCAAAATATCATTTAATCAAGCAATTTCCGTACTATATATCAGCGAAATGTCAACAGAACCGAAATGTCACTTCCAACATTTTTAACTTCGTTAGCTCCACTGATTACCAAGACTATTCAACCATTTGAAACATGGCCAGATCCACTCCTAACAGCAAGCCAAAAGGCCAGAAAAACTAGAACCACTAAACAAATTAGAAACGAAAACAATTCCTTCGAATCAGTCAAAAAATTGTGTGGTATCTAAACTTTTAAGTCTTATGACTTCATTTCATCAGTCCAAAACCACGTTTTTTTTTTAAATTTCCCATTAATCTAATTCTAAAATGCAAATAAAAAGTGATATACACATATATAACGAACACAATAAAAACAAAAATATAAAACTCAAAATAAAACAAGTGCGGATGCGAAAAAAATTTATAATTTTGATAAATTACTTGATATGACTTGGTATTTATTTAACGAAAAATGGAAGTAATTTTTATTAAATACTTGAAAAAAAAGAAAAATATCACAACAATTATGGTAATTTAAGAGAAACACTGTGAAAAAATAACAATCAAATCTGACAAAAAATTTAGAGAATTTCATTTAAATGAGCAATCTTCAAAAAACATCTAAACAAAGGAGAACCATTACTACCATAAAATCACTTTTAATTTAACTGTAAGGATAAAAATCGGCAGTAACTTTTAACCCAACTAGCAAACACAACTCTAAAATGAACAAATAACTTATGACTAATGAAACGCAAATTAAAATAATGGAAGACATTCAAAGTGATTAAATTACTAAATGAAAATATGATTAGGTTTTAAAGATATCGATAATGCTGCACTTATTCAATCAAGATCTAGAGTTCCGTCAAAACTTTGTAAAATTAGAAAATCACAGTTACGCACCATTGCATGTTACATAATGATTATGTTGGGTGACTCAGCAAACACAATAATAGCCCGTCTTTATGTTAGAACAAGAGCGTAAAAGTGAACGTAAAGATTACTTAATGGAAAATCAAAATTCAAAAATTATAAAAAATGGAAAACCAATGAAAAATTAACATTGTGAATCAATTCAGATCTGCACCAAATTCAGAAATTTATCTAGAATAATATCAAATTTACCAATCATCAAAAAGAAGTGAAATGACTACCGACAAGGCAAATTCTGTTTTAAATGCTGTAAATAATAACTTTCCGTAAAAAATATTTTCCTAAAGACCGAAAAAAAACTAAGAATTCCACGAAAAAATATTTACTAAACCCTTTTTAAACTTACTGAAACTAATTGATTTCTAAATCCAAGAAATTATCTCGTTTTTTTTCAATTCGAAAATATTCCTGTAATATATTTTTTATATAAAAATTTCAAAAATTTTAAATTCCAAAAAAATTTTGAGAAGACAATCAATATACATCGTAGTTCAGGAGCTTAGTATGAAAATATAGAGAAAAGTTAAATTAAAAAACTTCGAAATCTGTTTGGAGCCATAAAGCATCAAAATTTAAATATGGATTGATAAACGTGAAGATAAAATAAAGAATTACTTACAGAGTCGTGGTTAATTTAAAAATGAAACATGAATGATAACCAAAACTCGTGCAAAAAAAAGAACGGTCATGAGAACAGGATTAAATTTAAATGCAAACTAATGCACCTGAAGGAATAATTTTCCGGCCTAAGCAATACCAAAGCATTCAATATGCTAATGATAGCAAACATGGGAGAAACCATAGGCAGAAAATGAGCTGTATAAAAAATATCAGTAATCAGTAAATTTTAAATTAAAGTACATTTCCTCGAACGCTTCGGTTTCGGTGGCGGACAAAGCACGGCTCTAATCGCTTCATCAAACACTTGTTTCAGTCCTTTTTGAGATAAAGCGGAGCATTCTAAATATTTTACTGCGTCTGAAATGAAAGAAATAAAAGAATATTAGTTTATTTTTTGGAAAATAAAGGATAAATAAAAAATAAAACAATTATGGCATAAAAATTAAAATTCTTTGTTTAACGGTTACAAAAGAAAATCTCATAGGCTGCGATACACATATTTTCTTCCCAAGAAAAGTGTATTTAAATATCAAATGAAAGCTATGATCAAAAAATATAAGAAATACTATCATTATAAAAGTCACATTGTAATTAATTTCATAATCATTTATAGGGGAACCAAATCTATTTTTACCTATATTCCTACTTTTTTATGCCTTAAAAGGTGCCAGCAATCTATTTTATCATATCTTTAATCTAAAATCAAATCAAAAAGTTAATACATGCAAAAGAATGAAAAATAATTATTTTAAACATATCCATGGCAATGGTTTTAAAAAAATCAAAACTATATTAAAAGATGAAAGATGAAACAAGAATTAAGATCAGCTAAATAACAAACTTTGAGAAACAAATAAATTTATATGTAACTATGACGCTAACAATTGCACAATTACTCACTTATTTCTTTTGACATTGCTACACCTTGCAAATAACTGATAGGTGCTAAACGTCTATCCCGCAATTTTTCCACTGTTTCACTATCTTCCCTGAGATCCAGTTTAGTGCCAACCAAAATTATTGGAGCATTTGGACAATGGTGAGAGACTTCGGGATGCCACTTCGCACGTACGTTTTCGAAAGAAGATGGATTAACAAGTGAGAAACAAATCAGAAAAACATCCTAAAACATTGAATTTTTTGTAGAAATTTCACTAATGTAAAAGTGGAATAAAATGAAACGAATGAAGAGTATATTCTTGAAAATATCTTTTCTAAAAGAAATTAATTAGAATCCGTGAAAATCCAGAAAATAACTGAAGAACAGGGATTTCCAATGCCATTACAATAACAACTACAAAAAAAAAAATTACCGTTTGCGGATAACTAAGAGGACGTAACCGATCGTAGTCCTCTTGACCAGCAGTATCCCATAATCCAAGATTTATCGGTTTACCATCTACCATAACATTTGCTGAGTAGTTGTCGAATACCGTCGGAATATATTCGCCGGGAAATGCATTGGTTGTATAACTTATCAAAAGACAAGTTTTGCCGACGGCGCTGCAAGAAAGGAATGTTTTTTAAACAAACAATTAAGCATATATTTTGCATATATTTTGCCTATGAATAAATAAAAATGCAATGTTAACAATTAAAAAAATGAAAACATAACAAAATTGACCTTATTTTTTCCGCAGGACGAAAATTAAATGAAAAAATGCAAAAAAAAGACTTCACGAAAGACAAACCCGTCACCGACAACGACACATTTGATCGCCTGCATATCGCTAGTTAAAAGCGACCTAATATGCTACAAAACCCTGAAAATCAGGTTGTTAGAGTCGCAACTTGTAATTAGAACTTGGAAAAAGCGATAATAACCGAAACAACGGGGAATGTATTCGAACGCAGAGAGTAGGCGGAGTGAATGCTTAAAAAGCGGAAAAAGAGCGATTCGTTAAAAGTTCGACGAAAATATTGGGGAATCGGCGGCGCTTTTCTCCACCGCCCGGTTCGGTTGAACTCGGAATTTCAAATTTGAAACGCCGAAAAAATGGGATTTCAGTAACGGAAAAACCATTGCTTACGCTTTGCATAACGAAAGAGAAATTTTTTCAAAATAATAAAATAAGAAAAAAAATTTGAAGTAATTCAATTTAAAAGAAATTGCGTTCATTCTGAAGTGCATATGCTTACTATTTTCGCAAAATCCCACTTTTATAAATTTGATAAATTCAATAATTGGAACCACAACAAAGACCACAATACCCCGACGGATACTGGAAATAAATATACGAAAATACCGCCGCATGATTTAATAAATATGGCGAACTTGGGTAAAACAATCGTTTTAAGACCCTAATTTCAAGAAGAAACAACAATAACAGCAGACAACGGAATTCTCCTCTCCAACTCCTAAAATCCTGAAATCGCAACAAATTGTACTTGTGAAATAAATAGGGCCATTAAAAATGCGTTATATTGGAACGAATGTTTTACACTGGCAACTCTTTTTTGCAACATTTCTAGCTAGATTAGGTCCGCTGGATTGTTGGACCGGTCAACTTCTGTCAGGAAGCCACAAGTTCATTTGGCGACAGAAGTTTAGGTGAATCACCAGTATCACCTAGAAATAAGAAAATCAACCAATTTTGCAACAACGTTTCATCAAAAGATATCGACTTTTCTATGTAAAACATCCGTCGAGCTTAGTTTATAAACGATTTTGCAAATATGGATGTGCATTTGCATGTCTATGCATGTTAACTTTCGCACATAAATAAATTTTATAAAACTCGGAAAACCACATTCTAAAGCCGTCAGATTTAAAAAAAGAATTGCCACGTTTTAAACTAATTCTGAAGTATAGTTTAGATACATACATATGTTCACAAATGCCAAATGCTGAGAAACAGAAAAAAGATTGCTATTCAGGGAGAGAACGGAACTGCGCATATTATCATTTCTTATCATTTCTTTTTTGAAGTCCTCCAAGAAATTTCCTTATCTTTACATTTTCATCGATGCAAAAAAATGTGAAATTATGAATGAAACAAATGCAGAAATTAATAAAGTGTCATAATTAATTAAGTCTGAGAAAAATTTTTCAATTATTTATTACACCATTACAATTTCAAACAGTTTATACGTAACTAACCAATTACTTAAAATTTTTCTAGCGAGGTGTGGCTGTGCGTATGGAAAAACTCCTCTTCATCCAATTCCTCGAAACCTACCAAGTTCCATCACAGTCCGTTCCAATCCCTCTTAAATGGCCTCTATATCATCTTCCAATCCCTCTTAAATGGCCTATATATCATCTTCTACATCCCTCTTAAATGACCTCTATATCATCTTCTACATCCCTCTTAAATGGCCTCTATATCATCTTCTATATCCCTATCCCCAAATTGATTTTCTCCAATGCCTCTTAGATCCAGCCATTCTTTCTTCCTTTTAACCCTTCAAGCCTTTCCATACTTCCATAACAATTTTCAATTGTTTTCCTTAATATAAGGTACAGTTTTGAACTTCATTTTCAATTTTATCGCCTACTGATTTTCAGTATTCGATTGCTCAAATGAAATAATTTCGATCATGAAACAATCCTACTTTTACAGATATTACAATGATAAGAGAATATAAAACCACAGGACAGTTCAAGTAAGTCGGCACCAGCTGATCTTAAAAAAGAACATAGTGCGGTTTCCTTAAAGATAACTATAAGTTAGAAAAATTTTTTCCCGATGTTTCCCGAAGTGAACTATGGCAACTTAACGCATCTTTACACTGATGAGATATAACAAGTTGCAATGTTTACAAGAGTTACATGGGTTATATAGGATTAGAGATGAAGGTTAATGAGTCGAATAATCGAAATGCTGGCGGATAATACTGAGGAATGAATGAATGGAAAGAATTGAAGAAATTTCGATGAATTTGGAGGATTACGCACAACATAGCAAATATTATATAGAATAATTATTTATTACAATAAATAAATAAATAATAAATAAATAACAAAAATAAAGCTTAAGCAAGAGTAACATACGACACAACACGCAAAAATGGAGTTGCGAAATCTAACTGCATCAATCAGTACAGTTAAAATAAATATAGCTACTATGTTTAACGAATTCTACTATAATTAATCATCGAATCGAGAAACTACCAGCCAAGCCAAGGTAACTGATGGACCCACAAATTCAAAAAATTCGAGAAAACTCAAATATCACTTCTTCAACGCTGCCTTGGATTGCATGAAGCCTTCTTTGACTGATTAAGAAAATTAACAACGTCGTAAATGAACTGAATTATGATTGAATAAATAGTATCGTTACGGCTCGAAGGCTTGCAAATATTGTAATGCACCTAAAAAAATGTTGAGTTGAAAAATTTATCAGTGAAGATGATCCCTTGTTATTGAATATATAATTTTGCACAAAAGCATATGTCCAATGTTCAAATGGCCAATGGCCAAAGATTCTATTACCTTTTTTCTATTCCTTCTCTAAATTATCAGCTCATACAAAAGGTATAATTTCAAAAGACAAAAAACATTTAAGGAAAGTTTTTTGTAAACAATGAAAAGTGCTAATTTAAATTCCACATGTTGGAAAAAGAATGTCAATAAAATGAAAAACCAATAAATAAGATTAAATTTTTGAAAAATAATTAATAATTAATAAAAATAATTAAAACATGTTTTTCACTATTTGATTAAATGATTAAAATTGATTGCTTACATCTTTAATGTGGTAAATAGGACCATATTCAAAATAAGCACTTTCAACTGGTACAAGAAATTCTTTTTGTCGAAAAGGAAGAGGAACTTTCTCCAGCTCAGCCACAGAACAAATCACCGGAATTTCTTCAGCAATATTCAGGAAATCTCTATGCAACTATAAACATAGCTTTCATGTTGCCCTGCGCTTCCAAAATTAAGTGAATAAACTAATTAGAATAAAATATTTATAAAACAATAAGGATAAAATAAGGGATAATTAACAATTTTTCCAGCTTCTGAAGATAGACCTCTCTAACAAGAATATCGAACAAAGTGTATGATGTAGTAAATTCATTAATAAATAATTATATCATTGCAATATATTACATCTTTGTTAATCTCGTTCTGGTGATGAAGAATACGAAGATCGTTTGTAGGACGCAAAGCAAAGGATGCATAATTTGCTACTGGGCTACCTCGGTGAGGAGTAGCTAAAAACAATATACCGATTGTATTTTCTCTTAAGCGTTCATCATCCAACATTATACGTTTTGCTAGAAGACCGCCTTAAAAAATGACAATATAAAACAAAAGAATACATTCTCTCTTATTGTTCTTCCCATTATTGCTTATGCTAGCCCCATTGGTTATTGATAATAAGGCATTTCCAAGCCGCTGGGCCAAATGCCATATCTGCAAATGTCAGAAGCCACTCCTTTTCCATCATTCCAAGTCGATATATCACTGGGGCGTCTGTATTCAAAATCTCTCCTGACTGTATCAGTCCAAATCTTTCTTATTTCGTTCTACTTGTCATAGAGGCCAATAAGTAATAAGCATAAGTTCCTGCGATGGCCTAACGAGAAAAAACGACTCTCCATTGTTAATGGAAATATCATTGAATGAAGGTGGATGCAGTTGTGAGATTTTTTCCGCTCGATGCAAAATGTGTTTTAGACAAGAGTGGTCAATGTTAAATAGCTTTCTTAATATCTTAATATTTTAACTTAATATTTCATTCATACTGGCCATGTTTCGCAACCAGGTAAATGCGAATTTTTAATTTATGATGATGATTTAACGGCAATTTCATAGCTCAACGAACGCATTTCTAGCAAATTTCTTTTGCTTACTCCTTTGGTTAAAAAATTCATTAGCATTAGTTATATCACCGTAATTTTCATTTTCCATTTCAAAAACAAATTAATAAAGTGGCATATGTTTCTTAAGCAACTGCCACTAACCAAATCAACCACTCGTTAAATTTCACATGATGAAACAACATAATAGCATGAAAATAGGCATATCATGGCAGTATAAGAATTCCTTTTGTCTCTCTTTTGCCAAATGGACTCATGGTACCAGCATGTACCCAGAATACCCAGAACAAACTGGATTCAGACCGGGATCATCTACGATTATAGGGATGCAATACTGCTCAAGCAAAATATCTTCACTTATTGTACTGCTTTTTTCTTTTCTTCTTTTGCTGTTTTCGATCCAATTAATAGGATGGCGTTCCGGATGACAATGGAATGAGACAGTATGTCAAATAAGACCTAGCTCATTAAAGCATTTTGCCATCAACACTAATCTATGTATATGGAGAATCAAAATCGATTATAGACATGGTTTGTCGACACTCAAGATGTATTATAAAGCACTACAAATCTTGAATCTGTTATCGTTACGAAGTATGGCAGATATCGTATATTCATAAGTGAAGCAAAAGTTGGTCCGGATAAATATAAATAAAACAAAATCTTCTCGTCTTATAGACGTTAGTAAAATATCTGTATTTATTGATCATGGATGACAAACTCAAATATATTAGATTTATTCTTATACTAAATGGCAAAAAAAGAAATTGCAATTGCAGCTAAAAACGCTTTCTTCCACCTTGTTCTTTGTTTTTGCGAAATGAAGTCACTGAAATACAAAGTCAAATAGAAATTAGATGCAATGCGCAAATCCTTGCCATATGGCTGGTGTCAGGAATTTATTATTCCTTGATCATTCTTGCCTAAGTTTAATCCCACGTGCTCGCCAAGTCTCACTTAGATGCGCCCACCTTCACTCGAATATCATCTGCATTAAAAACATCATCACGCCTTTTATCGCTTAGACTCCCCAACATGAAGTATCATATCTTGCTACTTGCTAAATCCTACAATAGGTGGCGTCAAAAGGAGTGATACGACCAGGAGAGACTTTCAATGCATTGATGTCACAGTGATGTATGTGTAGGGTTAGAAGAACGGAACTGACGAAAACGTCTTAATCTTTAGCCAACTGGACAAGCTTAACCATTAATGGTGCAAGTTGCAAGAAGTATAATAAATATTAAAGTATAATGTAAAGTAGAAAATAAACATGTCTGCCACAACAGATAAGATTTTTAAAATTTTGCAATCTCAGTGAAACAATAACAAAAGTAAAAATATAACAGCAATGGAAATAAAAAATTCATCCACAAAGTCGAATAAATTAAAAAAACATCTCACCCATACTATGACAAATAAACATTAGAGGGCGATCGCCAACACCTGCAGATCGTAACTGCTTGGAGATTCTTTGGGACCGCACAGCCAAGGTTTCAGTTACACCAGCAAAATGCACTAATGAAGTAGTATAATCAATAGCCAAAATACGGCATGGTGCATTAATATCTTTGGGCAGCCAATCCTATAAGAAGCATTAATAAGAAATAATAAAGGGTAGACAGTTCAATGATTTTTCCCTCCGATTTCGGTTTCTATTCTCGATTTTATTCTTAGCAACAGTAAACCTTTTAAAAGTCCGAGTACTTCTGGCGACCCACTTATATGAAGAACAATTGATCGTCTGGAAAATCTGCAGAACAAAAAGTCTAACGAGTAAAATGCTCTTCCTTCTTTTCTTAGAAAAAGAAAAACAATTTTCATAAAAACATAATTTCTTAGAAAAAGAAAACATAATCTGGTACCAAAATGCCACACTTTACTTTTAATACCAGGTTTACTTCCCTTGAAGCATTTAATCTACATTATCAGGCTTCAATCGAACTAACTACCAAGAAACACTTGAATATAAGCAAACACGAGAAGGAAAAATCACTCTTGGCCAACACAACGTTTGTTCTGTTTCATCAATGAAATTTTTTTCCCGCCATGTACGAAAAACACTTCCTTTAAGGCCATGAATAAATACAATATCCACAAGTTGGGCATTATCTGACCGATAAAGTTCATAAATATTCGTTCCAAAACGTTGGCGAGTAGAATCGAATGTACTTATTGCATTCATGCAAATCTAAAATTGTAATCTTACACATGAAGATCAGAGTATGATGATATGACTAAGCAAACCTTTTCCGCAAGAAGACTTTCATCCAATTTAGTTGAAACCGCCAATGTAGCAAGCTTCGGCAACCATTCTAGAAATCACTAAATTGAATAAAATTGAATGAAATAAACGAAATAAACCAGCTATAATCAAATTCAAAGAAACTGAAATACTGTAACATAAACATCAATATATCAATAGTCATTAAATATCAATAGTCATTAAATATCAATAGTCATTTCTGGTTGAAAAAGTATAGATGTAAATATCAATAGTCATTTCTGGTTGAAAAAGTATAGATGAGCCATCAGCATCATCAAAAATTTTTAGTGACCGTAAGAAATATTCACACTAAAAATTCTCTTTTTTACTTGCAAGGTTTTATTTGGTTTGAACTGTATCAGTTATTAAGATTCATCTTCAGTGCTTCTTATTCCTCTTCTAAAAGCTCTTAAGCTCTTGATTGGTCCACGTCACTTTTGAAGCCACCCACCACAGGATTTAGCAAGTAAAGAAATATGTTAAATTCTTGTGGTGGGCGAAGAACATGTCCTAATTAGCGAGAGTGACGGTCTATGATGGTACTGTTAATGGAAATAGTTTTTGAATGAAGATGGATGCGACGTAAAATGTACCTAAGACATGAGCAGTCAAAGGCAGATAACTTCTTAATATCCTCCACTATCACTGGTCATGTCTCGGAACCACTTGGCAAGATAAAACAACTATATAGAATTCTACAATATCAACTACATTCCGTTTTTGAACATATGAACTTTCATTTTTACGATGATTTCGGGGACGACTCCATAAAGGCAAATGTAACGCATTTCTAGTTACTATTACTTGGGTTGTAATTTCGTCTTTCGCTTAGCCGTTTGGGGTTCTGGGATTAGAGTGGATCTGAGATAAAATCTGGCACTTCCTCAACCAAAGTTAAAATTAGATATTTCGTCAGCTTCTGGTGAGACGAAAAGACTCGGTTTATTTACATTGGTCCAGAATTCGATTTTCATTGCAGTTGCTTAATTTGCATTAGCATTTCGTCGTAACTGTTAGTAAAAAGAACTAAATCATCAGTGTATTTATGATTTGCTCCGGACTGATGTGTATAATTCTTGAATGCTGACGAGTGATGTCTATTATTTAATATATTGCATAGAATATTGTAAGGAAGCAGCCTTAACGGACTTATTCTGTCAGTTTCCAATACACAGACCTGCGCCCACTTACGTTGATAAAATGTCTTTATGAGTCGAATGATCCTCTGTGAAACACCGACGCTTTCTATCATTCTCAAAAGCCCCGTTCTATAAGTGAATCGAAGGCAGCAGCAAAGTCGATGAAACATGTGACAGTGGGTGGCAAATATTTGAAGCGATGTTTCAACACCCTTCTTAACGTTAATATTTGGTCAACACAACCAACCCCCGGCTTGAATCCATTGATTAGGATGCATCCTGCTATTGCATACTGTCATAAATCTGTTGAGTAAAAGGGAAGCAAAAATTTCCGCTGAGACTAGTAGGCTAATTCCTCGATAACTGACATAGTATATCCTGTCATCTTTTCTGGGAATTGGGAGCAGAATTGTTTTGCTCCAGTCATCTGGTAATATTTCTTTCTTGCATACCAGAAAATGCATTTGTTAAAGGTGCATTACGACATTACGAAGGACAACATTTGAAGAGTTCGGTTCGAAGAAAATCTCCTAGAGTCTTATTGGCCTTAAGCTTATGGATAACAGAGATTATTTCTTTTTCTATTGGCGGTTCGCAATTGTACTGTCGCCGAATGGCGAAGATAATTATATAATAAAGTGGATCATACGCGTCTTAGAAAGATCACTGGATATTTACGAAAGATTAATCAAAGAGATTAAAAAATATCTCAAAATTATGGCAGAACATCTCGACAATGAGAGGTACAATGGAGATATCTTTTATCTTTGGAAATCCAAGGATAAACAAACTTTCCTCCGCCTATCCCAAAACAAATATAAGCTTCCGAGAGAGCATTTTAGCCATTGTTGGGTTCTCGTCGGGGGAAATGGAGAAAGGGATGGGAAATGGTCTGGGGAATGGCTTGGGATATGATTTGGCATCGAGAATACGTTGGGTAGGGACATCGACATTCGCATCGACGTCGGCGTTTTCCCTGTGTGCCTCTACCGAATGCTTCCCCCACTCCCATTAGATTTACCATACGGGTACATATATGCCGCGCCATTCGTGATTCGTTAATAATTTTACTTGTAATTTTTGTGCATATTATTTTATACATATTATGTATATTAATAAATGGTTAATTACCCAAGTTTGAGGATGAACATTCGCAGCGAGATAATTATAATGAAAACGCTGACCGGAGAATTTATAATATTGTTGATAGAATCTGATTGATTATCCAGGGATGGGTGTTGGTTATCCAGGGATTGAGTAGATGTTTCTACCAATGCCGGAAGCAAGTATTATTAGCAAAATTTCATGCTCCACGGCAAAGTGAAGGCATTCGCCTATTGGTGCACCAGGCCCATTGCCATATTTATTCATTGCCGAGTTTACCACGACACCTAAACACAAATTCCAGTTCCAATCTTCCTCGATTATAACAATATTATTTTTTGGTAAAGATATAATTAGCAGTTAAGTTCCGTTAAGTTTCGTTTTATGGGATTATCTTTATCAGGGCCATCTGCACAGAATGTTGAAGCATTTATACTAATGACAAATACTGCAGAACTTTCATTCAAAGCGAGCATAAGTAATACGGTTGCTTACCGGTTTCCACTCAATCAAAGCGGAATGGGCCTTTTCAGATAGAAAATCGCTACGCCATTCTGCTCTGAGTTATCCAAAGTACTACAGTGATATAACCAGCACTTCTGCTCCGAGCTAGGATTAATAATTATTCGAGACTCGAAGTGAGGAGAACGAATCTCCGACAAGCAGGCAATATACACACAATATAAACGATATTAAAAAAGAGTGTCAACAATAATCGCTTGCCTTGCAACATCCATAAGCATTTTGATGTTCCACGCTGACACGGCTAATACCTCACCGAGTGTGTAGAGAATCACTGTCTTTAATAGATTTCGAGTAATTGTCCTGGTCAGCAAATTTTATTAATGAATCTGGGGATCGTTTTATGGTCGGATTGCATACTTATCCCAGTATCACTGGGTTGGGAATGCCATGCATTTCGGAGGATATTTCAAGAACATCTGATACTTTCACCATAGAGTCACTTGGTAATAGAGTTACACGTGGTTATTAGCCACCCAAATTGTTAATATAACAGGTTTATTCCTATCGAAGATAAGCATAATATTATTTCATAATATTTTGTATAATAAGGTGGTAGAAAAATATAAAAAAAGAAGAAAAAAATTTTGAAATGCCTAAACGAAACAATAATCAATTATCAATCCACAACATCTGATAATAATATTTTCTATATTAGTAGAGCAACTGGAAGAACCGATCGCTCACTAATTATAAAAACCAATTTATTCCCCAATGCAATCAGATGCAAAAGATAGAGATTACCTAAACCAGTTTATAAGACCAATATTCTGTTCTATAATTTCTTCATTAAAGGCATAAACTGTGGGATAAAATTATGTTATTTTTCCTCCACATATCTCTATAATTATCCAAGCATTATCCCAGATATTACCTAAAGTCGCAACATTAATCTAATGATAAAAATAGCATTGCTTTTTATATTCGATATTTTTATTTTCTAGTTATTTTATTTTCGATTTATTCCGGATTATACTGGCGATTTACGTATTTCTATCAAAGATTGACTCCTTAGCTAAAATTTGCCTGGTCCAACAAGCCAGCAAAGCCAGCTTAGCCAGCAATAGTGAGATTTCTTAAAAAAATTTCGATTTATTGCAATTAATATCAATATCATAGCGTTGTCCTGCTTCATTTTTTCTTTATTTATAAAAGAATTTAAGTAAAACCCAAACACAATCAAAAAAACAATGTATTCTTGAAAATTTTTTTGTAGTCAAAGACTAGCAAGTAGTGCGTACTTACCAGAATTTGCAATTGCCATGGCACAATTCTTGTTTTGAACAGCGATATTGGAAAGTATTTTTAAGCAGTTAATAAATATATTACGATGGGTCTCCTCATAAAGATTACATAAATCCATCAATAATGATAAGACCTTTTGCCCAATTAATTCTTCACCATATCCATTCTAAAACCAGTAACTATCATTTTGATTATTATTAGGTTCAAATGAAAATATGTTCAAAATTCGCTTCGAGGCAATGTTAGAGGCAACAACTCCTGTGTTCGATAAAAATAAGCGTGCCATTTGAAAAAATTAGAGTGAAGATGGAGATCCACCTGTTCTTTCTACCACCAATTCTCTCTTTGCAAAAACTTCTAATCGTACTAACAGTCAGTTGAACAAGCCTGACCAGAAATTATAAGTGCTAACCATTCACTCATTTCAACTTCTAATATAATTTTTGGTTTGACTGGCTTTACTGATTACCAATACAAAAAATATCTCTGAAAGTAAAAATTCAAAATGAATAAAATAAATTTGGCTCAAAAATTTACCTCAATAATAGTGTTTAAAGCAATTAGCAAACTATTTAATCGAACATCCTGCGATGTTCGTCGACTGAATTCTTCTTCACAATTCAGATCATTTTCATCACAAAAATGGGTTAAGGACCAACGAACTTTTTCACGCCATTCATTGTTACAATCAAGCTACAATGAGAAAAATGTTTTCATATTTCATTCCATTTCTAATTCGACTTCTGATTCATAATTTTATGAAATAAGTTAGAAGTTAAAATTAGAAGGAAAATGAGGAGATATAAACAAGATAAAGAAGATATTTTACCATTTTCAAAGCCTTTTCCAATGAAGAGGGTGACTTTTCAACAATATTTTTTTTTGGATCCAGCTTCGAAGCGAAGTTATAGATCCCTTTTAAGACTAATTTAAATTTTAATTCCGAATCGAATTCATCAAATGGCTGATTGAGATGAAAATCTGGAAAAATTTTGAGATTCTGAGAATAAATTCAAACAAAATTCCACAGTTCTCGAAAATATTTGCAATAACGTAATGAAATAAGAAAAAACTGGTAAATTCTGCAAAAAATTTTCTGAAAATATCGTAGGAACTGAAAAAAAAAATTTAAAACTTTTCTCATATTTCAATTCATTTTGTGAGCCATTATCTTCTTTCAACAAAGCATTGCTGGAATTTCGCTCAATTTTCGACTGCTTCCGACATTTCCACGAACTGAACAAACTCCTAAAAAGATGAACAAAGAATAAGCAAAATAAAATTATTAGAGAAGAATTTAAAATGGTGAAATCTAACAAAATTTTTTATAGAAAAGCTTAGCAACTGCTTAAAAGAAACAACGATAAATCTAGAATTTGGAATTCACCAAAAATTTGCGCTTTAGCTAAATCAGTAAGAACTGAAGAAAAATCTTTTAAAGCAAAAAGCAAAACGTCAAAGAAAGAAAGAAGAAAAAAGGAAAAAAAAACAAATTTTTTAAATAAATATATGAATTTGACCTTTACTTTTTATATGTTATAATAAGCGAATTTGACTTTTTTTTGATCAAAAATAAATTTAATTAAATAATTTTAAAATCAAAATTTTTTTCTTATTTATTCAGATAATTAGGAAAATGTAAAGAAATGCTGCCTCTGTTTTATCACTTTTGATAAATCGCAGTTTTGAACGGTGAATATTGGTGCAAAATGGAAAAAAACCTTAAAAATTTACCCAATAAGAATTGGTTCAGCAACTTTGCGCATCATATCTTAAAGTACAAGAAAAATGCATAAATTTCCAACTCAATTTTTGACAACGAATAGCCTGAAAACAATCAAGCAAAAAATTTCTCTCACCGAAAAAAATTTTGAACGAGAAATTCAATAAAGAAAGTGTGAATTTCTCCATTAAATGAAAACCAAGGCTAACCGTTTCTGAATTCCAACAAAAATTAAATCAAATATTGAAAATTACAGCAAAATTTATTTAACTGATGCGGAGTCATAAGATGAAAATTTTCACATACATGAGGAAATATTTAATTCATCAGTGGCTGAGGAAGCGCTGAATTTTGAACATGACAAGTCTGCCTAACGCCTCTGAAATTTTTGCTTTTTCCGTTTTCCTTATTCCTTTATTTTTCTAAATTCCTTTCTGCTACAAATTCCTCATAGTGCAAGAAAGAATGACGTGCTCTAAGCAGGCTGGGTTTAAACCGGGTTCTGACCTAAACATCGCGCCAAGTATCAGTAACCTACTCGGGAATTCCGATGTAGTTTTAAAGCTAGATTTGCTTAGGCGAAAGCAGGATCCGAAGAACCTTTGCCTCTCAACACGATAACCTACTGCCCACTCGGTAATACTGCCTCCATCCACCGTTAGCATCAACAACATCATCACATACGGCAGCTTACGTTAGTATTCTTCTTAGTCTTCGGCTCATGCAGGAAGGATAAATCTCAAACCTTTTCATGGACGGCAAAACGCGAACAGTTCCAATTAAGAGATGTACTGCTACTGGGCGAACGCAATATTTGGAAATTTAGACCAAAATTACATAGCAGAAAGAAATTAAAGGTTTGGCATGGAAAAATATGGTGAAAAGAGCCGCCATAAGGAAAGGAGAAAGTGCAGCACGCTTTGTGGTGCCCCTCAGAAGCCTCTCGGCTCGCCCAATAGCTACTTTCGCATCGCTAAGATCTTCGCCACTCCTCCAGCTTCGAGCTCGCAGTACACTTCGATATTCCCTCTGCCCGCCAAGCCGCTTTTTGCCTTCGCATGAAATTAATAATGGATTAAGGGAGAAGTAAAAACTTCCGAGAGTGCGGTGATTATCAGCGGTGCATTTCTGGGAAAATTCTGCAAAAATTTGTTTTCGTGAATACCGAATGGTTCAAACGTTGCGCGTCGACATTTCACGACAAACAATATCGACTGAAATTTTCAAAGTTTTGACAAAAAAGAACAAAAGAGAAATTTTGAAAAATTTCATCGCCTAATAAATCATTTTTAAACCAATTGTCTACAATAATTTTTTCAAAGAGAACAAAATAAATGACATACAGCAGACGCCGACTTTTAGCAATTCAATATGTTTCCCATTGATATGGGAATGGTGATAACTGATAATGGTGTGCCTGCAATTGTTTATCAGTTTTTTACATGAAGCATTGGAATTGTAAATAGATTGGATAGAAAAATGAAACAATGCAATTAGCTGAATATTTGTACATTTGAATGGTTCGATTAATTTTCATAAAAGTTATTTGGTTCTCATACAAATCTTTGGTTCGGCTGGTTTCTACTGGTTATAAAGGTGAGGTAGCTTCGGCATGGATTCACTGGGGGGTTAGGAGCACCCCCTGTGCCTGCCTTCTTCTAAAAACTCTACATCCATTATTGGTTAAGTTTGCTGCGCTGGCTATAAGGACAAGGCGTTTCCAAGCTACTCGATCTGATGCTATCTTTGATAGATAGTAATAGAATCCATTCTTTTTTCCACCGTCTAAATCGATATGTCACTGACCCATCTATATGTTCAAAGTTCTTCCTGACTGTATCAGTCCAAGTCTTGACGGTTCTCCTCGCTTTTGACGCCATCTTCGTGGGGTTAACAAATAAGGAAATACGTCAACCCCTATATCAAGCCCTAAGGTGAGTGATGAAGTACATGCCGCAATCAGCGAGGACGACACTCTGTGATTTGATGATACTATTAATGCAGGTGGTATTTGAGTGGTATCACGTGTTTATCCGCCCAGCGAACTCAGTAAAATATATCCTAGACATGAGTGGTCAGGGTAGATAACTTCTTAATGCTCTCCACTCTTAACCATGTCTCGCAGCCATATAACAAGATCGAGCGAATTGCCTTTCTTTTTGATGATGATTTCACGATATCTCCATAATGGTTTGGCAACAGGAGGAATTATTTCTGGCCGTTATCTTAGTTATAATTTCGTCTTTCGCTTGGCCGTTTGGGATTAGAGGCGATGAATTAATAAAAATAGGTATTTTATTAGCTTCAGGTACATAAGACGAAAAGATTTCCCTTTTATTTATATTATTATTATTTACATTATTTATATGAGTCCGACTTTCGCTGTAATTGCTGGTAGATTGTTTAACATTATTTGCATCTCGTCATAATTGCCAGCAAAAAGGATCACATCAGGATTGCAATATCTATATCAGCGTACTCAATATTTATAATATTATGCTCTGGACTGATTTATACGATTCTTGAATGCCAACAAATAATGTCTATTATTTAATCTGTTGTATAGTTGAATATTGTGGTGGAAAGGTAGCAACCTTAACGGACATCAGTTCTTATTTCTAAGAAGTCCATCAGTTCCCAATACACAGACCTGCTCCAACTTACGTCTTTATGAGTCGAATGATCCTCTGTGGAACACCGACGCTTTCTATCATTCTCCAAAGCCCCTTTTTGTCAATTGAATCCGCAAAGTCGATAAAATACGTGATAAAAATAGGTGGGTTGTAAATATTTGAAGCGATGTTCCAACATCCTTCTTAATATGAATATCTGGTCAACACAACCGCGTCTTGGCCTGAATCCAGCTTGATTATGGCGTATCTTACGTATCTGTACTACCCGTAGATGTCCGTATTGCCATAAGTCTATTGAGGGAAGCAAAAATTTTCATCCAATAGGATGATTACTATCTCAGGAATTGGGAATAGAATTGCTTTGATCCAGTCATCTAGCATTATTTCTTTTTTCCATATCATAAAATAGGCTGTTATCCAAAAGGCATTATGATGGACAACACTTGAAGAATTCACCTCGAAAACCATTCTCTCTAGGAGTTTTATCTAAGCTTTTGGATAACAGAGATTATTTATTATTCTATTATCGTTTCGCAGTTGCAATTGTATGGCTTGACGAGCGAATTAGAAATAGATGAAGCATCTTGATTAAGTTTGGCAATTTCCATTTTATGAGGAGTTCTTAAAAGTCTCAAAATGCGCATCATTCTATCTCGTATTAATTCCAGAGTTATAGTTGTTTTATGAAGAAGGCGGAATAGTTTCCTATTATCGCCTAATTGAGCCACCGTCTCCATTTTCAAGACCATGTCGCTCCAATAGTGATTTCTCTCCACCGTGCTGCTTTAGTTGCAATTCTTTGAAGCATTTGGAAGTCAAGACCTCCTCGTGCTTTGGCAGCGTTTTCAAATAGTTAGACAATTGTTTCCAATACCCAACCCAACTAGCGTACCTTCTACTAGTATGTCCTAACGTTGAAATGGCTGACGTCCCTTTAGTTAGGACCAGTATTCGTATGCCGTTTCACAAAAGTATTTACGCCATTGAAGTGCTTCAATAATTCGGTTTGAAATCTGTTTACTCCGAATTTTTTAGTTTAGTTTAGTCTTTAGTTTAATTTAGTTGAAAGATATGGCGCTGCTTCTTGCAAATTGTCAATTGCCCTGATCTTGACTCGGTCCATAACATGATCAAATCCATGAAGATTGCCTATCTTAGCGCCGCGATAGGAAACGATTATCGGAACTCTTCCAATGACGATTGATTAAAATATAATCAGTCCGGTTGGTGTGTTGGTTATTCGGAAAATTCGACCTGACTGGATGTTTTTATGTTGCCAGAAGCAAGTATTAATTGTCGCGAAATGAGGTATTTTTTTTAAATTTATTATTACTGGTGACCCGTCTAAGGAAAACTTTCATTAACTTAATCGATTTTTTATTCCATTTCAGAAGTCAATAAAAAATAAAGGTCAATTAAGGAAATCAGACCTTTTCACCACAGAGTCCTTGATAGTCGAAAATTATTTTATCTTCGTAAAGCATCCATAACTGAGGAGATGGTCAATGAAATGGCCTAAGGAAGTGGTGCGTCTGCTAGGGCTCTCAAAGATTAATCTTACACAAATGCAATTTAAGCGTAATGGAGGTGCGCCATCTATCATTGGATTTTAGTAAAAACACTCTAAGAATCATATGATTACAACAGAGCAAGAAATAGTCTTGTTCATTCAAAACTTGTGGTTCTCATGCTAAAGCTTTCAAAAATTATCCTTTGCAATTGATCTTCAAAGGACCATTTGAAAAAAAATAATATCATACAACTGGAATAAAGTAACCATGTTCCTAATTCCGAGAAAATATAGTAGCATTTATTGTGAAAATTATTGAGGAACCAGTATCAGATATCTCTAATAGATTTTTCACCTCATTTGCGTTGGTAGAGAGCAGAGCGCCCCCTAATCGAGCTGATTTGCACCAAGATGTAAGTGCGCTGACCAAGCCCAACATCACTTGTTTTATTGATTTTCTCGCTTTTTGCCTTATTAGATAATACTATCTGGATGCTCTGGATGGAGAATCATGCAATGCGAATGCAAGAGAAAGTAGTACGACTTAAGAAAACATTTTATCAGCATGTCAAAACAAATATAAATGAAACTTGATACACTGAAACAAAAACTTAATGTTCAACTGTTAAATTGGATTATGGACATTGGTTGTGGGCGCATAAGAGATACGCAGGTCCAAAATATTGTCATAGGTCATGGGAATGGTATACTTATTTTTGTCGTTTGTTATGAAGAATCCTATGGACATGCAAAATTAAACCTTGGCATATCCTGATATTTCTTAAAATTCATTCCCTTATCCACCTTTTCTACCTTTGTATTCCGTTGCATTTCATCAAAATTTTTACATTCCCTTATAACTTTTTAAATGCACCATAATAGCCAAATCCCTTTCATTCTCCATCCGTCCTCCAATTCCTATTATACTCCATTGTTACTCCATTGCTCTGATACTCCATTTACGCGATACTACCAGTAATTTTATAAAATGGTGGCTGCAGCAAAAGATTTGAATGTTAAGGGATATTAAGAAAATAAAAAGGAAAGGAGATATTTAGGGATTATAAGGGTTTGTAACTAGTGAGACTGGAAAAGTTAAGATTTAAGATAGGAAGAGGCTTAGAATTTTGTCATTGATAAATTGTCACAAGAAAGTGTAAAAGAAATCTGGGGATGTCAGGGCCAAATTGAAGAAGCTAAGTGGTTTTTGCAAATTCGAAAAGGTTCAAGAGAATTAAGTTATAGAAATTACAACAAAGAGTTACAACATGATGAAGATACACACTATTATAATTGGATTAAAAGGCCTGAGGAAGCGAATAAGAAATTTTAAGGAAACCTTGTTATTCGAGCCATACTATATGTTTTGAAAAAAACATGATTCGCTTGAGTTTTTAAAAGAGTTAAAAAAATTTCGGAAAGTAATGTGATTTATAATAGATCTTGAGATCTTGAGGAGATCATAGAAATTAAACGACTACAATATATTAAAAGACTAAATCGTATATTTATGACAATGCTGTTGATGGGTTATAGAAAAAAGTGGTTATCGCCTACCATTGGTTCTATCGGCCGTGATAACAATATTATAAAAGAGTGATATTTGATGAATAATTGGAGGAAATTAACATATAAAATTAATTAATGTAAATTAATATAAATAGCGGTGCTTTGAGGGAGAGAGGTGGAATGTAGCAGATTTCGACGATATTGAGATGTTGAGAAGATAAATTTGTAACTGTCGAAACCAACCTTACCAATAGTGATGCGAGCTATTAGAAGAATGTGAAAAAATAAAAAAAGTGAGATTTAGAAATTTAAAATAAATAAAATAAATAGGCGAAAATGAAAAAGATGGAGACAATCGGTTGGCAATAATTTTTTAATATGCAGAAAATGTAATGGCTGAAATAAAGACTGATCAGCCAAATGGCTTACAATATTCGCATGTGCACCGAGAAAATAATTCACGAATTATGGCGGAATATTAATTTCAGCACCATATATTATAATATTTTCATTTTATTTTATAATTATACTCTAAAAACTTTTATATTAGCCTTCATGAAGAAAAAGCCTTTTCAGTAGATGCATCTTTGACCTAAAACCTTTTTTTTGGCATATAAAACTTTTTTAATAAGAAAATCAAGTAAAAATTCACTTGCTAGAATATCTTTTTTTACCTATTGCACAAGTTAACTCGACCATGCACAATCAATCTTGTCAAGCACAATAGGCTCTTTAATATGATTAAAATTATAAATTTAAAACTTGTCGAATATTTTTAGAGGAATACTGCAATTCCTAAGTAATTTTTGTCTTCGAACCTTTCGCTGAACACAGCAACATCGATAAATTCCAAGCTTCACTAGTCAGAAAATTTTTTTTAACGATGGTTTTAAATGAATGTTTTTAACGGACAAGCAATTATTTATTGAAGACCACCCAAGACCCAAGCAGGGCGCAAACGCATGTGCTTGTATTAATAACAGTTAAAATAACAAATAATAGGAATTAATAACAAAAGCAAAAAATAATAATAATAAAATAAAATAAACGATTTAAAGATGAAATAAAGAAGAAGTTGCAAAATAACATAGTACAATTCGAAATAACTATAATTATATGGTAAAAATCGAGATTTCACACTTCCTCATGATCTGAACTTTTTAAATAATATCGTAAGTGATATTATCTAATCTTTTTTTAAAGATAGCTAGGGATGGCGCACAAACTAATTTGACATGAATATATAGAATTTTATTTATAAATTATATTATAAATTATAAATAAATTAATTCTTGCTCATCTCATTATTAAATTTAATTTTTGCTTAATCCAACGAATCGAAAGAGAATATAGGTTATGCAATTAAAGTTATATAAGCTTATAATTAAGCTTGTTATTAAGAAAGAGAACAAAATATTTTCTAGAATCTTTCAATTAATTTATTTGTTTTACGGTATCTAAGGAAGTGGCAAAGTGGCAGGTTCTATTATATCCAAGAATAAGTCGAACGAACATTTTCACATTTTAATAAGAAAGCTTTCAGTTCTATTTTTGAACAACCGAAAAATAAGTTATAATATTCTTGAGGATTTCTTTACCATGGTTCTACAATGAAGGTCGAAATCAAGGTTTTCATTAACGACTATGCCAAGATTTGAGATGTTCGATTATGTTATCATTAATAAAAAAAATAAGATTGGACCGAATATACATGTGATACTTTCGAATAAAAAGGGTAATTTGTCATATAGCTTAGACTATTAATATTTAGTGGAGACTTGAATTTTGCAGTCATCATAATGTCATCACACCATAAAGATAAATGGTATAATTTTAGTGATATCATTAACATATAATGAAAAAAGTAATGATACGATAATCTTGAGGGACGTCTGATTTAACTGGAACCTGAAAGAGCTCGTACAGCTCACGTATTGGATGCAATACAATTTGTACTTAATACGTACAGCTTGGTATCAGTCCTTTAAGTAATCCGATAATCAGCTATAAATCCGCTGTAATGCCTATGTGTTAATGGTGTACCAGCAACTTACTGTGGAAAACGATATCAAATGCTTCTGCCAATTATAGGCAGGCGATCGATTTTTTCATTATTAACTGATGCTGATCAATCAAAAATAACTAGTTTGTGAAAAAGTGAATTTTTTGTGCTAATATGTGCTGATTAGGAGGATGTTAAATTAAAAATTAAAATAGCTAAGCAAATTATTGTAAATCAATCCCTCCAATACTCTGCTACCAACGCATATTAAGTCTAATAGGTGTTTCCTTTGGTTTTATGAATGGGAATTATATGAGACAATTTCCATATTTTGGAATTTAATCCAACTTTCATAATATCTTTATAAATTAAAATTAGAGGATAAGAGAGGATTAAAATTAGAGACTCTTGGGGTGGCTCTTTTGTTGCATTTTTTATAAAATATTTATGGAGTATTATAGTATGGAGTATCGAGACTAGCTGATGTGGATGGTTTAAGTTTATTCAAGGCGTCACCCAATAGCATTATTCTGATCTCACTGAGGGAACCACATTAGCTTGATTGAGAAATGGCTATTAAGTATTAATAATATTAATATTGTATTGTCAATAAATAGATTAGAAAAATATTGATCATATTGATCATTTGCAGTACCAGTACTGGATGTGATCACAATGTCATTTATGTCATAATTATTTTCGTGGAAATTTTTTAATTATAATTCTAAAAACAATATCTACTGATATTTAAAAGTGTTCTTTTTTATCTGAAAAGTGTTTATGAATAGTATTAATATAGTATGAATAGTATTTTATAATAGAATTTTTCTAAGTATTCTTTATATGGAGAGAGGTCAATTTGTTAATTTATACTTATTTATATTTATTATTTATTATTAATTTATATAGAGGATCCTTACATTTTTTTTTAGAAATTTTAAGAAAAGAGGAATCTAATGCCTTTTTTTCATTGAAGAAATATATTGCTAGATGTGCTATACAGCGTTAATAAAAAAACTAATTTCTTGGGTAATAGAAGCAGTTAGACAAAATATGAAATTTAATTCATTTCATTCATTTAAGCAAGGAAAGATTAATAATTTCATAATTACAACTACGGTAATCTCTAGTAAATCTAGAAAAAAATATAGATAGTGGTTTTATGATATGATACCGTGCACTGTTGCAAAAAGTTTCTAGGACGCTGTCGGTAAAAGAGGTGGAAGGGGTAGCCAATACAACGTCTAATATGGTGGTGATGGCGATCTTAACATGCTTTAAAGTCATAAAGGCACAAAAATTTAGAAAGCCTTCAAATTTGCGCTTTTGTTATTTATCGAATTATATCGAACGTTATCTTTGATATTTTAAATACTTAAATATTTAAATACTTTAAGTGCGTATTTAAAATTAAATCTTGTTCATTCTTCATCTCTTTTTGAAAATCACGCATAATGGACAACATTTGAAGAGTTCGGCCCAAAGACCATCTTCTCCTGGAATTTTGTTGTTCTTAAGCATATGGATTACAAAGATTATTTCTCTTTTGTTGGCGGTTCACAGTTTTGAGGCTAAACGTAAGGATCGACGGGCGAATTAGTTATATTCGGGATAACAGATGGTGCATCGTGGTCGTAATTAAGTTTAGCCTCAAAAAATTCTTTCCATCTTCTGAGGAGATCCTTAACAGTTTTAATAGGCACTCCATTAATATCGTTTCATTGACTCCTTCTCGAATTATATTTACTTCATGAAGAAAGCGGAATAGTTTCCTATTATCGCCTAATCGAGCCGCCGTCTCCATCCTCAAGGCCATGTCACTCCAATAGTGATTTCTGTCCCGCCTTGCTACTTTCGTTGAAATCTTCGAAGCACCCGGTAGTTAAGATCACCTGACATTCGTGCTTTGGCAGCTTTTTCAGATAGTTGGATATTCACTTCCGATACTCAACTAGCGCATTTCCTACTAGTATGCCTACAAACGTAGAAGTGGCTGACTTTCGGAAATATTCCTTTAGTTTGGACCAGTATTCATTAAGCATTCCAGAAAAATCATTGATATTTGTATCATTGAGATGCTTCAATAATTCGGTTTGAAATGCGCTCACTGTCTCCAAATTTTTTGGTTTGAGAGTTTGGTTTGAGCTAAAGGATCTTGGGGATGCTATTTTCTGCGAGTTATCAATTTTATGCGGATCTTGGTTCAAACCATAACATGGTCAGATTCATGAAGATTGTCCGTTTCAGCGATAGGAACGACTATCTAGTATGGAACTCTTCCAACGGCAAGATATAATCAATCTAATTGGTGTTGGTTATCCGGGGATTGACTAGATGTTTTTTATGTTTTCTATGCCGGAAGCAAGTATTAGTAACAAAAAGTTCATGCTCTTCGTCATAACGAAGGTGTTGGCGCAACGGTCTCCGATGCCATATTTGCCAAATGTAGAAGTCATCGCAGCGGTATTATGACCATGTTACACTCGCATTCCAGTCTCCCCTCATTATGACCATGTTATGTCATGTTTTGGTAGAGACTTTGTTAGCAGTTGAAGTTTCGCATAAAACTTATCTTTATCACGGTCATTTGCGCGCAGAATTGGAGTCTGATGACCGAAATATTACAGAACTTACCCTTATAACGGGCATATGCCATACGGTCGCTTACCGGTTTCCACTCAATTAAAGCGGAATGGGCTTTATTAGACTTGACAACCGCTATTTCGCCATCTCGTTCCGAGGTACCCGAAACACCACAGTGATATAGCCAGCACCTTTGTCCTTTGCTCCGAGCTAGTATTAGTAGTTAAAAAAAAACTCGAAGTGAGAAAGACGGACTGTCGACAAGCAAACGATATCCAAACGATATTTAGAAAGGGTATGGACAAGGGTATGATTGCTTGACTTACAACGTCAATAAGCGTTCTTACGTTCCACGCTGATATGGCTAATACCTCGTCATGTCTGCAAAGGGTTTTTCCCCTTGATAGGTTTCGAGCAATTACCCTGGCTTGCGAGCACATTTTATTTACCAGCCTTGGGATTTAAGCCCGGATTATATACTTATCGCATATACCACCGGGCTGGGAGTATCATGCGCGTCAACTGACCCTTTCACCATAAAGTCACTTGGGGATAGAGCTACAGGTAGGTCTCCAGCAATCATTCTTCATCTCTTACTCTCTTGTATAACGCTTAAGTTTTTTGTCGTAACTTGCTTAAATTATTTGTATATGTTTTTTTCATTTTTTTATTCAGTCTTAGATTTATTTAAGTTACAATTGATAGTTAGTTTCTGCTGCTTCAAGAAAATGCGAGATTCAAAATGCGGAATGGCTATTGTTTTGTCATACCTCTTATTTTTATCACTCAATATTATCTCAAATTCCATTCAGTCTCTTATATTCTTTCAAGATCTTTTAGATCTCTGAAATTTTTTCTTCTTTACTTGAAAAGGTAAACTCCAAATTTGAGTTCTTGCACTGTCGTATTGCTTTTATAGTAAAACGACATCAGCTTCTATTTATCTATACTTTCAGCTTCTATCAAATTTTTTGCTGGAAATTTTATTATCGTGTTTCTTCTTTGACTGTAGTTCTCTACACTTTGTACAACTTTTTATTCCATCCGCCTCTAGCAGCTATTTGAGACTGAGGTTTTAGATTTAGAATAGTATAGAGACATCTATTTTATCGCAATAAAATGATGCATGAAAATAAATAACTGTTTGAATAAAAAAAATAGAGGAACTGCTCCATGCATGTTTTGAAATATAAATTTCTTCTTGTTTCTTGCCAATATTGTATTTAGCCAATTTAAATTTGCAGTTTGGACTGAATTTGCAGGTAAATTAAATCATTTGAAGTAGCGACCAGTTAAATATTAGGCATTACCATTTTTTTAACATTTGACGATTTGTAAAATACTACATATTTCAGTGCTGCTGAATGAAAATATCGAAGATGTACATGAAGGCCGAAAAAAAGTTTGGGTGCAAAGTGAATTCTTTCATCTTTTGTAAAAAATCGCACATTTTTCATGGAATATAAAATGTGAAATATAAAATATTTTTTATTATCTGAATCAGAGTTTTTTTAAATTAATAAAATACTGACGGATTTAGAAAATAGAAATTTAAGCGCTTTCCATCTTCTGAAGTGCTTTTTTTCATGCAATAGTTTGCAAAATCCTGCTGTATGTTATATATATAGTGGCAGATAACGATTTGTTTAGCGAATTAATTATTTGTAAAATATACAAATATACAAATTTAATATGGGATGTCAGTGATGCAAAGAAAAGATATAGAAACACTTTATAATTATAAATACAAATGCGATGAACAAAAGAATACAAAAATTATTGTATAATTTACATTAAATGTTTCTTAAGGGAATCAAATTATGTTAAAGAAAGCAATAATGTAATTTAATTGAAAACGAACGGAGAGATAAGAGAGGTTATCAATATGAAATATATTTTATCATTCATTAGATAAAAGAAGAAATATTCTCCGAAAAGTCGAGACAATCTCTTCCATATTTCTTTTTTTTTCTTCAGAGATAATATGAAATATAAAACTTGTAGAAGTTTCGCAAGGCTTTAAAGCGATATCATTTTCTACAATCATCGCAGTGTATTTCAGCAAGATCAACAAATCACAGAAAGCTATATGTTACGTAATGTTTTGCAGGATATCATATCTAGTTTTTGGTTAGTGACAAATTTTGGTTAATGGATAAAATCACAAATTTCGATCGGCTAAAGTAAAATCTTTGGATATCGACTAACTAATACAGTCTAATCTAGATCATTGCACGAATTTCGACTTCTAAATAATTTTAATTTCTAATGGTTCATCATGAAACTATTGCATAAAAAAAACTAAGCTATCGATCACCATCAATTCAAATTAAACATAATTCGCTACCTCGGACCGTTAAAAAGTTAATTTGCCAATATCTGACAGTTTAGAGAAAAGTTTGAGGAACCTGAGTTAAAAATGAAATGAACATAAATTTAGTTCAACTGCCTTATAAATAAACCACATGAATCGCGATCGCAAAGAATTCTCAGTTCAAAAACAAGTATGGTTTATTTCCAAAAAATCTTTCTAAAAATTTCTTTAATTAATTCCCGCTTCGTTGAGATTTTACAAGGATTCTATTCGATTTAAAAGTACCAGTAGAAAATGCAAAATATCTTAAAAATTAATTAATCAACTAAGAATTGAGTAATTAACTGAGCAAATTTTTTTCTTAGAAAAATCAAATGTTGGTAAATTTTATGGCAATGTGGAGGCTACTTTTGTAATAATTGTCCAAGCATGTTAAATTCGTGCGATTTAATTTCGTTCTATTTTTTAGGCAATTCAAGCATTTGAAGATGAAATACGTGGAGCAGCAATTAATTCATTGATTCGTTTCACGGTTTCAGCAGATTTTTTGCCTTGCACCAAACTATCATGATCGCTGTTTGGAATCACAATACATTCCGTTGAATCAGCTACCTGAAAACTTAAATTGCTGCAATATCAATAAATTGTTATCTGCCTTTTAAATGAAAATAAAAACCATCATTTACCATCAACATTTAAGTAAATTTATAAGTAAATTTTATAGAATTTGAAATTATTCGAGAAATTCTTATGCTTCTTTCTTTATATGATCTGAGGTATAAAATCTTCCAGTATTTTTTAAAAATATTTGGCTTAAAAAAAATATCTGCTGGCTTCGAGGATGAGTTTCTTAGGTTTCCTGGTTAGACGTTATATCCGAAAGCATTACTTGAAGCTATTCTTTTTATTCGAAGAGTTCTTTGTAATCAGATGCCTTTTTCAATGACAAAATAATTGAACAAGAAGTTCATCAGTCGAAAAGGCGAATAAAGCATTTTCCATTGGCGTAGGGTCCCAACTGCCCAAACAATCCTTCACAGTACTCATTCTGCAGGTGCATTATATTTCCCTCTCACCATGTCTTTTCGGAGAGATGCTATTAAAAGTTGAAATTCAACATAGAAACTACTTTTCTCATGATCATCTACATCTAGAGTTCACTGAGTTCACTGATCGAGGCATTATTGTGACTTCATCTGATCAGCGTTCTTCCACACATGGCACCAACTTTCTCGAATTGTCCGAAGTGACAATTGAACTGACTGATAGTTGCTTGCCGTTTGAGCAGCTATCTTTTCTCCAGAACCCATTTCATTCTGATTAATTATCTTTTTTGCAGTCTCGGCATATTTATCGCATTTATGCGTAAATTTTACATTAAGTATTTTAAGCACCGACTAGGGATTTCCATCATCCTTTTCAGCACAGGTAGATTCTAGATTTTCAGGTTTATCCCCATCGAAAATTGAGAAAGACAACAAATGGAGAAAAATGAAGTAAAGAAAAAGGGGAATATTATGAATGACAATTGTTTTTTCATTCGTTAATTTTTTTCGAATTCAGTATTTGAAATTAAAATTTAAAAACTTAGCTTATTATAATAAATACTCAACTTTGAAAAAATTTCGATAAAATTAAGAAAAGAGTCAATCGTTATAAAATAAAGGTTGCTGCAGAATTCAGAGCTTCATTTAGAGACGATCGCTTATGACAACCAAAGAAATTCTGTCTCTGTAACCCTACGAAGTATTAAAAGGTAAAACCTGTGATATCCCGTAGTCATGACCAACATCTTCTTCACGAGCTGCTCCTTGTTCAGCTCTTATAAGTGTTATATGTCCTCTGAATTTCCGCTCTGGTTTATACCTGAATCGGAAAAAATCGATTTATCGAATATTACAAAATATAGTAAAAAATTTCATAGTTGAATGTTTTGACAAACAACTGAAGAAACATTGAAATTTCGGGAAAATTTACTTGTCAGCCATAACAAATTTGGATCGCATAGCGCAACAAGCAAAATCAATCGTTTCAGCCGAATTAAACAAACCAGTGGTCATAACTGTGTCTATAACTTTCTGAAAATTCCAAAATATTTCAGATGCCAGTTGATAAATAAAGCAAAATGCAGTTAGCCATAAATTAGTCCATGAATGATTTAATTTGAAACGTTAGCATTAAGCCATGAAAATTTATGACAGGACAAGACGAAAAATGCGAACTTGAACTCGGGCTCTAAATCCAGGTTGCTGCAACAATTCCACTCGGAATTTCTTGTAATCGACATTAGCAAATCTGAGAGTCATTGCACACATTATTTCAGATTCGAAAAGTGGATTATTTACGAGTGTGTCTCCGGTAACTCCAAATGCCATGCGATAAACCTAAGTAGTCGCTTTTAGCGAAATAAAAATTTTACAGTTTTAATAAAATAATCGAAAAAATTTGGTCAGTTCGGCTTTATGAAAGGTTAATAAGAATAGGATTTTTTAAAAGAATAAAGCTAATAATAACATTTCTATAAGTTTGCATGTAGAGGTGAGATCCATCTAAGAGAATAAGCTTCTCAACAGAATTATCACCATCTGTTTCTTGAAGAATAGTTGCCATTTCAAAGCCGATGCATGCACCGTATGAATAACCAACTATCCGATAAGGGCCTTTCGGTTGAATCGTTTTCATTTCCTAAAAAAAAATGAAAATAAGGATTTGTTTTTTTCATGAACTCTTCGAGTATTTATTGAAAAAAAGAGAGAAAAAAGTAAAACCATACAGAAATGTATTTAAGGGCGACTTTTTCGATTGAATCTTGCGGAACTTCTCGAGTTGACTGGAAGCAATAAGCAGGAAAGTTGAATTTGGACATAACTTTCTTAAGCGGTGTTGCAATTCCTTCAATCGAATGAACAAAGAAAGTTGGTGGTCCTTCGTCAACTTTATTACATTTCAAAACGAGATCCATTGGTTCGAGATCGTTCACATCAACTCGCATCCTGCATTTTTAAATGCATAAGAATAAGGCATTGAAAATTTTCTTTTTGATTGCATTTTGTGGCACTATAACATTTCTATGTACAAATTTAGTGGCAATATATAGCAAAATTCTTCTATGAAATTTGAACCAGAAATTTTCTAACAAAAAAACAAAGGCATAATTCACTAACTTGAATAATTGGTTCATTTGCCTTTCGAGTTGTTCAACGGTATTCTGTTCTGCTTCCTTTTCACCCTCTTTTTTCAGTTCCAGTTCGGTCGTTTGAAGAACTGTAGATGGTGAGCCACCTGTATCTGCCATTTGTTGCAGTTTGTTCAATGTAAGCTGAAAGCAACACATCAGAAAATTGTAATTTAGAGGATTGAAAAAAACTGCAAAAAAAATCCATCTTTTTGAAATTCTTGGGCCGTCAGGGCATTTAACTTTTCATTTATTTTGACTAACTATAATATTTATTTATCTTTTAATATTTATGAACGAAAAAATATAAATATAAATTTACCGTCCTTATGTCTTTCATCGAGAGAACAATATCATAGTCCCTTTCAAGCGCTTGCTTGATTTCAACACCCATTAATGAGTCGAGACCGAGATCTCCAAGGTTAGCGTCGGGATTCAACTGCGATATATCATTGACACCCAATATGTGAGCAATAGTTTGTATTAAATTGCCACCACCTATCGTTTTCTTCGCACCCAAATCAGCTTTTATGTAACTAAAATGAACTTGATTGAATTTTCAGTATATTCTATCATTTATTTTTTGTAATTCTTACGAGTTCAGTTTTTTGGTATTCTGTATGTATTAGTCATATTACAAGTGAACCATTACCTGGCAACAACTGGATGGTTCCATGATAAGAAAAGATCCAAAGCGGCCAGGCATGATGGCATTCTTTGCGGCAATGTACCACCAACAATAGTATTATTATCACCCATATTTTCTAAAATCACGCCAACGTCACCAACGGCACCCCACTGTATAGCGATTCCCGAATATCCATCTTCGCGTCGATGTTCAATTATTCGTTCCATCGTTGAATTAGACCATCCATAATTAGTCTGTCCTGCATTTCCACGGCCCGATGTAATTGAGGAGAATACCACAAACCTGAAGAAATAGAAAAGAAGATATAATGAAAAAAGTTTAACGTAATTTTTCATTGATTTTACCAGCGAAGATCTTTGCCACAGACATCTCGTGTAGCTTTATCAAGATTAAGAGTCCCATAATATTTCGCTTCAGCTGCATCCTTGAAATTTTGCACATTCTGATTTTCAAAAAGGCAATCGCGCAACACCATCGCTAGGTGGAAGACACCACCAATTACTCCCATAGATTGACATTGAAGAACCAGTTCCTGAGCATCCGAGGGCTTCGAAATGTTTAGAGTCGATACGAGCACAGATATTCCAGTTCTACGCCAAAAATGCACACATCGTGCTTGATATCCCGTACGTATGCCGGAACGTGATGATAATACAAGTCTAAATATTTTAGTTCTTTAAGCAATAATGAAAATTTTTATTTTTCTATTGGCCATCTGTTGTATTTGCCATTCTTATCTTCATCAATGTTCTTAATGCATAAAATATCTAGGATTAGAATTTATTATAGAAATATCTGCGATTGCCATCGGTGAGGCCAGATATGCCAACAAATGCAGTGATTTCTTTCCCACAAACGTGATTTAAAGAAACAGTATATTTCATTTAAATTTTAGTAAAAATAGGATGCAAATATTTTCCTATCCATGTTGGATTGCCTGAAAATTTTCCATAGAAGCCTTCGAGATCAGGTGAAAACACAAAAACACTGTTCCTAAATGGATTACTTTTGATTTCATTTTCTTAATCGTCTTCTTAAATTTTTTCTTCAGTTTTTTTCTTAAGCGAAAATTTACTTTCTAGCTCCTCGATTTATCAGCCATTGAGCAAGTTCAAGACCAAAGCCTCCTATTCCACCAGTTATGAGGTATACATGATGAGGATGGCATAATGTTCTACATATTGCTTGAACTTTTATTGGTGATGGGATGCAAACTCGCTCAGGTTCTTCTTTGCGAATCTCCATTAAAACCTATAAGGTCATCCGATTTATTGTACAATTGGAAACTTCATTAATTTCTTCAAAATAAATAAATAATGAGCCTTGTTAAATGAAATGTTTAGCAATAAACAGAAAAGAATATGGAGAAGATAGTCTATAAATTTACAAAATTGAACGTTTTTTTAATTTTTACTTTGCCAATGTGTTTTCCTGCTGACATATATCGGAATGCTTCTTCGGCTTTTTCACTTGAAAAAGTGGTGTGTGAAAGCGGTTGAACTATTCCACTTTTAATACCCTCTTGAAGAAAGCTTGCCACATTCTGAAAAATTATCGAATTTAACTGAACTTTCATGACATAAGGTAAAAACCTCCTTTGTAACGAACCTTCCAATCTTCACGGTTGCCAACTCCAGGATCCATGATGGCATCAACCAGGATGCCATGAAAAGTAACATTTTTTAAGAAAACAGCCATACCAAGTGGTGAATTCTGTGATAGATCGACTTTACCAATCTCAAGAAATCGCCCATGATAAGCCAAACAACGTACCGAAGCCTTAAACGAATCGTTAAATTAAATAGATTTGACGCTGAATTATATTTTTTCAACCGTATGATTTTTACTCCCATAGTCAACTCTTGTAAAACTTATTTTAAGCATTTGAAATCAACATGCCTGAAGCATTTGTTGGGCAAGAGAATTGAGCACAATGTCAACTCCCCTTCCTTTAGTTTGACGTCGAACGTGAATTTCAAAGTCTGCATTACGAGAGTTGGCAAAATGCTTGTCTTTCAATTGTGGAAATCTGAAAAAAAAATTGTTGCAAAATTGCAAATATAAAAAATTTCTACACTTATATGAAATAGAAAATTTCAATAGGAGCTTAACCAGTTTAAGAAATTGCACCTTTTCTGTAAGAAAGCTCGCTTTTCCGCATTTCCAACTGTAGTAAAAACTTCGCAATCGTATGATAGAGCAATGGCTATCGCTGCTTGGCCGACTCCACCAGATCCACCATGAATTAGTATCTATAAATGAAATAAAAACTTCCACGATTGCAGACAGAATGCAATGCAAGAAGCTGTAAAAAAAAAAATCCGATAATCGTGAGCTCAATAATTCATGGAAAATGAAACGTGCATTTTTCATACAAATTATGGAAGAGCCTCAACGATACCTTTGAAGCTGCCGATAAATATTAGTTATTTTCGTTCTAATTAAAGACGTGCCTCTGGATACCAACAAAATCCACATTAAGGTAATGGATAAACTGCATATCAAAACAAATAATCCAACTGTTCGAAAAAACCACCAGAGAATGAATGTCGTCAAGAAGAGATAGAGCACTTCGAATGTGACAACAATTGTACGACGATACAGAAAACATTATTGAAGTGATATGCTTTAAATATGAAAATCACTGCTGGAGCATGAGTAGGAAACTATTTCACCTTCTTGTAAAGTAAAGATAACTCAGAAAATTACCACTAGATAGATAATTAAAGAATCAAAGGCCTTATACGGCGAATAGAAATTATGATTATGATTAAACTAGTCATAATGAATTAATTATCTATCATCCAATAGATTCTCGCTGAAATCGTAACTGTAGGCTGCAAGAATTACTCATTTCAGAAACTTAAAGCCAATAAAAATGCCTACAATCTATCTTTTAACATTTTAGTCTTTTAGTTGATCAAGATTGATTCTTTGCAAAACTAATCTTCAAATGTTCTCCAATGCCCTTCATAATGCGTCTTCATTTGATGATCTTGCTGGTAAGGAAGAAAGAACTTAGAGAAAGAAAAAAGAAGGAAGAACAATATTCTCAACTATAGCATCGGATTATAAAGTCTGAGAATGTAAATGTCTCAAACTTACAGCCAGCTCAATGGTATGAGTTTTTAGAAGAACATACGAAATGACTAGGGACACATGATTTATGCAAAATAATATTAAAAAACAATATTGATTTTAGCCTAAATTTAGCCTAAATAGTCTTTCCATAATCCATATTTTTTGTTTTATTTTTTTCAACAAATAATAGTAAATAATAAAAATAGCATAGTGAACGAAAATAACATGCCTTTTCTCCTTTGCGTATTTGGCCTCTGATGACAAGAGCATAATAAGCTGTGCTGTAAACCACAGGTACTGTTGCTGCATCAGCCAATGACCAACTATCGGGGACGATCCAATAGAAACCAGGATTGGCTAGAACTGATGTTGCTAGTGCTTGAGCAGGGAGAATACCCATCACACGAGTACCATCTTTTAAACGACCAGAATATTCCGTTCCAAGAAGGCATTCACGATCAGCAAACTGAATAATCGATTTCGAAATTTAAGTTTGACTTTTATTTTCTAGAAACCAAATGATTCGATCGATTACCTGTCCAGGAATCGCATCTGGTGGTAGTCTACCATAAGCGAGCATAACATCACGGAAATTTATTGCTGCATAATATACATAACACATTTCCATCTCACAATGATTGTCCTTCGCAAAATCATCGAAAAACTGATTTGGTGATTCGAACCATGTTAAAGAGCTTACGTCGCCTCGAACCAATGTATTGATAAAGGCATGTTGGACTTCTTTATATTGGTGCATCTCATCTATAAATTATAAATCGAATGCTAAAAAAGTGATCAGCCATGCAAAAAATAACCTTCTTTCACAACGAAATGACGTAACGATCCCCATTTTCCATCGCGATAGATATTCGCGTGTAAATCAAGGTCCATTAAATGTTTTACATTCTCGTCGTCAAGTTTCAACTGTGGTTTTCCAGTCCGATTTTCAGGTTTTATACTGAGGTCCAATAATGTTCGAAAACGATTTGATTTGAGATTTTCTTCGCTGAAAAAGTAACCAAGTCGCATGATCAAAAATTAAATCCAATATTCGTTTTTATGATGAAATGGAAATTTCTACTGATAGCTTAATTTCTTCTTCCAAAATTATTATTATTGGTTAAGCTGCTTCAAAAGCAAGATGGCTCCAAGAACGCCCGATGCTATGTCTAATTAAAGAAGCCACTTCTTTTTCCAACGATTAAACCCATATAATTTGAAATGCGCCTTAGATTGGTCAATGATTGGTCAAAGATAGATAATTTCTTAACATTTTTCAATCTTATTGGCCATGTTTCGCATAATACAGCCAGAAAAATATGAACTTTTATTTTCATAGCGATTTCGCAGCATTTCTTAAAGATTTTGCCACTTTTCTTGCTGCGGTATCTTTCATCTTTCGATTGGTCATTCACTGGTATAAGAGTGACCCAAAGAAAATTACAACACATTTTATAATTTGCTGCATAGAAAGTTATGGAATTGAAATAATTGATAATTTTTTAGATTATAGAGAGGGTGTAGTAATTTTGTTTCTACAGTAATTATACGATTACATAAGAATGCACATACCGGAAGCAAAGAGCAAGACCAACCACACCATTGTTGCGCACAGTCGTACTTGTTAGCCAAATGGTCTTGTTATCAGGTTCATTAAGTCGCTCCTCAATTATCGTCTGTACTGGTTCGATCCAAGAAAATTCTTTTATGTCATCAACATCGACAATAACAGGGTCTTTTGGAAGTGATGAAATTTTTCGGATCGCATATGTGGTAGTCATCAATGAGGGATCAGTCTATAAAGCAACTCCCAAATAAAGCATCCAAAAAAATAATGGAAAATTTAACGAAAATGCAAAAAAAAATTATCATAATCTCACTTGATAATTGCAAAGCCGAAGATTACATTCACTGAATATTTTAACAAGATTTTCATGAGTGAAATATGTCCCAAATTTACGATGACTATCACCAATTTTAAGATCTTCGCCCAGTAAGCCTTGAATAGCCAATGCAATCTCAAAATCAGATGTTGGTTCGATTATAACCATGAAGCCATCATCTATTAGCAGTTCTTTACATTTGTTTAAGTAAGAAACAATATCTTTTTTCCTATAAAATTGTATTTTGATAAAAGAAACATTAAATTAAAAATATTAAATTTAGAAATAATAAAATTTGGGAATTTCTTAATAGACTTAAAAAAGTTTTCACGAAAATCAGAATCAGACCTAATTACACTTAATTTAATAAATGACTGCATTAATTGCAATTTACCTGGAAAGAACTTTGTCGAGCAAAAGAACATTGCAATTTTGCATTTCAATAGCGAACGATGCCTTCTTATCATCGAGATCAACTTTATATTTTTTTGAGCCTAACTGCAGCAAGCTGCTCTCATCCATGCTATCGACTTTTGGGCCAACACAAAGTGACTCAACTTCTATTAGTGGATGAGAACTAAGAGCATCCAAACATATTTTCAGCTGATCTGTAGTATTTAATTCAACTGCACAGATCTTACTTTTATGTCCAGCTGAATTCTCCATGCACATATCCTATAAAAAAAATTAAATTTCCTCACAGTTTTTGAACCAATCAGTTGTAGGCAAACATAACGATATACTTTGGTTGAAAACAGAATATATTTCTTGCTGTACTAACCAAAATTGCTTTAATAATACGGTCATGCACAAGTGCTCCACTCCATAAACGATCGTGGTCCATGATTTTCATCATAGCTGACATTTTTTCAGCAATTTTGCGTTCAAATTCGTCTATGTCTGCTCCTATCTCTGTCGCAAATATTTCATCAAATGCAACGGCAACGGATGATCTATAAATTTTTCTTTTTTTCACTTTTTATGAGATCTTTATAGGATTTTTCCAAGAGATTTTCGATTTTTATACTTAATGTACATTAACGCTACTTTGCTGATTTTAAATCGCAAATTGGTTTTTTCGACAGTTTTTTCAAATTTATTTTTGATATTTTTGATAAAGGATTTATGAATGTAAATTTTGTAACTGAGTCTCGCAGCAGATTCAAGTGAAATTCTTTGCACGTTCTAATCAATGAGGAGCGAAATCTAATCAGATTGAGAAAGCGCACATGGTTCATGAATAAATTAAGCAGGCAATTAACTAACTTCGAATCTTCAAGCCACATTTTATGTTCAACATCACTGACGGAAGTCATATAATTGGCGATGCTTTTAACGGCATCAGAAAGCAATTCACCATTTTTAAATTTCTTTAGTACACCTGCCACTTCCCATTTCGCTAAGCCGTTTGCGAGAATTGAGCGAATAAAACTGCGATAATTTATTAAAGCATTTCGATGGCGAGGAAATTCATCCAGTGCACTAAATAATTATAATCTAAAACGATGCAACAAAGACATGTCTATGCTCACATCCTTCTAAATCCACGAATAAGTATTTAATGCTTTTTCAAAGTTTAAAAACCAATAGATCATAGATTTAACCATAATATCTTGCACCCAATAGTGATGTGGGCTGATGGAATTAAAAAAAGAAAATGTAGGCTTCAGGAACTCGATCGATCTTAAGTACCACATCATTCTTTTTATTTTAAATTATTGGTAAACCGAAGATTTTGAATTGCCTGAATAATTTACTTACTGATCATCGAAATGATTAACGAAATAAATTTTTTCGTAAAATATTTGTCCTGCAGATTGCATACGTCGTGATACAGTATGTGCAGTGAGATCACAACATTCAACCCCACCTGCTATACAACCTCGTGTAGCAATATCATTACGGAGTTCGATTACTTGAATGCCATCTAGAATTCGATGCAGCATGGATAAAATAGTAAAAAGCTTTAGAATTCTGCAATGTCTATAAACGATTTCATAAGCATAATCCCTGATGAAAATCGTTGTTTTATTTTCAAACTCCAAAAAAAATTCAGTTTCCGCAACCGTTTTGAAACTACTCTATTCACTTTCTCTCTCCCAGTCATTATTATTTTTTTCTTCTTTGGCGATTTGTGGTTTCGATTTGTGGCTAAAGAAATATGAAACATAAAAAAGATGAGTATGAAAAGGCTGCTTGGAGATATTAACTGATTAAGGCAAAAGAGCACAGTTTTGGAAAAAAAGTTCGATAGAAGTTTTTTTCAGGGAACCTGATAAATTTTGGAAGACATATGGGAGATACAATATTATCTGAGATTCTTCGGCTTGAGGCTACAGTCCCATTCTTTCGCATGGGGGAATATTAACTTACTAACCAAACTTTTTATTACAGAAATACCTTTTTCAATAATATGCTCCAAATGCTTTATGGGATCAATTCGAAGATAACGCACTCTAGTTGGTAATCGAAGGCTATCACCACGTTCTGCAAGGAGCGCTGTTTGCAGCAATGAATCCAAAAATGTAACCCAATTTCCTGTCCAATAAAGCATTCCACGCTCACCACTGTTGCATGTCCGATAAATTCCGCTTGAAAAACCAAGTTATTTCTTATCTAATTTTCATATTGTAATTTTCTCGAAATAATTTGATTTTTTCTGCTTTAGGCGATATTATAATAAATCTTTTTTAATGCTATATTATCGACAAAAAAGTAATATAATAAAAATATTCATTTACAGGGTAGTAAAAATGCTCATTTTATGATGTATGCGAAAATCATATCGTTAAATTTGAAATACCTACCGGAATGACTGGCCATATTCATAACCACGTAATAAGAATTCTTTGTATGCATCCTCAGTATCGAGTTCAATTCTTTCAGCAAGTTGTGAAGTTTCAATCATGTCAAAATCTTTGTAATAAAATGGTACATTTTCGTCGACTATCTGAATATTGCCAGAAGCAGCCAATTGTTCACCATCAAGAATTTCGAAATATCCATTCCCGGGTGTTATTATAACATCGAGACGAACTGAAATTCATATGGCTCTTATTTGCATATGCTTAGTGAATGTTTTCGCAATCTGTGTAATTCAAGTAAACTAACAAGGTTTAGTAACGATTGTTGCACTATAAACATTAATGTCTTGAAGAATGACGGGTGTTTTTTGATAATCCACTCCCCGTAACTTAGCTATTGCTTTCCACGCAAGTACCATGTGACCAGTAAACGGATATAATATACGTCCATCAATCATATGGTCAAGCAAATATGTTTCCTAAATGATTATCTTGTAGTTATGTCGTATCATCATACCTAATTTCGTTTTCTTCTTCTATCATTTTTAGCCAAACGATAAACAAGCGATAGAAGTCCTTATCCATCTTCGCTCAAATACCACTTCCATTAGCACCATAACAGCATCGCTCTCGCTAATTAGGACACGTTCTTCGCTCACCACAAGAGTTAACATATATTTTCGTTAAATCCTGTGATGGGTGGCAGCAAAAGCAAGGTGAACCAATCAAGACCTGGACTGACAGTCGGAAATATTTTGAAGATTTATAGGTGGACCAGTTATATATGAACTTAGATGATGGAAAAAAGAATGGCTTCTATTACTGTCGAGAACGACGCCGGGTCGAATAGCCTGGAGTCGTCTTACCTTTGAGTCACCGGAACCAGCCTAATCAGCAATGGTGAGGGCTGTTAGGAGACGAAGAAAAAAATTCTCAACAATATCTGGATTTAATTTTCCTTCTCAATTTTCAGAAGTCTCATGATTCATAGCATTACATAGAAAATGAACATGTTTGAATATTACCAAAAAAATGAATGCGTCAAAAAAGTCACTTTAGAATCGGCTGCAAATGGATCGATTGTATAGCTTGCTGTCGCAGCTACTTGTCCACCACCTGCAGCAGAAAGCGTTTTACCATCTATTACTGGCCAATCTTGGCTATGGTCCCATCTCCAAATAGATGAGATCATTGGCGTTCCGACAGGCACTGGATATTGCACTGATGGGTATAAAGCTTCAACATGAATTGTAACACCAGTTTGATAAATTTTGCCGAGAGCCTTTAAATTTCTAAGTTTATTTTCTTAATTGTAAGTTGAAAAGAAAGCAAGGCAGTTTAAGTTTACTTGAAAAACAATTGAAATATTCACCTGGAGAAAAGCTTCAAGCTCACGTTCTTTTTCTTTTGAATTCATTAATCCAACGTTAGTGCATGTTTTCTGCAATGATCGTCGAAGAATTGCGTTCATTATGCAGTGGGGTGCGATTTCAATTGTAACTGCATTAGGCGGAACTTTTTGGAGAGATTCATAAAATAATACAGGACTCATTGCGTTATTGGTATGGTATTCTGCACTACACATTTGTGCAAGTTCACTATCCCACTCTGATTCTGGAATGGATGTCGAAATCCATCGCGATGTTCTTGGTTTTGCATTTGGTATAACTGTTCGCATTGCTTTAAGCATTGATTCTTCAACCTTAATAGTGCCAAGATGAAAAAATGGCGCATCATTTCTAAAAATACCCTTTTAGATTTCATAATTTCCTTTGACCTTTGACCACTCTTGTCTAAGATATATTTTACGGGTTCGCTGAGTGGATAAAATCTCACAAGGTCGCATCCACCTTCGTTCAAATACCACTTGCATAAATAATGTTATCACAGAGCACCGCCTTCGCTAGGGTACATTTTCCGTCGTCCAACACACGAGTTGACGCATATTTCGTTATTTCCTAAACGTGTGATGGATGGCGTCAAAAGCGAAGTGGGCCAATCAAGACCTGGGCTGATACGGTCAGAAAAGTTTTTGAACGTATAGGTGGACCAGCAATATATGGACTTAGAAAATGGAAAAAGGAATGGCTTCCATTACTGTCGACGATGGTATCAGACCGCTTGGAAGCGGTTGGAGCCAGCCTAACCAGTAATGGTAAGAGCTGTTAGAAGAAGAAGATTTCAAAATAAAAATTTATGACTAAAATTTGAATAACCGTTTTCATTGCAGGTGAATGAAATGGTATGCCTGACGAATCAACGTTTTTAGCAAAGATATCTTCTTGTTGAAGTTCTTCGACCATTTTTTTTACAACTTCTGTGTCACCAGATATTGTTACTGTGTCAGCACCATTATGACAAGCTGGTACAACCCCCGGTGGGCATCTGGCTTTAGCCTTCTCCCTGAGAAAGAATATCTGAAGATATAGGAGTGGAAAAACAATATATTAGTACTGAGAAGCTCTTAATCATCAATAATTAGTAATTAATTAAATTTGTACCATGTTAATCCTACAGCTGCCATACTACCTTCTATTTTACCATTCATTATTGTTGATCCTCGATAATAAGCTAAACACATGGTCTGTTCACGAGTGAGGCCGCCATCTGCATAGCCACAACACATTTCACCGGTTGAATGACCGATAATGCCATCAGGATGTACTCCCATTAACGACAAAACATCGGTAAGAGCTATCTTAAATTTTAGCTTCGACATTTATAAATTTTTTGCTCTGTGCATAACTTAACTTTTCGAGTTATGAAATTCATAAATATAAAACAATTCCATAGTAACTCAATAAATTTATCAACTTGTATAGCTGTGATTGCTAGCATGCAATTAAGAGTATTATTTTTGTAAAGTTCAGCATCATCCTTCTGTAACATGCTGTATACATCATAACCAAAATCTTTGACTGCTGCACTGGAAATTCGTAATGATTCATCAAAAGCAGGTATTGAAATTAGTTGCCGAGCCATTCCGGGCCATTGACTTCCCATTCCTGAATTCAATACATTTTCTTCATACAAAATTGATAAATTGATTTCTAAGAAATTAGGCTGAATATTGAATATGTTTAAATATTCACCCGAATAAATGAAATAAATTTGTTTTGGTTCAGTGATCAATATTTTCTGTACATCTCTCAATGGTGGCAGTTCGGGATTTCTTTTAACCTCTTTTGGCACTGGTATCTTGTCACGATCAAGAATCATATAACCACGAAAAGGCAAATCTTTAGCAGGCATATTTGCTTGATTTGCTAGTAGCTGTTGAAAGTATGGATTATTTGCATTAGTTATAATAGAATCAAAAATATTCATCACAGCTTCATTTGTACGTCCCGCATATGTAACAATTTTCATAAAAGTCGTCGGTGCTGGTTTGCGCTCGCTGTGATTGGCAGATCGAAGTATAACATGAGTGTTACTACCACCAAAGCCAAATGAATTAATTCCAACTATTCCTCTTGGAAACGAGGTTTTCTCGGATACGACCTAGAACAATTCACTGATTTTTCGTTAAAATAGTATGTATAATAAACATGAGTTGTAACAAAAATTGTATCACCTTAATTCGTCCATCAACTAATCCTGGTATATATGGGTTGGGCTCAGTGTAATGCAAATTTGGCGGAATAAACCCTGTTTCCATGGCAATAATAACTTTGGCTATTGAACAAAGACCTGATGCTGGCTCAGCGTGCCCCATATTTGATTTAACAGACCCAATTAAAAGGGCTGGCGTCCTGAAGAAGGTTAAAATTAAAAATGAAAAACATTTAATGCATTAAATAAACATGGTGTGATTGGTCAAAATTTTTAAAAATATTTTCGTCAGAAATGAACCTGTTCTGACAAAAAACTTGGCAAATTGCATTAGCTTCTTGAGGGTCGCCAACTTTTGTCCCCGTGCCATGTGCTTCTACATAGGTAACGACGTTTGGATCAATACCGGCTTCTCGATAAACTTCTTCAAGTAAAGCAGCTTGGCGTTCACCGGATGGAAAAGTTATTCCCTAAATATGTTTTATATTTCTCTAATCAGACGATGATGATTTTGAAATCAAGCTTTACTCTAAAAAAATAAACCTGCTCCTTAAAGCCATCAGTATTACTCTTTGCATGCAAAACTGTAGCATATATACGCCTGGCAGCGGATTCCCTTTGTAGTAGGATGGCAGCTATAGCTTCCGTCCGGCAATACCCATCGCCTTAAATATTAGTGTGAATAATTAATTCTACGGAAATTCCCTGGCTATTAGGAGTTAAATTAGATCAGGAGTTAAATTTATTTAACCAATTTATTTAACTGATATTCAGTTTTGTTAAAGCTTTAGTAATACTATACATAAACAAACCAGATGCGTCGAATGAACGACAGCTACCCTTATCTGAAAGCATTCCTAATCGAAGAAACTGTAAAGCTGCAGTAGGAGTTAAATTTAAATGGGCCCCAGCAACAATTGCTGCTTCACACTGTTCTTGGCGTATTGCATCAATTGCCAATTGCATTGCGCACAGGGAAGACGAACAAGCAGTATCGACGGAGAAAGACGGTCCTAAAATTACACTAAAATTATGCAAACGAAATCATTAATATTAAAGTTGTTAACGAAATTACTAACACTAAAGTCCTATGGCAACACCTATTAGCAAAAAAAATGAATGAGCTTTGATATATTCTAAAAAATTTTCAAGCAACAAGCTCAATATTTAAGTCCTTACCTCGTAAATCAAAAGTAAAACTGAGACGATTGCTGAACATTGATCGGACGCATCCTGTTAGCGTGTAACCTGTGACCGTTTCAGGATCTTGAGTTAATGCACCACCAGTCTCTGACACTGAGCAACCAACAAAAACACCTGTCCGTGAGCCGCGCAATTCCACCGGATTATAACCTGTTGGATAGTTCTTTATAAGATTTAGGGATCTTCGTATTGGGCGAAAAATTGTCGATTTTAATTTTTTTAAATTCTTTAAAATCTTTTTCCGATTTTGGACTAATGAACCTCCTACTATTTTAAATTAAATTTGCGGCCAAGATTTGCTATCATATATAAGAGCCGCCATTAGGATTCTTGTTTTTTCTTGATGTAACCTTCTCTCTCTCATTTTACATACAGATCGATCATTTATTAATGATAATGATATTAAGCGAAGGAAATTTTTGTGTAAAATTGTGGTAGATTATGCACTTTTATTGTTCGACGTTCAAAGCATAATTTGAAAATAGTTGATGACGAAAATCAGTAATAGTAATAGTAGTGATAGTAATCGAACCTGTTTCGTATCTCTTTCTATTTCTTTCTCCACAAGAGATATTTTTATTTTTTAAAATATATTATCAGCGATTTAGTGAATAATATACGTGATTGGAAACTGATATAAAATTAACTGATTCAAGTCATTTATTGTTTGTGCACTACTGTTTTGGCTTAGCCCTCGTTTTAAATAATTACACAGTTTTATTCATACAAATTTTTATGTAATTTATTATGGATTTTTGCGATAATTAACGACAATAAAAGGTTTCATAATGAACGAAGAAAGAAAAGGTTGAACGATTGATAATGAAGAGATAAACAGATAGATAGATGGTGGGAGTATTGGTAATGGTCAAAACGACCTATGTGAACTGTGAATTTCATGCTTGAATTTCAAATTGGTGAAAAATAAAATTTAGAAAATATCAAGAACAACGAATGAAAAAAGGGATAGAAAGATTTTTGAAAAGGATAACTATTTATATTACAAAGTATAATAAAAATGAAAGAGTTCAAGGCTGAATGGCACAAACGGACACTTTCAATTTATTACTGCAACCCTCATTCCTTCTATAAAATCATTTTAATTTTTATTAAATAACAGATTTACAAAGTTTTTTTATAGAGGAAAATTTTATATATTTCTGAAATGCTTAATGATAAAGCTAGCTTGCTTTGCTTTTATACTAAGCAACTTGTACATCTTAAAGTTGTTTGCTAAAAATATTACAATTTCAACCATTTTTTTAAAGCATTTTTCGAAGAAGAAAGTGGATAATCGACTTGCCACTCAATTAAATTATTAAAAGGTGAATAAAACTATAAATTTTATTTGAACCGAAATTTCGAGATAATCATCAATACCGTAATAGAGCTACTGTACATTAGTGAACAGAAAGCGTTAAAAAAATTTGGATCAAAGGTCTTCCTTCATATTGAACCTATGTGAAAGAAGGTGCAATTTTCTGGTGCAATTGGTTTTCCCTCATTTATAAATAATCCTTATAGTACCATTAAATTACTAGTTTTTTAGTTTTCTATCTTCATCTCGATCCTTATTGTAGTTATTACAATAATTTTTATATTATTCATATTTTTTATTTGCAAAATCTTATTACTCATTTTATTCATTTATCAAATTGCTCGTTTCATTTAAATGCTAAAAATAATGAATTGATATTTGCTTATTGTAACTTCGATAGAAATAAATATTTTAAAAAACTAACCAGCATCAATAATTGCTTCAAATGTTACTTCTAATAATTTCCTAATTTGTGGATCAAGATAATTTGCCTGAAAATAATTTTTGCGCCATCTTTTTGGTTTTTTTAGAATTCCCTTTTTTAAACTTCACTTCACTTGATATTTGCTGAATTCAATACTAAATGATAAAGTTATTGAAGAGCTTTGAAAAACTATTGCATATAATCACTAAATCGACCAAATAGTTCGAAGAGAAATTTTCGATGAAAGACTATGAAAAATGAGAGAATGTTAACCTGTTTTGGTGTTACGCCGAAATACTGAGCGTCGAACTTTTTCAATTCTTTTAATTTTCCATGCCGCTTAGGCAGGTCGAAAATTCCTTTAATTAAATAGCATTTTAAAGTTATCTTGATCTATAAACAAGTTAATCGTATATTAATAATTGAAATCGTCAATTTTTCGATTTTTTTCAACTAAATTTCCAGTGCAAAAACAAAGATAATAGAGGAAAAAGCGCGAGGATGAAAAAATCCACATTGAATGGAATTCACCTGGAGGCCAACGTAAATCGTCCTCAGTGACCAGATCTTCACCTTCTAACAAAAGATCGCCAAATTCTTGAACATTATCACATCTTGGAAATCTTCCTGATATGCCACTTATGACAATATCTTCCTGATCACGCCAGAAAGGTGCCTCGCCTGATGAATTCATACTTCCGTTCGACTGAAACTTTTATAGATCTTTTATCGAAAACAATAGTGAAAATACCAAAAATTCATTCCATAGCATTTATTCATGAGCACAATTTTGAGTTTAAAGAAAAGGAAGATAACATATAACAAAATAGCATATAAAGAAAATGTTGTGTCTAAAAACACTTTATCTTAATTCTCCTATTCCAGTTTTATTTGAATCAAAAAATGTTTAAAATCTTAAAGATTGCGGCAATTCATAGTATAAGACATTTGGGCAGCATAAACTTAAAAACTTATAAAAACTTTATAGCATAAAAATAGGATGTAAATTATTTTATCATATAATATTTATTAAATTTAATTATTTAACTATTTTATTTTATTATACATAATGAGTTAGGATTAAGACTTTTTTAAAATTTTAATTTAATGTGATTTCTTCCGTGAATTCACTTTAAAATTTTATTATATTAAACCAAATTAATTTATTAATCCACTGTAAAGCTGGAATTTTTGCACTTATAGAATACTATAGTATAATAGTCATTTTAAGTTAATATTTATAAAAGTAAATATATGAAGTAAATTTGAAAATAAAGTGATTATCAAAGATTTGTATGAAATATAAAGGCTATTAGAATATAAAAATCTTTTTAAATAAGAGAATTAGTGACAATAATGATCGATGATATCGAAATTATTAATAAAAATAATTTAACATCGACATAGAATGAATGTTTCTCAGAAACCGAATAATTACAAAAAAACAGGAAAGGATATATGGTAAAGAATTAAGTCGGATTATTGTTATTAAGAAAAGTATCTGAGAAGCGAGTAATTAATTTTTAAGGCACATTAATAGTTTGTATAATATATATATATAGATAGCAGTAATGGTAGATAAAGTTATAAATGTTGAAAAAAATGATATTGGAAAGAGACGATGAAGACAATGCGCTCTCGATGTATTTGCATGTTCAATGTAAGGGCGGGGAGACGGAATAATGCAGCTGATAGGGGAAATAGATAAAAATCTTGGTTTCGTCACTGTATTAAGATTTTATCAAACTATTAATGACACTTATAGAGAAACATCATCCTTACTAAGTTTCCAAATCATTCTAAAATTCTCACCGTTTTTAATAAATTTCAAATGAGATGAGAAATTCGTTAAATAAAGAAAATTTTACTTTGAATTCCACTGAAAACATCTAAAGATTCCCAAATTACAACTGAATAAAGTCCTAATGATTTTCTAATCATCAGATAGGTTCCTTAGTTTTCTACAAAAAGAGAACTCAATCTTAGAAAGAAAAAAAATTAATTCTCGATGCCACAAGAAAGTTCGACCTTATTGGCGTGACCTTAATCTATGATTATTTATACATGAGATTAATTCAATAACAATGATTAAAATAACAATGACTCTACCTGATTCATTGATTTCCTTAAAATTTTTTTTATTGGATTATCATTGGTAATGATCAAAAAATGCATGAAACGAAAAAATATGAATTTGACCAACGAATCATAAAACTTTAAAAAAAGTTGTTTAAACATGCCTAACGCTAAAAAAAAAGAAATTTTTTTCTCATATCTCATGCGATAAAAATTATTGTATAATTTAATTTAGTAAACTTGTTCTTTTTTTTCGCTAAAACTCTTAAAACTCTATCAGTTTTTTTGTTTTATCACTTTATAATCTCTTTAAAATTCAAATATCATCTTTTTGATCAAATGAATTTTTAAAGATTCCTGAGCAAAGCTGAATAAAGAAAATTTTTTCCTCGTTTCTATAAATAAAACTTTTATTTGTTTAATTCTATAAATTCTATAAATTTTAAATTCTATAAATTTATAAAATTTATAAAGTTTCTATAAATTCATTTGCTCTTTGCTATTTATTGAAACAATAATAAGAATATTCTTCATTTTCTTGTTCTAAAAGCATTTTTTCTCCCTTCGCTGACTTTATTGCCTGTTAAAATAATGCCAGGGAGCGATTTAATAAATAGGATGATATATGCCTCCTTGGTAGCGACCAGCTTCCCTTACTTACTCTTACTCTGTACAAAAGCGAAAAATCGAATCGATCATTACTTCTTGGTCAATCTCTAGCTGATTATCCATCGTAAGTGATTTTTTCTGTGATGTTATTTACTAGATGCATTTTTACTTCATTTTTATGAGTTTACCTCGATTATTATCGGTTATCTTTTTCTTCCTCGATCGTATTTATTCCATAACTTCGATATATATAATATATACATATACATATATGGGATATATACTGTATTTTTGATTAATATTTCCTTACCAAATTTGACTGAAGCTCTTTGAAAAATTTTCAACAGTTGCAAATATTTTTCTGATGGCTAACAAAAAAATTCCTTTAGCTCTTTTTGATTTAAAGAACAATTTAAATAAAAATTAGTGAATTCTAAAAACCCTAATGTACAATGAAAAAGACAATGAAATTAAAAAAATATTTGGCTTCAAAATTTTTCACAATTTTTCCGTTGTTGAAATAAAATTAAACATCCTAAGAAACCAAATTTTCATCGTCTTTAAAAAGTAAATCACCTTACCCACAACAAATTATAAGGCCTAAAAAATGAAATAAGGAAAACACGCATTTTTTCATAAATTCGTGAATTCCAACATGAATGATTTACTACTTGTAATAATGGTGATCTAATTTATACATAGGCAACTCGGATTTAACTTCGATCGAATATTTTTGCGATAGGCCTCTTTAAATCAGGGCGGCCTTATTGATGCAATCTTCGAGTGATATCGTTATCGTAATCAAATTTATTCGCATTTGTCGTGTCTCAATAAAATTCTTGTGATCATTTTTTTCACAAAAAGTAAAAGAAAATATCCGCAGTTAGAAAAACAGAGTTAAGACGACTAATTGAATCAGATTGAAGATTTTTGCATAAGAAAAATACGGCCATAAAATAAAAGTTTTTTTTATTATTGAAAGCTTTGAAATAAAGCTTCATTTTTCCAAATCACTGGAAGAAACAAGCTAATTTTAGATAATTTGTGGCAGAAATGTTGTTAATAGAAATGTTAAAATAGTTAAAGCCAAGAGAAAACGACTAACTTGAGCATCAGAAAGTTCCTCAGAGACTCGCTCCCAACCGGCAGATAATTGATCCGATTGAGTAGATGCTTTCTCCATCGCCGATTCCTTTTGGATCGACTTTATTGAGATTTTTCAATTTCCTATGATTTTTTAAAAGTATATTCAAGTTTTTTTTAAAATTATTAGTAATTACAAATTATTATTTGCCTCAAAAAAGTGAAATATTGAATTTCGAAAATACGTAAATGAATTTAGAACATCTTGAAAAGCCAAATAATTCTTTCAAATTTCGACGATAAATTGTATATTTTCTAAAACCATTTCGATAAAAAATGATAAGAAAAATGTGAAGAAAAATGTATTTTCATTATAAATTCTTTAATTTATTTTTAATTTATCTTTGATTTATTTTAGTATTTTGAGGATTCGATATAATTTATTATCAAAAAAGAAAATATTTCGAAAATATTTATAATAAAAAAAATTCCTATCAATGCGCAACAGCAATGTCAAACAATATTAAGTCACTTCTTTTTTTCTCACTATTTGTATACGAAACGATGGAATTTCATATAAAATTTGTGTCGAATAAAAAAAGGCTTTCAAAATCTCATTTTCAAAAGGATATTTTAAAACGTTTTTAAATTGAAAAATTTAATAAACCTTTAATTAAAACAATAATATCGCACAGTTACCGTATAATTCAAAGAAGGATTTGTGAAAACTCGAAATAAAATTTCATTCATTGATTTTTTAGTTATTTTATTTAGCTTTAAAAAAAATAATAAAAACATAATGATTATTCAAATTATTTTCATATACTTTATTTTTTCAACGAAAATTTGTAAAAAAATATTGTAAATAATTAAAGAAACTGCAAAAAAATTTTATATGAATTTATATTTTAAATAATAAAAATAAAATACAATTCAAATAAGAATGCTGGTGGATGGAAAGGTAAAAGAAGGAAGTGATAGTGATTTTGTTCGAAAGGTTGATGACGAATACGGCAAGAACCATACGCAAGAAGTTGGGCGAAGTTAAATTCGATATAACCCCGCCTTTTATTCGTTCCGGTGCCCTGTATTATTTGTGAACGTCATCGTTACCATTATTATTATTTCTATTATCATTTTTTAAATTATAGGTTGATGGATGAAAAAAAGAAAAAAAGGTATACATCATTGAAAATGACAAAAAATTTGCCTCCTTCCCTCATCTTTATAGAATAAATATTCTGCATATGCAATAAATATTCATGGTTTCATTAAAAACTGTCACATTTAATTTTTTCTATGGAAATAATTTTTTAACTTTAGATTTAGTTTTGCAAATTAGAATTCAGTTGCCGTCGAGGAAATCTAATTTAATTTAATTTAAAGCGCATATCTTTATACTACGAGCAATTTTTAAAACTAATACCCTTGTAAAATGATTTTCATGTAAAGTACCTTTTTTTTAATTTTTCGAATTTTTAATTTATTTTTCTCGGTTAAATAAGGTTATCTGCATGAGATTTTGCACTGCATCTTGCTCTATTTCCGTAGATTTTTTATAAATATAAAAATACGAATAGATGTGACTAAAAAAATTGAATCGCCAAATCGATTTTATTCAAACTCATTTCGAAATGCTAAACTGTCAACCGTAAGTCTATCGATCACTCTATCACATATTTATAATAATTCACTCATTTCCACAAAAATACATTCAATGGCTTTCTCTCCACAAAAATACATCGAATGGCTTTCTCATATATCCGGATTTCTATTGCCATTATTACTTCTGTTATCTACCAATAGCATTATTATCTCTTCGAAAAAGTAAAATAGCTTCAGTTCAGATGTTTCTAATTAAAATGGACTTCTGAAAAGATATAGGATTGCTGAGTGGATCAGGCCATGTTGAGAGGGTACTGCTTCGACAAAAGTGAACCTGCAATAAAAAACCGAGGTGGTGCTGGTAATCAATCTTTTATAGACAAGTGGTTCCCCGGCTGAAAGTTTCTAACGCTATTATTGAGCATTTCGCACAAGAAAAATCACCTTTTGAGATTTTTAAATTTTTAACACTTTAGTTCTATAAACTAAAGAAAATGCGGTGAATTGAAATCATAGAATTTTTTTATAACGATCAGTTTTTTCTTTCCTTTTTTTCAGTTCGCTGCCATGGAAGTATTCTTCCGAGTTACGAAAAACTTTTATCTCAATAACAATCCTATAAAAAACACAAATGCTAATCAGCAGAAAAGCACATTAAATTTTATTAATTAGAATATTTCTAATTATTCTGGTTTTATTATTAAAATTAAATTTCACTTCAATGTGCTTTTCGAATAAATATTTCTATAATGCGATAGGCAGTTATTTCGACAAAGATGCACTGCGACCCAAAGGTCATTATATTTTATTTATAATTGAATTTCATATTTATGATCGGCGGCGATCGGTCGTACCAACTCCATCATTTTAACTATATATATATATATATATATATGCATATAGTTAAATTCTTGAGAAAAAGCATAAGTAAAAGGAAGTGAGAAACTCTATTGTTATAATTTTTTTATGCCATGTTATTTATGATAGAAAATTGAATTTGAAATCATGATGAAAAAAAATTAGTTCAAATGAAAAATTTAAAAAATTAACGAGACTTTGGCGAATTGATGGGACTGATAAAATTGCAAATGGAAAGATCTTTGAGTCTTGACAGTCTCTACTTATAATATTTAAGACAAAAGAAATTGGTGAAAGAAACATTTGCGCGAGTCGATACTGGTTTTTATAGTTGTTTAATAAGTAGAGCTTACACGAATTTCTTTTGGACCTAAGGTCCTTTAAAAGTAGTGAGAAGTAGTGGAGTGGTTTTCAAGGATTAAAGATTCTCCGGAACATAGCATACGCGTTATTATTTGTTTCTGTGGTACACACATTACATTGCAGGCTATTTATTTCGTTTTGATCAACTCGAAACTATCCTTTTTTCATTTAATTATCCTTAAGATCCTTAATTCTTTTCATGCATTTCATGAACAATTATAATTGAATAACTTTATAAAACACGTTTAAAAAATGGACATGGAAAAGTTCAGTTGTAGAAGCTCGCATCTCTGAAGGAATTCATATTAATAATAGTAAAACAAGACATTATAATTAATAAGTAAAATTTCATTATATGCAAAGGGAATAATAAATTTTTCTTAGTCACGCTTTTTTTCCTGATTTTTCTTCTTTCATGAATTTTAAATTAGAAATTCCAAAATTTACAATGGAACAAGCTTTTTGGATTTAAAAAATTGTAAAATGTGACCATCTACTGAATTTTGCAATAAAAATTGAGCAGTTCAATCGATCATTTATAGCAAATTTAGCGTTTGTAATAAAAGATATAGTGCAAATACACTGTGGTCGAATAGTGATATCATTACGGTCATTATCAGTGACTATAAAATGGCCTATAATGACGATATTTTCGTCAATCCGATTCCCTTATTCCTTATTATTACTAAGAGAGTTTTAAACTTTTAAGATGGCACATTTTGCACGTCGAATGTCATCGCTACTCGATATTTATCTGATTTGTTCAAGAATTCAAGAACAGATTTGAACCTTTCCATTGTCTATCGATTTTTTTGAATTGGTTTCAGTGCATAAAGATCTGGAAATATGAAAATTTCACGAAAAAAGGTAGCACAAAGTGCATGAGTGATAGCAGTGACTTTTTCAATTTTCATTTACTTTTTGCTTTCTGCTGCTTATGTGACTAAGAAGTGTTTGATTAGCTTAGACGGCTATTAGTCTATGGTGAGAAATTTTTGCCAGAAGGTCACGGTAACACGTTAATCTGAGCTATACTATCCACAAGACTATTCTTCCCTTATTTTGTATGACTTTAGAAATTTGTCTATAGGTTAATGCAAAATTCTATTTCTAATTCCTGCACATTTTAAAAATTTGAAAATAAGTAAAAGCTTTTCATTTCTCAAAATGTCGAAATTATAATAAAAACTTATCGTTTTTTGTAAATTATTTGTTTGTTAATTTACATAATAAACCAATGACTAGTTTAATTCAAATTACTTCAAATTCAAGGCTTTAGTTTCCAAAAATTAGGACGGAATATCGTGCCTGAATTTGATAGATTAGGTTCAATATTTTCCGCAATGATGTGGCTTATTCTACAAAACAAAAATAGCGTCAGGTAGAAGCCAATTAATGTGCCTCGATTAATTGCCATTAACAGAAATATATTTAAATGTTTATATTATTTCACAAAAAAATTTAGCTCTCAGGAATTAGAGTAATAATAATAACATTAATATTTAGTGGCAATATAAGCCTTCTGGCTCAAGAGGAAATTTTCTGAAATGGAAACACATTGAGCTTTCATCGCCATAAGAAGAAATTGTAATGTACAAAATAACGAGTTCAAATAAGATTATAGCGATGTTGCTTCTTTATTCTATGAATCATTTCAGATTACTTTGCAGCAAAAATCGCGGCAAGCGAAGGAAAACAAATGAAACTTTAAATCCTAATACATTTAGGATGATAATGGCAATACGTTATTATGAAATTAAGCAATAAATATAAACATATAAAAAATAAATAAACAACAACAAATCTAAAGTCAATGAGCGAATTTGGTTTGAATTTAGAAATTTAGTTTGTTTTTGCATTATTTTGTCGGTGTTCACCTGTATTTATAAATATTAATGTTTATTTGCTGTACTATTTTCTTTTCAAAAGAAATCCATTTGTTACTTTTCCTTGGTAAAGCTATCTTCTTCTACTCTTCTTTTCTCATTAATGATTTTTCTTAATATAATTTTGAAAATCGAACTAGCCTAACTATTATGTCTTGATCTTTATCTTCAGCATAACATAAACTAATTTATTGCAAGCTAATATCAAAAAATAGGTATGGTATGGCTGATTGTCATAGTTTTCAAAAATGAAAGATCAGGAAATTTCTTATAGGGAATCCGGTTCGAGTAATTTTTGAATTTTTTATCACAAAATTGCCTTAAAACGAATGAAATGGTATCAATAACAATGTTTCGATATGTTAAGCATGAGAATTGCATAAAAAATTTAAAATTTAAATCGGTGATCAAGAAAATTTCATTATGATTTGCGACTATAATTCATTGATGGCTAAATTTATTTATTTATTAACATTCATTAATTGTATCAGCTAATTTTTTAAAAAGATGTAATACAAAAGGATTTTTTATGAAGTTTATCATCTCGACAAAAAAGCAAAAATGCCATTAAGAAAGAATCGGCTTGAAAACTTGTTGCAATAAAAAGTTTTATTTAAGAGGAAGTCCGCATAATGCGGATTATAAGGATTAGTTATATCGTCAGTGAATAGAAATTCTGCATGAATAGTTATCTGCATGAACGATAAATCGTAAATTTATTTAATTCACCATTTTATTTTCCTAAACTTTCTTGAAAATATAATTTCATCCACAACGTTTACTTGGTTAGAAGAAGACCTCAGGAAAATTAACTGAAACGCCAAAAAACCAAAATCAATCTGGGTGTTAAATCAGATGAGTGGATGAGTAATTGTATTGTTGTACTAATAATGTTGGCTAGTTTTTAACTCGCTAACTAAATATTATATTATGAAAAATTTTGAAATTATAATTCACGATAATATAATAAATTAATGAATTTAACAAGATTATGAGACCAACATTTAAGATTCTTACTAATCATCGAATTGCTTTCATACATCGACGAATGGACGACTGGAAATCGGTTGAAGTTCATAGAAATTAATGAAGTGGTAGGAAAACAAATAAGTTTAAACAAATTTAAAAGAAAAAAGTGAGCATCAAAAATGATTATTAAATAATAAAACTGATGATATTCAGTTATCTCAGAAACATTAAAAGAGTATCTCTGAATAGAACGCAAATGAGCACTATCAAACCGGTTTCAGTGAACCTGTCCAGTGCGCTTTCCTTACAATAATCTTAATAGTATGTCACAGTGCCAAAAATCTTTGAGAGAATGGGATGGTAATTTCCACTTTTCAGCATTATAAAATACCCAAAAACCAATTGTTCATCGTCAAACTGTTCTGATAACTGAAGTTCGACATTGCGTAATTTTGCGGCTTAGTGTGTGATAACCCGTGTGATAAGCGGACAGATTCTAAAAAAAAATTGCATGATATTTCGAATTTAATACAAAAAAATTTATATAAGACGTAAAACCACAATAAAAGTAAAAGAATGCCAATTAATCACCTTGACTAAGGTTAAAACTGAGTCGAAACTAAATGATCTAACAGCCACATGATGCATAGAAAATACAGTACAGTCAATACCATGGAGTTAAAATATTCTCATAAAAAATGGATATTTGTGCAAATATAATGGAATATTAGTAGGCAATATATTCAAATAAAAAATAAATACAAATTAAACAAAATTAAAGTAAACAAAAATTCATGAATTTTTTTGATTCATGATCAACAAAATGTGATCATCATAATATTCAGTATCATATCCAAGCTTAAAAGCAAATTCTGCCGAAATATAGAACAGAAGTGGATACATGATTTCTGTCACGGCCATCATAAGGATTCCAATTAGATAGCTCTGAAATCACCACTCACTCTAGCCCATTTATATTTATGGGATAATCAAGAAATCTTTCGATTAATAAGTTGCGCTGCATAAATTTTTCGTAAATGCATAGTTAAAAAGTCGACAGTATGAGTAGTTATGAGAAAAGCAAAAGATAAGAAGGTGTGCAAAAGATTCAGTTTTTATTGTTAAAATGTTTGCTCACCGAAGTGGCTTTGCCATAGGCAGTCAAATGATCTGGTTTAGTCATTCAAGTCGTTTTGAGCTACAGTGAAGTGAAATTATCGACTTTGTCATTGAAACACTGAATCAAAAAATGCCAGCAAATTAGTGTTTGCGCATAAGAAAATAGAAATAAAACTTAAACTGATTACATGTACAAGTGGAAACAATTCATTTTAAAAAATAAAATAACATAATTTGCAATGTTATTGTAAAAGTGCTGAATAAAATTTTTTCATTCTTTAAAAGTCCCCTCAAAATTAAAAATATTTATATCGATAAAATTGAATTTTTCATTTTTTTGCAAATTGTTTTTTCATTTTTATTCACCTAATATATCCAATTTCCTCGTTTTGATTGAGCAATATTTGAAAGAAAATTTATTTTTTTTCACTAAAGTTTAGTTAAGAAAATAAATTTAAATTTAAGCAACAATTTATGATAAGCTTTAATTTTTTTTTAATAAAAAAAACTTGAATTTCTCATTCAAAAGATGCATCAGCCATCAATTAACGGGATTAACTCATTTAGCATTTATTTTTTGGTCAGCCACGCTTTTTTTCTTAATAAAATGGTTAATGGAATGTTGTGCTTCTGAGAGTAAAGGATTAAAATGGCAATCTGAATCGATAAAAGAAATGTGAAAAATAGCAGGACCAGATTTGTTTGATTAGGTCACTTGATTAGTCTAGAATAATGATGAGTTCAAATTAAAGCAAGTCAATTTTTAGTAATAACAATTATAATAATTATCTCAAAAAAGGGCCGAGAAATATTGAAAAATTAAAGAAAAAGAGCCTAGTCTTGCGGCGACAAATATACCAGAAACATGAAATGAGGAGAAGGAAAAGGCACAAATCATGGTTAAGAATATTATTATAATGTAATAATATAGAAAATATAATAATAATAAAAGAATACTGTCTAAGCCGTAAATATTGATGTATGTATGTATGTTGTACGTTATTGAAACAGCTATGCCAGCATGGATGCAAAAGATCATCTAAATGCAAAGTACTAAAGATATATCTGGACAATAAATATCTTGTCGAACCAGTGACAAAAATGCGTTGTAATAAAAAGTCGATTTTTCCAAAAGGATTTTACTAAGAAACAATTAGAGATGAACGGAAATACAAAGTGGCGGTGGAAAAGTTTTTTATGGAATTAAAACCTCAACCTAAAAAATTGAATGGTTAAAAATCTTAAAATGAAATGTGAAATGCCTTGATGCCTTCAATAATGGTTTTAATTCTGTGAGCAGTTGATTTCATCGGTTCAAAATATTGCTGCTTAGAAGAGTACAAATTTGTGCATCTCCTATCCCATAGCATAGCAAATTTAGTCTTAATAATTGATAAACCAGCACTTTTTTAAACTATACCTGGTTGACCATTTTACTTGTAACAACGAATTGAGAAATTTCCTCATTTTGAAGTTATACGAAAAGTAGAATTACATAGATTAGTCGAGGTTAGACCATTCCTGCGCAGCATAAATTTATTGTAATCAATATCGATTCTTTTAAACTGATAAACAAACGTTATGTAAAAAAGAAAAATTTTTATTTGTTAAATATTTACCGCCTCCGATTAATTTTTCCACAGATAGGTATAATTTATTGACAAAAATTAAAACCATACAAAACCATTCAATCCTGGTCTTTGAACCTTAATCATTGTAGACTGGCGAAAAAATCGTATTTGAATAATTGGCAAAGTATTTGTTTCACAGTAATAATTATGCGCTGCATTCTATAATCATAATATCAATTATTCAGCTATGAAAATAAATTAAATCGAACGTGAAACGAAATATTTTAGGAAATTCCTTCATTTCGATTACACTATTATTGTCGTCGAATGTCGAATGCAACGTGCAAGGGACAAAATGCCTCTTTTATCTCCACTCAGTTAGATAATCACAATGCAGTTGAACAAGTGGAGATGGAGTTAGGAAGGAAACCTGATAAAAATATTCTACTAAATTCATTGACGACTTAGAGCTCGTGCGGCAAAATTTGGTCTCCATAACGAAGAACGGATGGTTTGAGAGAGGTTTTCGGGAAGAGCATAGAAAAGAGCCTTGATATGCACAATTTTATAATTTTTATAATTTTACGGAATTCAGGTAAAATATTGTTGAATTCTAACAAACTCATTACGGTACAATTAAATACAGCGGAAACTGTTAGGATTGTGTACCTATTGACCAAAGAGTAAACATTCTCACTACATTAAAGGCAATATTATGGCAAAAAATGCTACTATCAAAAAAGTTATTAATTACTCAGTAAAAATTTAAATACCTTATTTTGTACAAATATGAATAACATCAAATAGAAATATTTTTATAGAATTGTATCGAATTCTCATGAAAACATATCAAATTTTGCCAACAAAGGCTCTTTTTGAAATTAGAATTTTGCAATAAATATCGAATCTTTTAAATTCTTCATAATAAGAAGTATATTTTGGGTGCCTAGGAATAGAACAATTTGAATGAATAGTTTACATAATTAAAAGACGATGGTAATCTAATCTAAACTTGAGTATTCATTTTCTGAATAAAATGATAAAATTGAACTTAATGTATCAGATTCTTAGCCTAAAGCCTAAACTTTTTAACTCGCTGCCTTGATAGACTATAAAAATGGAAAATGGCTTCCGCATAATTCATACGCTTGAAGATGACGAAAATGTGAAGAAACTTACTACTATTTTAGCAAATTTATTCCATTATTCTCCATTTAATTTATGATTTATTTATTTATTGCAACCAACACGGAAATGTATGACTTTTGTTTTGAAAAATTTGGTTGAATATTATTAGGAAGAATTATAGAAGTTAATAATACCACAGATTATTGTACTGATGACAGTTTCAAACTATCATGCAAAATAAAGCGATTGTATGGCAGATACAATTGGAAAATCTCAAAAATCTCAAACAAGTCTTATTGTTTGCAATTGTTTGCAATAATTTTTTCAACACTAACGTACTTCGGTATTTTGCTTTTAGCATTTTAACTAATCTTAGAAGCCTTGTAGCGATCGTATTATTTATTATTTATTTAACAGCAAACAAAAAGGCATCAATGAAGTGAAGAAAATGGAATAAAATTCTTTGACACCTCCAGCAGGAAATAGGAGATCGTTGCTGAAATTGTTGAAATTCTTCAATTTAATGATTTTCAAATGTTTATTGTTTATTAGTTGGAACAGATGAAAGAAAACAAGCACAGAATTTTTACAACGTTTTTTACTGCCACTATCATTGAATCAAAATCAAATTTTAATGCAAAAATTTCAGCTCTCGGCTACTTGAACAATAGTTCATTACAAACGATAAAATACTCCTGATTTATATACAGTTGGTACTCCAATTTCAGGCACAACTTTGAGAGGAACAATTCTTTTGTAAAAGATAATTAAAAGAAATAATCCAATTAAAAGCATAATTATATGTGATATGGTGGACCATAAGTAACCAGATGATTCAAATAGTATTCTGAAAATGATTTCAATGGAATTTTCTATAATATAATAAGAGGGTCTGTCCATTTTCTTGAATTGCATTAATAGCCCATAACTTATATAATAATAAAATTAATTTTAAACTAACGTTAAAATAATTGGTGCAACACAGCGAGCAATGCATCCACCAAGTTCAAATAATCCTTGCATTATTCCCTACAAATATCCCCTCTAATCTTAATTAAAATGAGAATTTAACATTAAAATACTTTCAATATGTAAGCAATTAGAGGCACTCTTATTGTATGACTCTTTTTTCAATTTTTTCATAAAAAAAGATAAAAGTTATAAAAGTGTAACAATTATTTTGTTTTTTATTTATAAATATATTATTTATTAATTATATAAATATAAATTATAATAAATATAAATTATATTATTAGTTATAAATAAATTAGTTTTTCTTTTTCTTTTTACAAGAGAGATAGATAGAATGCTCGAAAATGTTTTGTTTTCAAGAACAACATATTCTCCATTACGCAAGCCTTTCGTGAAAAAAAGAGTACAATACGAAAAATGTTTACTAAACCCTCTGAATCTTTTTTAAAGTTAGCGTACCAAGCATTGCACTAAATTTTTCGAAAAGTCTCACTTGTTTCCGTGGACCCAATATTTGAGAAAAAATAGTTCCAACTGGCCCAGCTAAGTAAGGAAATGCGAAACCAAATATTATCGTAAAACACAATATGTAAGCAGTTAGAGGCACTTTAGTTGTATGACTACACCATTTGTATTTTCTGAAGCAACCACCATGCAGAGATGTATCTTCCATAGATGAACTGCTGTTTACATCTAAAAAAAGATAAAGATGAAGATAAAAGATGAAGATAAAATGTTTTCATCTCTTCCAAATGTAAATAACAATTATTAAAAAGCATAACCTATTTCTACGTAATCAAGTGGACCGTCATAAAATGGCCAAGGAAAAACAAATAAATGATATAGAAGAAAGCACAAAAAGCTGAATATCATCAATTTCCTTTTATCACTAAAATCAATTCATAAAATCAGTTTATAGCTATAATTTTAGCAAATTAGTAATTTTTTACTAATTACTTTTTATATTGTTTGAATAAATAAGTTTCGACTTATTCATTTTTGAAACCACAAAGATCAAATTTAATCTGAAAACTAATGTTTTGACAAAAATTTCACTAAAACAATTAGCATCAAAATTAGTTTTATAATTATCGTAATTAGTTTGCTAAAATTCGTCTTTCGTCCAACCCCATTCTTTAAAATGATTGGATCAGTTTCACTTTATTGGCTGATATAGAAATGAGATTAATTAAAAGACTAATCTTTTTAAAAGATTAAGACTAAAAAAAATAAAAAACTTACATTTGGCCAATAAATGTATAAGCAAGAACCAAATAATTCAAAACACTTAAAATGCAACTTATAAAGAGAAGTAATCCATTGTAAAACACAGCTTGCGTATCAGTCCACTTATAAAGACTAATTGTGAGAGGTGTTGCGATTCTAAAATAGCCTTTAGAGAAAAATCGCCCAAAAATTTGACTATTTATTATTAATTTAACTATCAAGTTTATTGCAAATTGCTGGAAAATTTAATGCCATTACTGCAATTACTTTCTGCCTTATTCATACGAAAAACTAACACTTCAACGTTTGTACTAATACATTGCACTGTAAACCATAAATACATACAAATTAATGCTGGTACCTTATCGAATTTGGGAATAACAATAAAAGCATCTGAAATTATTCCTCATCTCTGGTCTATTTAAACAAAATTTTCACTTTTTTGATCATCTGCCATCAATATTAATATTATAAAAGGCTTTTAAAAAAACTGTAAATCTTTAATTTACAGTATAAGGATAGAATAGCTCAGTGGATTGCTGCTCAATTGGGAGCGCCGATGCTGAGGTTCGATTTCCTGTAGGAGTAAACCTATACATAATTCTGGGTGATGCTGGCGACTCATCTCTATTTCTATCGCCAAGAGACTCCCTGGCATATTGCTCAATATGACAAGCCAGTGGAGCGAGTTGAACCAGTACTAGTGAGGACTGAGGACTCTTGAAAAAAAACTTTAATTTAAGTGCTAAAGTGAGTTTTAATTGAATACCAACTTCTTTTATCTACTGAAAGAATTCCAGCATAATTTTCTTCAAAAAATGCGAATAGCATGAATATAGCTGCATTCGATATTAATACCATTAATAAAGCTGGTGTTGTATACATATTCAAAACAATAACACCCAGTGAAAATCCTTTTTTGCCAATTGGAGTGAATAAAGCCTACAATGCATCATTAGAGATCGGATCTATTATAATCATTTGTAATATATTCTAGTGCCACCTGCAAAACTGGGCCCATAGAGAGACCACCAACAAATGCACCAATCGCCAAAGATACTGCTTTCGTTCGATCTTTTTCCGAAGTTGCTGTTGCACAATATGTTCTTAAAACAATTAGGTTGCCTGCAATTTAAAACTGACAATGGCTAATTTCTTACAAGGCTTCATTCTTTTATTTTTGAGTGCGCAGCTTAATTCGGTGACTCATATATTCGACTCATTTTATTAAAAGTGCAGTTTATTGAAGGAAATGATTTGTCATCTAAAATAATTTTCTTTGAATTAAACCCACATATTATCATATCATATTTGCAAACCTGATCCAAAGCCAACTGTAAAACGTGCAAGAAGCATAAACCACTGCCGATTGTCGCTAAAAATAGGGAGTAAGCCATAAATAAAATTGCCTACTGCCATAAAAACTAGTCCACATGAAACCGGGTAGCGAGTAGACATAGTTTTTTGGTTCCAATATCCGAAAGTCCAGCTTGACATCATTTGGCCAATGTTGAATGAAGCAATAATCCAACCGAAGAAAGAAAGATCTGCATGAGGATCGATCTAAATTTTGAGATTTAAGTCATTCTTTTTTTTTTTTTTAATAGCTCGCATTATTGGTTAGACTTGCTTCGCTGACTGCAAGAGTAAGACATTTCCAAATGCTATAGCTAATAGAAGCTACTCTTTTTTCCACTATCTAAGCCTATGCTTTGCTGGGCCGCCAATATGTCAATCTTTTCTGATTCTGATTAAAAATCTAAATCTCTTCTGATTTTATCAATTCAGATCTTGATTGGCCTTTACCTTCCGCGCTTTTCATATTCATCACACGATTTAGCAAATAGCGAGATGCAATACCTGCTATGAGCAGGTATAACGAAAAGATAAATGGACTAACCAGTATAAATGAGATTTCACTCGGCAGACATTTAAAAACAGGCACTTAAAAAAATATTTTTTAGATTTTAAAAGTCAAAGGTAGATCGCTTTTAAACATGTTTTCTCACTGGCTATATTTTGTAATTAACAAGATAACACACACTGCAGTCAGATAGATGAATTTTCATTTTGTTTCTGATTTTGTTTCGGTTTTGTATCACCAGACGAAAGAACACAAAAAACTTTGGTTTGAGTGGATCCAAGATATTTAAAGCCTATCTCTTGATAAATTGATAAAAATATATTTCATCAAAGTAAGGTATATAGCATGAAAAAGTTTCCTCTTATTAATACATTATCGATGCACTATCGACCATCTTTTGCATTCCCTCAACTATCAGCAAAATGATTATTCATATTCAGCGAAATAAATCCTGAACCGACTTTTATTTCTCTTGAATACCAAAAAGTGGTGCCCATAATCCAAAATATAATTGAATACTACAGGGAAAAGACACAGCTCTGATTATTTCGGTTCCCCACATATACATATATATCTATGCCGATCTACGCTGGTAAAATGCCCTTATGAATCGAATGACCTATGAGACGTATCGCATTCCATTACCCTTCAGAGAGCCGCTCGATCAAATAAACTGAAGGCAACGGCAAAATCAATGAAATAAATGACGGTGGTTTGCCAATATCTGAAAGGATGTTTTCATATTCTTCTTAGCGTTGAACATTGCAGACTCATCTTGATCTAAATCCAGCTTAATCAGAAGTGCAGCTTCGCTTGTATTGCAATAAGTTTATTGTAAGTTTAAGTAAAAAAACATTTTCCCAGAGATATCCAGTATGCTAATTCGCTACCACAGATGTCCTATTATCCTTTTTGAATATTAGTAGGACTACTCAACAGTGTATTGACAACTGAAGCACTAGGTTTGCTTTGGTCCGCCATCTGGTATTAGCTCTTTTTTCTGTACCAAATTTTAAGCTCCGAAGATCGTATGCATAAGTTTTATTCGCTTCTGAGCAGTGAAGATTGTCTTTTGTATTGGCCAGCAGTTTTAGATATATTATGACTCGAGCATTCACCTATGTTTGGGATGACAAATGGTGCATCTTGTTTTTAAACCTTAGTTTTAATCTTAAAGAATTCTCTCGGCGTTTATATACAGACGAGATATTTGCTCGTCTCCATTAATGGCTCTAAAGCAGTTATCCTAGCTCGACAGCTCATTCTATCCACAAACTTAAGAATTATTTCACCAGGTTATGTTTGCATAGTTATGGTATGTACTACCACGCTGGGAATATCACGCAGATCACGTAAGCCGTATTCACAGCAGAATCACTTGGAAGTATAAGTATAGTTGGATCCTCACCCATTCGGACCTGTTTTCTAATAGGTTTAATACTTGTTTAATACCGTTAAAAAAAGAGATAAGCGAAATTTTCAATCACAAAGAAATGAAATTTAAAGAATAGAAGGTGTTTTATTTCTTTATAGCCATTATTAGTAAAGGAAAAAGATAAAATAAATATATAAATAAATAAAATAAATAAATGATAAAGATGCAGAAATAACTCCTTATTAAATGGCAAGGTTAGTTTAGAAATTAAAAATTCAGAAATAAGTAAAGGCAATTTTTTTGAAACGACCGCATAAATTTTAAAAAATCGAGTTAACAATATAAAATTAAGTGGTTCGAAGCTTACTGAATTTAGATAAGGCCACATTGAAGTATAGAAAATAGAAACTTGTATGCCTGTTAGACTCTGGACCATGTAACTAATCCAAATTGATTTCCATTGTGTTTTACGGTGATTGAGCAGTTCATTAACTTTCATGCTAAAATAATTGCAAATCCATTTAAATTTTCTAAATTCATAAAAAATATGTTCGAGGAGATATGTTCAACTACAAGAAAACGCGTGAAACAAAAGCTTCGAAGCTTATTGTATTAAAAATATTTTTAAGCAGATATTTTAACTGAAAAGATTCTTATCACTGGTTAGTATCCATTAATTCAACGTTTTAATTTTCTCTTCAGTAATTAGAATTACATTCGATCGTACCGCGATTTTAAAATTGATTGAAAGTCGGATTTGAAATAAGTTTAAAAAATGAAGAAAAATTACTATTAAAGTTAGTCGAATTGGAAAATATCTTATAATAAAAAAAATTATGATTTAGCAGCAAATCGTAATTATAATCCATATTAACGCAATTGTCATTTGACGTGCTACATGTTGAAAATAAAATTGCGGAATTTTATCCGATTACAGAAATTAGAATTCATTCGCCCAATCGAAATGCAAATTTATTTTACATTATCGGGAATTCGCTTTTTAGCTGAAAGATCGACCAATAATTAAACTTAAATCCGTTTGAGCATTTCGCTTTGAAAAATCCAAATTTCCGAACTAAATTTAACTTAGAAATTTATAAGGCCACTTCACAGTAAAACAAACCCTTAAATATTCATAGTTCAAATTGCTACTGGTTTTTTTTTTCGTTTTTGATAATGGAACAAACCTATAGGGCAATAATTTCGCATTCTAACTGCCCTAATATGAGAAAGAAATCGAAGTTATTCACCAATATAAAATTATTAAATTTTGATGAGCAATAAGCTGCAATAGAGAATTCAAAATATTCCTTATTGTAGAACAAACAAGATAGCCGAGTACTTGTCGCTCAAATTATATTTTCGAGGGTCGCGGTTCTATTTTGACAGTAGTAAATATACTGAATCGAAATCGAAGTGGAGTTGGTGATCGACTTCTATCGCCAAGTGGCTTCATGACAGAAATTTCTCATCATATTAAAAGCAAAATGGTGAGTACAAACCACTCACTAACTTCGCTATTAACCGAATGTTGCTGGCGATTCATCTATGCTTCTGTACTATACTATACTTTTGTCATTCATCTAGCAAAATTGTTTTATCCATCGAGTCAGCCTAATCAGAGATGCTCTTTAAAAAGAGATTGCAATTTATTATTCTTATATTGAAAACTCTCATCTTATTTTGAATCCCTTTCTTCCTACTTGTGTTCTTTTTATTTTCTCAGCAATTTAGTAGAATAAGACGATTACAAGCCTACGGATCCATGAATCGAGATCATACATTTCTTCTCTTTCTCTCCTGATCATATCGTTTCTAACATCTTGGCTTTAATGGTCTGCAAGATTTGGCTGAACCAACATATGCATCAATTCCTGAGAATTGATTCGATCAGTGCACACCACTTCGGTAATGAAACACCAGTGCAAGTGGCATTAGAGTGAGTGAGCGAATCATGCGTTTTATTCGCATCTGCGCATAATCTGAAGAGGATCTCAGGACCAGGAATTTGTGCGTTATTTTATGAATATTGCAGATAATTTATAGAATATCTTCATTCAAATATTTTTCGAAAATTTGGCCAGTGCATGTCGTTATTTTAAGTTCAATGTTATAGATCTATTTCACAGTGCTATTCATTTGGTAAGGTTGATTTTAGCCTTCGATTTTTGATAGGGAATCTTTTATTTCTTTCTTAACCACCTTCGCTTTTGAATGACTTATCTTTATTTAAGATTTAAGAAGTTGTAGAGAAGCACGTAGCACGGATAGGCGGAATTATCTTTCATGGCCTACTTTGCGCAAAACCCGTTCCATTTTCCTAGCACTCATTCAAATCCTAACGTACTACTTTTACAATTGCAAATTCTCCATCAGCGCTGTGTCAAATTCATTGTCGCAGTCGATTCTAATTTTTGCAATTTTATAATTTAAAGCTGCTTCGCGAGTTTTGAAAGTGTTGGTGGGTTCATTCGATTTCGTTTAAAATAATAATGTATCGGTAATTCTTTTGGACTTTGCGTTATATTAAAATTTTATTTTTAAAATTTTTGTTAAATTTTGATTTATTAAATTATTATTATGAATAAAAAATTATAGGAAGTAAATATGAGCAATTCAAAGACAAAGTCCACCAACTTTCAGTTTAGCGCAGCAAGAGTGCTGCAAAAAACTTCGGCAAATTTCGACGCTGTGAACACAAAATACGCGAAATGCAATAACTTATAGCGCTTAAAACTTAAGCGATTCAGTCATCTCGAAAATTCCTAAAATTTATGGAAATGGAAGAATAATTTAGTTGCACAAAATAATAGTTCCAACTATTCGCGGCCAAATGGTAATTCGCATTCAGTTCCATTGCTTCAGTTTTCCAGCATTTTGCAAGCAAAAATGTGTAAATATTTTCGAATCGAACGAAAATTTTTTAAAACACTTAAATTTGGTTTAATTGTGAATTGCGATTTTATTATTTTCTTAAGAAGAATTCAGCTAAAATTGAATTAAAAGCAATAAGAGAATTAAGAATATTACATTTGCATTATATTTTATGCAGGAATTTAGACCGTTGCTGAAAAAAACTGTTTGTGGTTCTAATACACTAATTCAAGTTGGTTGAAGCCTTAAAAAACCCAAGTAATAGCAGCATAATCGAAGAAGAAATCTACGGTTCAATGTGGAAGTTTAATGAATGGAGCAAGAGGATTCATGGATTTATAGTGTAATAATTAATGGCGCAGGTACATTTAGTGACTCGTGCTAACCGATATGAAAAAAAATTTATCATAAGTACGACAATTCTAATTTCAATTCTGATTTTAATACGCTTAGAAGTTTTCCGATTTTCACTATTTTATTCGAAATTTTTAAATTGCGAACTCCATTTTGAGCGTTCAACCAAATTTTTTTTTAAAAGCTCTTTTGTGGGAATTTGCAATCCAAAAAGAAATTGTTTATAAGCAAAACAACGATAAAATGAAGGTGACAAAGATGAATTTACAGAATCTACCAAAGCCAAAATGTTATATCATTATGGTTTATAGGTAAGGATAACGTTAAAATACAAATGAATACAAATTCAGTGAAGCCAATTCCTCAGTAAGAAAAGCAAAAGACAATTTTCTCCCTAAAAACTCCTCTAAGAACTTTTCCCTTCAAAAAATTACAAATAGAGAAATAAACGCTAAGAATAACAGTAAAATTGTGCTAATAATTTATTTTCCAAAGGGTTGAACATAATTTCATTACAGCATAAAATTTACCGAATTGTCATCCCTAACTAATATAATTCTTCAATCAGTTTAATATTTTCAGTTTTTTATATTTCTTAAATAATGAATTTGCACAATTAATTTAAGGAAACGGGAAAAAATTCGATATTTTCATCTCAAAAAGATGTAAATAAAACAAAGCAAAACATAAAAAAACTAGAAAATCCATATGTGCAATTTCATAATTCGCAAATTTGACCAATTCAGTCCGGAAACTCACAACTTTGGTCCATAATATTTTCACTTTCTTTTTTTATGATCCTATAAAGTTTCCTTTTTCGATATATATTTCTATGAAATTCTAATAAAATAATATTTTACTCCATAGATTTTCCAATATGCTTAATAGTATAAATAACTAAGAAATTGATATTGAAGGATCCATGACGTTTACATCATTCATGTGAAAAAATTACTGTAAATCGTGAAAATACACAAGAATGTCAAAAAGAAAGGCAAGATTGAATGAATAATGCGACAGATACCTGAGCAGATAATTTCTACATATTATAAGCGATAGAATACTCCAAATTTATATGGTGTTGGCACTCCAATGTCAGGTATCACTTTTAACGGGACGATTCTATTGTAAAAGCTGAGTAATAGAAGTAATCCTGTTAGTACCATAATTATATGCAACAAAGTGGGCCACAAATAGCCAGACGATTCGAATAATGCCCTAGAAATCCCGATCAAATAGTTTGAAATGAATTCAAGCGAGTGTTTGCGAGCAGTTATTTGATGAAGAGTTGAATCAATGGGCAATAATACTTACGTTAAAAAAATCGGCGCAGTAGAACAAGCAAAACAACCAGCGAAGGCAAAAACTCCTTGCATCATTCCCTTTAATTATTCATTTTATTTGTTCGAGTGATAAAATTATTGCAATTTGAATGAATAAATATGGAAAAATTTTTAGATTGATGAAATTTTGCAAAAAAATTTTAAAATTCTTATATTGAGCATAATTGTTGATTTATTGAATTAATGATATTCACCTGTTTCCTTGGACCTAATATCTCGGAAAATATAGTTCCCAAGGTAGCGGAAAGATATGGGGAAGCGAAGCCAAAAACTATTACGAAACAAAACAGATAAATCATTAAAGGCACTCTTGTTGTATGACTGCACCAATCGTATTTTCGGTAACAACCACCATTTATGGAAGTATCCTCCACAAAAGCGCTACTGGCATCTTTAAAAATTAATTATAGATTTCCAAAAAAAAGAAAAATACGAGATATTAATCCATTTAGTTGTAAATATATTGCTTATGGTAAACCAAAGCGTCTGCTATTGGCTCGTATGTACCTTTTTCTCCCCAACTAATCGCCTGGCAAAATTGTTTTCCTGTTGTACTAATAGTGAGTGGAGTCAAACCATTCAGAAATGTATTAATTACTTTTACATATTCATCTGTATTATTCATTTTTCATTTTTAACTATATAAATATTCACTTGTTTTGATATACTGGAGCGGACCTTCATAAAATGGCCATGGAAAAACAAGCAAATGGTACAAGAGAAGCAATAACAAGCTGAATACCAACAATTTCCTTTTGTCACTGGAATTCATCTAACATACTTTAGTCTACTAATTCAATTTTTTTGAACAATTAATAGAATAAATAGAATTAATTGCCTAGGCTTTATTTTTCGCTCCTTCAATTTTAAATCATCTAACTAATCAAATTTCATATATCTTGTAAATATTGTTTTTTTGCTTATGGATCATGAGTTGCATTTCCTTTTTCACAATTATCTACACAATTTACAATTCACGAAATCATTTTATGGTTTATCAGTCTTTAATTTTCTCATTTAAATTTCTCATCCAATTTTTCTTTTAAATTCTTGAAGTAAATTAATATTAATCTTTCCATTTAAACCAAGTGGTATAGCGGTATTTTGCTTCGTCTAGGCAAACACCATGTGTTGCATAAATAGCAAGGTGCTTATCGAGAATTCCCCCAGGCCTCCACCATAGTAATATTCAGCCAGCCAGACCAGTAAAAGTGATTGCTGTTAGTTAATTCCTCAGTAGCTGTTTGATTTGCATAGAGCGGATTTTAAACAGAACCTTAGACCTTTTGCTAGATGCGTTAGTCCATTAAAACTTTGTTTTTTTTTTGTCTATTTCTATCAGACTCGCTCCACTGAAATGGCTAAATCGTTCATTTACTTACAATAAACTACTGGAATAAATTCCAATCATTTAATCATTTCTCTGTGCTTCCTCTGTTATTGCCTTGCGAGAGAAAATTGATAAGAATATTTTTGAATTTACCTTTTATTCGCCCGAGATCCCAAAACAAAAATATCATTTATATTTTCTTGACTTGATTACCTTATGTTTTAGTGTTCACTTTCTAATTCTCATATATCTTTAAACAAATGTTTTAAATGATCTTAAATTTCCATAAACAATTAAATTTCTGTTTAATTCTGTTTAATTCTATTCTGATTAAATTTCTGTTAAGCGATTCGTTTCTAAATAAACAGCTAATTGGAATGAAAATTTTACTGCAAAGATGAGTCGAGTTAATAATCAGGGAAAAACTTACATTCGACCGATAGACGAATAAGCAACTATCAAATAATTTAAAATACTGAACGCACTGCCAATAAAAAGGAGTATTCCATTATAAAATACGGCTTCTTCATCGGTCCATCTGTATAAACTCGTTGTAAAAGGTGTTGCGATACTAGAAAAACGGGCATTGCTTACGGGCACCTTTTAAAACGATGTGTAAAAACGATGATATTTTTTATATGGACGAACAATTATGGAAAATATACTGGAAAAAGCGCAAATTCTAAAGTTGAGCCTCTAATATTATATTGAAATTATACATAAATTATATTAATTATATTAATTAAAATTAAAAAACTAACAATATAATATTTGTACTTATACTTTGTAGTGTAAACCATAAATATAAACAAATTCCAACTGCCACTTTATCGAACTTCGGAATGACATTGGAACTATCTGAACTTATCATTCATGATCTATGAAAGATAATAAGAAAATGATTTCAAAAACTATAACCTTCTGACCTATCTGATAAATTTCAAATTTATTTAAAAGATTTAGAAATGTGGCTTATAAGCGTGAATCACAATATAAAGTTATATCTAATTGCAAGTTATACCAAAATAATTTATAAACCTCTTTTGTCAGGTTTAGAGATAATTCCTGCATAGTCTTCAACGAAAACAGTAAAAAGCATTAAAATACATGCAAATGCGACGAAAACCATCAAAAGCGCTGGAGCCGTATACATATTCAAAACAAATACACCGAATGCAAACCCTTTCTTGCCAATAGGAGTGAATATTGTCTTAAAAGAAACCAAAAGAAAAAGTCCAAACTTTTAAATCAAAAAATTAGAACTTTCAAAAATTTTTTAATAAACTGATATAGATTAATTCGTAAATATAAACAAATAATTAGGATGATCAAGAGCTATGGTTACATCGATTTGAGCAAAGCTTCTTTTTTAAAGATTCATTGACCTTGTCAAACCTGTCATCATAGTTTCACTTCTATCTCTAAGAGACTCTTTGGCAAAAATTTCTAACTGCACTAACAGAAAAGTTATCTAGAGATGATAATTATGTTCTAACCATTTACTTTACAAGCACACCTGCAAAAAAGGTCCAAATGATAAGCCCCCAATAAAGGTACCGACAGCTAATGACATCGCTCTTGTTCGATCTCTTTGCAAACTTGCCATTGCACAATATGCTCTTAGCACAACCAGATTTCCTGCAGTTATAAATTTATTAAAAAAAAAAAAAGCAAACGGATGTAAAACTATTAAAAGATAATCAAGACCTGATCCAATTCCAGCTACAAACCGCGCCAAAAGCATAAACCATGAATGATTTTCAGTGAATGCGGGAAGTGTGAAATAAATTAAATTTCCTGCAGCCATAAAAGCCAGGCCACATGAAACTGGGTAACGGATTGACATGGTCTTCTGATTCCAAAATCCGAAAAACCAAATTGAAGTAGTTCGACCGAAACTAAATGAAGCGAGGATCCATCCAAAAATAGAAAATTCGACATCAGGTTCCACCTGAAACTCAGCATTTTTTAAAATCTGTGGAAAGTGGTTAGTTCTCACTATTTCTGATTAGAATCACTCCAAAGGCTATCAAAGAAATTCACTTTTTTTCGCTATTTTAGAAATGTGGCTTATAAGCGTGAATCATACGATAAAGCTATATCGAATTGTTATATCTAATTGCAAGTTATACCAAAATAATTTATAAAGCTCTTTTGTCAGGTTTAGTGATTCGATATTCCCATCCATCCATCCTCTTTTCTCTTCTTTTTCCCTAACGTGTTAAAAGTAAGCCACATGACCCCACTGACGCGGACCACGAATCTATCTGAATTAATCTTTATAGGTCAGTGATGGAATGGCTCAGTGGATTGTTGTTCAATTCGGAGCGCCCATGCTGAAGTTCGATTCTCCGCAGTAGTAAACCTATATAAAAATTCAGGTGACGCTGGCGACTCACCTGTGTCGCCAAGGGATTCCTTGGCCAGTGCGGCAAGCCAGCGGAGCGAATTTAATCAATAATGGTGAGGATTCTCCTAAAAAAAAACCTTAATAGGTCAGAAAAGCCATTCTTCTACGCAATTTTATTCATGTAAATCGGCTATCGGTTTACTTATTCCTTACAAATATAAATATATAGTGGGTACTATAGCTTTACTCGCGACTTTAGCCCTTTAGTCTCTTTTGTCTTTCAATAGTCAGCATTTGATATTAAACCAACTTAATATTTTTCCGTATTATTGCTGTTGTTATTTTATATTATATTACATCATTATATCGAATATAATATTCTGTATTGAGATTAAATCTTTGAAGCGAGCAGTATAGAAGTTAGTTCCGTTAGTTCCACTTCCAAAATTTGTTCTATTGTCGAAAGGTTAAAATAGTCCTTTAAAATATCTTTTATTTTCACAGGCTATTGCGTCGGCCTGGAATCGAACCGAGGCAGCTCGCAAGCGAGAGGACCATTGAACCACAACTGTGGATATCGGTTATCATTAATTATAATTAACGAGTGGATTAAGATACGAGTTACAAACTGCTTGTTTTAATTGATATAAATGAAAGGGGTTTTACGACAAAAATATGCAGCAAATCAAAAATAAAGCCGTGTATTATTTTAAAAAAACAATATCGAAATCAAAAGTTACTAATCCAGAAAAGAGAGAAAATCCCATTAGACATCTTGTCATATTCAAGCGCGAGCATGGTAACTGATTAAAAGCTTTTCGAAAAAAATTGATCTTTTCGCGCCCAAGTCACTTTATCATTTAATGCGCACAAATTGTTACACGAAATACTCTTTTCTCTTGCTGCACAAAACCCTTTCCAAGGGTTCTTCCAGGGGTTTCAATATTTTGTGTACAAGCACCTCGTTCCTTTCAAATCGAATTTATGCCTACTTAAAGCTCTACTCTTAATCACTCGATTTTTCAAGATCAGTAATAACAATAACCCACTTAGACTTCCCTCCCTTACATCGATTTCAATTTCAATTTCTTGTCTTGCAATTCCACTTCTAACGCCTCAAGATAATTTTTCAGTAATATTAAGATAAAAATGATCAATCGCTCATCATCGCCCATGGCTGTTCACGATATGGAATTCGCTTTGCATTTTCCTGTGTTTGACGTAGCTCATCTATTTATGTAAATTTTAAGTCGAATCTCCTTCGCACTGATGAATAGACGATCTCGTAACTTTCACTATTAATAAGATATAGTTGGAACACGCGTGAGACATAATAAAAGGTAGTTTTCTACCAGAAATGAATTTTACGATCCAACAATAGCAACGAATAATCTCAAAAGTTCATTGTCGCATTTCCATGAAACGATTGCAGCCGTAATCGAAGGTGTTTTAAATTCGATTGATCTTATGTTCCATTTTGCTATATGATTTATGAAATCTACACAAATGAAATCTTGAATTACATCGTCTAATTTTGTTAAAAACCCATCTTTTTACCATTGTGGGCAGCATCCATCATTGCTCAGTAATTCTTTTTCGTCATCTGACTTCGAAGTCAGCAGTATTCTTTTTTTTTTTAGAAGAAGTGCGTCAGTGATTTTGTTGATCAACTGATCTATCCACCTTTTTCGTTGAAAATTTATCGAGATGAGACTAATCGAGACTTGTGATTGGTGAGGATATTTCTTTCTTATATGAAGTAAGATATTGGATCAGTTCCCTCAGGTAGATTGCCGATGGAATATTTCCAAATTAGAGACGTTCTAGCAGTGGGAGATTGACGCATCGACAAATATATTAACCATATTCAAAATTTATTAATGGTGGTGAAGATGATGAATTATTGAATACGGTAGTTCAGTGGATTCATCGCTTTGGCCGACGCACGGATTTATAGAAAAAGATTTTAAAAAACATATTTTACATATCAATCCTTTAATAATTGAAATTGGAACTTATTCCATGCTGTAGGCCTGGGAGATCTAATCGTAGATTTATTCGATATGTAATGATATTATCGACTAATATAATAATATAAGAAAATGTTGGGTAATGGGGTTTATTTGATAAAAAGATAGAAATATTATAGTTCGATGCAAGATGTTGACTATTGAAAAATAAGGAAGGCTAACTGCCACAATCGTGAGTTTAAGCTACCCATAGGGGTTCAAAATCAACAGCTTAAGGGTCACTTATAAGGGACTTTTTGCAATATTGCACAAGAAAATGATTTATCTGATCAAGACAGATTACTTAATCTTTTATAGATAGATTCGAGGCGAAAACGACGACAATAACAAGCTATATTTTCATAATGCATCTGTGAACAAGTTATTTCTTTAATACCTCATGGAAATCTTCTGCATTCGCTTGTTTATGCAAACAAAATTACTACATTACACTAAAGGGTAGAATGGCTCAGTGAATTGTTGCTCAATTGGAAGCGTAGATGCTGAAGTTCTATTCCCTGCAGTGGTAAATATGTCCAAAAAATCCGGGTGATGCTGGGGACTCACCTGTATTTCGATCGCTAAGAGACATTTGTCCAATGCGACAAACCAGCGGAGCGTTTTCACCACCAGTGGTGAGGACTCTTTTGAAAAAAACTACATCATATTCTAGAAAAATTCTAGAAATCCTAATAAAATTCTAGAAAAATTCCCTATAACATCGAAATTCATTTTAATCTTCCGTGACCTAAAATCTCGACATTCCTTATTTTGATTTCTTTGTCAAAACCACAAATTTCTATAAACATAATATCATTTTATATCATTTTAATTCATGATTTATTTTCTAATAATTTTTCGTCAAAATTGGAACTTACTGAAATTAAATATGGCCACATTGAAGTAAAAAAAATAGATATTTGTATTCCTATTAAGCCTTGCACTACAAAAGTTATCCAAATTGATTTCCAATGAGTTCTATGAGTGCTCAACGATTCGACGGTTTCTATCCTCAAAAAATTTAAAACATGGGAAATGAATTCTTCTCATAATTGTGGAAAAAGAATTAAGCCTCACAATGTAACTGGAAAGATGCATGTGAAAATATATTTGGGGTTGGTGAAAATAATAAAAATTGGTTAAATTAATCTTGGATGACCATGTTGGCAGATCAATTTCTTCACACTTTTAAGCAAATTAAGTGAATAAAAAAATGTTTATTAATGAAGAATTTTATAAAAATTTTTACTTTTTTGATTCAATCGCCATTTTCTCAGTCAAATAACAATTAATATGCTTAAAGACAATAAAAGCGCGGAGAGAGCCGAATTCGCTGACACTTTTTCTATAAAATTATAAAATTTATATAATTCGTGATAATCACAACTTAAAAATTAAGTTCAGGAGTTGACTAATCGTAGATAATTGAAAAGAAACGCTTGTGTTAATGACCTGAATATTAGTGACTTCTCAATCTTATAGTATTTCTTATAGGTCATATGTTAATTTTCTATTATCTTCCTTCCTTATTATTTTGTTCCTCTGCATTCACAGCAAATCCACTGCTATCATAGATTAGTCTTTATGTATCTTTATGTAAATCTTTATCTTTATATTTATGTTATAGTGTAGCATACTGATTATCACTTAGAAAGAAAAGATGCAATTGTCACCATGCAATCCTTTGTAGTTTTGTGACCTGAGCATAGTGCTGCAAAATTTTCGCGGCGTATTAGAAGAAGATGATAAGTGGAGGATGGTTACAACTGAGTGTAGAAGGATTAAAGAGATAGAAAGGAATTTAAAATGCATTAAGAGAAAAGGAGCGAGGCTTTGGGGGTGTTAAACGGCAAATCAGAAGTGTATGAGATTCAAAGGGTATTAAAAATGTAATGGCTCCTTCAGTGAGGATATTCAAGAGGGGAATGATCGAGTTTAAACATCCGATTATATCATTTAATAAAAATCGGGACGAATTTTGACAAAATTCAGAAGGAAGAGGTCGAGTAGATGGAGTTTTTCTTGACAAACTAATATAGCATTAAATTATACGTATTACATAGATACTGTTATATTTCTGTCTATTGTCCGCTGTACTGTCCGCTAAAAATTTTTAAACGACCTCATTCATTTTTCATTAAGATTGAAAACTATTTGCTCCAAAGCCTCACATGAGATTGCAGAGATTTTGTAAATCTCATTTACGACATAATCGACTAAATCGCTGCGAAAATAGAGATTTCGAGTTTTCTTGTACCGAGCCAATTGATATGACATCTTCATGAATCTTATTCGGCAATTCGTATCTTCATTTCATTTCATGAAAAATCTTATTAGACAATTCATTTCTAAGAAATAAAAAAATATAGCAGGGATTTCTAATTTTGTGAGACCTGTTAAGTAAAAAGGCTCTTATAATAAACTCAATCCCATACGATTCCTCCATGTAAAACTATTTGTATAAATTAGTGAAATGTATATATAGTGCATAGGGAGGATAAGATTTTTCAGTTCAGCGAATAAAGCCTTACTTGGGAAAAAATAAATTTTAAAAAGCAGATCAAGGAAGGGAATTGCTTTGAAATCGAACTTGGCTGATATCTCTTTTATTTCTTTAGCATACTTTGCATGATTTCCTGATTTTAGATTTTAGAATCGCCATAATTTTATTTTTTTCTCTGAGCGTTTTCTCTGAGCATAGAGTCGAGTCTTTGAAACCTTGCAACTTTGCAACTCCGTGCAATTCCACTAGGTTTATCCTTATATTTGATCTTTAAAAATATATTAAATACTGATATTGATTACATTGATCTGAAAAATGAAAGGCTTTCGTACATTTTCCAGAAAAAAGATATAGTCGATCTAACCATGGGGCGACTAGAATTAGAAATAGCTGTATTAGCAGTAGATTATGAAGACTCATATGCAATGAAATATGTGCCTATCTTGTATCCAATAAAATAACACCTGAATTTTAATATTTATTTATTTATTGAAAATAAGCCAAGCAGGGTCCAAATGCCATATGCTTGTATTAATAACAACAGATTAAAATAAAATAACAAATAATTAAATTATTAAATTAAAATAACAATAAAATAACAAATAAGAATTAATGACAAAAACAAAAAAAAATAATAAAATAAAATAAAGTTAACAATTTAAAGAAGAAAGAAAGAGGAAATTACAAAATAATATAATATAGTATAATTCGAAATAACTATAATCGGATGGTAAAAATAGAAATTTCACACTTACTGCATAATATGAATTTTTTAAATAATATCATAAATGATATTATTCTTTTTTTAAAGATAGCTAGGGATGGCGCATAAGCTATGTATTTTATTCCAGGAATTAATATTACGAATAAAGAAATCATCGAAGAAAGAAATCATGAGTCCTTAGTTTAGTTTTTCACATATGGTTTTCTGAAGAAAAAATCGCCTATTTTTAGACGAGACTGAAATGATTCTATGAGGAAAGGATGAAAAGATTTTTTATATGGTTTCCATCTTGCGACTCATATTCTTATCCTAATAATATATGAGATAAATATGCGAACAGGGTTTGGAAATGAGAAGAACAAAAACAATTGTGTAAAAATGTAACATTAAAAATCTGTTGAAACCGAATAATTCTTCTTGGCTCTGTGGCACACACCGCAAAGTCGTTGCGAATAACGTCAGAATCCTCAGGGAAATATAAAGATCAGACAATAGCAGTCCACATCCAATCCAAGTATCACATGGATAAAGTGTGGAGAACGCCTGTTGAAAATCGTCACTCTGGACTCTCAAGCAATTTTTTCATCCGATTCGTAGCAAAGATGATGTATGATAAATAATCGGGGCATTTCAAATAATTTATTTAAATTTGACTGCATGGAGATTTGCTCTTTTAATAGCTTCTTTTAACAGTTTCTTCTATTTCTAAGCTCATTATTTCTGGTTTAGCTGGATACACTGTTGGCTATTAGGACAAAGCTTCTTGGCCGAATTTTTGGATCAATAGAATTACTCGATTTACTTGATTTACTCGAATTATTAAATGTTTACATGAATCAAAGATATTTCGAGTCTTCCAAAAAAAAAAACATCAACGTGCTTCATTAGAGAAGCAACTAAATTACTAATGAATAGCCGATCGATCGTTGAAGAAAAAAATTTAATAAGCCAGCCGCAATCTTTCAATTCGTCATAAATAAAATTCTTAAGAAGTGAGAGATTACTATGAGAGTCGGCGACGGGATGGGGCTCGTCACCATTCATAAATTTCTATCGCTTGGAACATTCACCGTATAAGATAAAATCCTACAAATTCACTTCTATGACAAATTTTCAAAATTTCAAATACGTTCATTCAGTATAATTTAATTAATATTGAAGAAAGCTTGAAATACCTGAAATATTCGTTTTATTTCCTCAAAAAATTTTTATAAATATAAAAAAATTTAAATATCAAAAATCGAACAATAAATTAATAATTAATTGCATGAAAAATCGCAGAAAAATTTTCGTTTTAAAGTTAAATTTAAATTTGTTTAGGTTTAAGAAAAAAACTGAAAGAAACTTTCACACACTTCTATTCAGATTGAACATTCAACTCATAAAATTCTCCTTTTCTTTCTAAGACGGAAATAAAGCATATTTAAGACTTTTCTAAATTAAAGTAGCGCAATAAATACGCAAACGAGCGGAATTGTCTTTAAATTCTGAATTGCGCACCTCGAATATCGCAAAATCGTTGAATTCCAAGAAAACATTCCCCGCTGCTAGTAATTTTTTTCTTTTTCTTCATAATTTTTCTTTTGTACCATTCAATTTCTCATTCGATTTCATGCAATTTTATAATTTTTTCGTGAACGAGACAATTACTAAAGATAGCTCAACGAAATCTGATGGAATAGAAAAATAAGGCGGCGCATTGAAAGAGGTATTGGCTGGTGATTGGCAGGCCGCGAGGTTGGTTTTCGAGAAGTGAGCTGTCTTCTTTGATAGACTTTGGAGGAAACGCGTACAAGTGGACATATTTATCGGACACTAACCCGGCAAACTATTCTATCCATTCGAAGAACACATCTTTAAAAGTGGAATTCGTGAGGCGACCGCTGGTCGGCGAGTCCGACTTCCACCAACGCTGTGCATTAGAAATGGCGTTTCCTTTGCAAAGCCCTATTTCTATACGTTGCTTAGTCCGCTTTAAACAGGCATCTCGCAGCTTAATCTTTCACCACTTTTAAAATGCACCGTACAGTGCGGCTTTCAGCATATCCTGGGGCATTTAAGGCTGACCTATAGTAATCCAGTGATAATAATAACTGCGAATAACGGATATTGATAATTACAATAAAAACTCTTAAGCCTAGACCACTGTCAATATTTCCCCTTCTATAACCGTCCCATTACATCAACCATTTTACCATTTTACCACTAAACAACACACACTCGTCTTCCATCATCGACTTCAAATTTTCATATTACTAAAAGTCGTCTTTGTTTCGTACCAGGCACATCCGCATTGCTGTTTTTCTTTGCAGTTTTAATTTTTTAACGAATTTTGGTAAATTTTACTGAATTGGGTTGTTTTATAATGGTTTTATAATAAAGTTGCGTGTCGAATGGTTATGGATCGAATAGACTTATCGATTGATGAAAAGGTTTTTTAAAATTACTCAATTTTAATAGTTTTAATAGAAAATGGTAGTTGATAAATAATAATAAATAAACAAACGATCAGATAGAAGCATTGGACCCGAACGATGTTTGGCTAATGCGAGCTGCGGCCGGCGAACAAGAGCAGATAAACACTGCAGAGGTAGGGCAGCGAGCAGCGAGCGGCGAGAGTCGTCACGACGATCAGTTATCATTCGAAGTAAGTATTCTGTAGCCACTATCAATTCGTTGAGCATTTTCTATGCAACAGTTTCCCTCGAAATCGCCATTAAAGAATAAACCATCGCTGAAAAAATCCAAATGCCGACCTATAGCACTCGCACTGTCCAATTCATCACCGCTGAGCCATCGTTTTTTCCTTCTTTAATTTTGCGCGAATATGGAAATATCAATTTAGGAGGTGAGTTATGAGTTTTGTTTTCTTTTTGAGCTAAAGCATCGCTTTGAGTGAGCCATAAATGAATTTATTCATTAAACCACTTTAAAATTTTCTCCATTCAGCAGCTACAGATTTGTTGTAATTTTTTAATAGTTTTCCTTTCTTTCAAATCATAGAATTTAATTCGTTTTTTGCTAGGACTCGGAACGTTTTGAAGAAGATTCTCTGTGCTCCTGGCAGTCGGATTCCGATTCCATTTGCCATCATTTTCGTGGATGGAATGCGACGAGTCACAATCCATTTAGTGAAAATAATGGTATTAAAGCCTTAATTCTTTCATTTTTCACATGTACTAACATTAAATATTAGCATATTAGCATATTTCGCTTCTAAAACAGGTTTAATGATGTCAAGAGAAGGAATTTTCTCGTTCCCCGCTAAAAAACCCAAAAAACCCGAGTCTTGATAAATTCATTGCAAATGATATAAATTTGGAATTTGTATTTTTTTAAATTTTAAATTTGTATTTTATATTAGCATATTAAATATTAGCGGAAAAAACATCATGCACTGAATTAAGCAGTAATATTGTTCCAGACAAATTGTTTATGAAAATTCTTCTTTAGTGTTTTCCTGAAAATTAAATATTAAATAAATAAATTTTTGTAGAATCAACATGTTTGGCAAATTTAAAAAGAAATAGTGAATTGGGGGCTACTATTTCAAGTGCGACGGACTCGAGTCAAATAAGCAAAAAGAGCAGTACTGATAGTAAATCATACAGTACAGGTGCGGCTGTTTTATTTTTGGTATAATTTGATTTATCAAAATTGAAAAATAAAATTTTTAAGAATTTTTAATCAAAGCATTTTTGCAGTATTGTCTCTTAGCGAATATGCAGCTCGAAAGACAGCCCTAACGTTCTCTTATGACATGATAGAATCAACTTATAATGCCATAATAAGATCCTATTCCTCTCAAGAAATAGCGGAAAAAACATCATACTCTGAAGCAAGCAGCAATATTGTTCCAGACAAATTGTTTATGAAAATTCTTCTTTGGTGTTTTCCTGAAAATGAGCAAGATATTCGACTTTATAGGTGTAGTTTTTTTTTGATATTTATTTAAAAAAATACAAATTAATATCATTTGCAATGAATTTATCAAGACTCGGGTTTTTTGTGTTTTTTAGCGGGGAACGAGAAAATTCCTTCTCTTAACATCATTAAACCTATTTTAGAAGTGAAATCGGCATTGATTGAACCTGTATTTCTGTATTTTCGAGTGAGAAGATATCGCTCTAATATCGCAAAATCGTTAAGTAGATTGGTAGTATATTGTTCATTATGAATGAAATATAGGAATTAATTTCTCTTTTGCTATTATGTTCAATTGCTGTTTGCTTTAGTTGTCTTGCCAATGGTAGTGTGGACGAGTATAATAAAGGTGAATATTTGTTCGGAGCTGGTGCAGTTCGAGATATTTTTCAAATCGGTTAGTTTTTATTTATAAGCTCTGTTAACACCAAGAACACCATATGTAGTTTTAAACTTAATTTACATGGTTCCATTTAACTGTATGGGCTTTGTGATGAAAAAAATATGGACTTCATTATTTTTCAGGCTACCATTTATCTGCCACAGTTAAAACCATTGTGACTCCGTGTGCGGTCCCAAGGAGAATGTGTGAAGCACAAAATCTTCATTTGCATCCGGCCCGTCTATCTCGTTCTTCACAAAATGTGTCCATAAGAATTGATCGGTGATTTCATTACTTTTTGAATATTGAAGCAGATTTGCTTTCCAAATAATGCTTGATTGAATTTATTTTTCAGATGCCGAATAGTGTCTTGTCAATGTTCTTGTTCTTCGAAATCTTCTTGGTGTCAGCATATTGTTGCTGCATGCTTATATCGCATTAATTTTCCCTTTAAGGTGGAATATCGCACAACAATATGGGATTCTATTAATGAACTTAATAATGCCCAACTAAAGAAGCTTTCATTATTTCTCATTAATGAACTTCCACGTCAGGTTCCTTTTGACATATGAATTTGTTAGTGCTCTTTTTTGAATATGAACTATAGCATTTTTAATGTTATAAATTTGACTGCGAAAAATAAAACCATATAAAAAAATATAAAAATGTTTTAAGTAATTTTAAATTTAATTTTGGAATTTACAATTCATCTTTAAATTTAGTATTTGCCCATCGCTCAACGTTTAATAGACCAACTACGAATTCCCTCATCCGAGATAACAGAAGCCACTGGTGCTCCTGATCCTACTGATGGAGGACATGAAGAAACTGCTATTTGGTCTTTAGAACTTCACTCACTTACAGCTAATATTAATCGCATTCTTAATAAGTTTTGTGCTCCATCTCCAGTTGTACATTGGTGAACATTTTATTTAATTAAAAAATGTTGAAGTTGAAATATTTAAAATTGTGATTTGAAACCAAATTGAGTCGAATTAGCTATAATTTTTTTCACCTTTCTAACTATTTCAGTTTTCATTTTCTTTTTTTTGAAAAATTTTATGTTTTTTCAGTGATGTGCAATATCTTTCTTCAAATCCGCCTCCGGTTGCTAGTGAATGGCAGTGGCTGTTACAACCTCATAGATCAAAAGAACCAGAGGGTTTTTTTTTATTTTTTATATTTTATGTGCTTAATTTTATATAAGCGGTTGGCTTTATTAAATAAATACTGAAAATCCTATGTCAGGCTTGTGGAATTTACTATCAATTACCAGAGAAATGTTTAAAAGAAGAGATGAAAATGCTCTCAACATTTTGCATACTATTACAATGGAATGTTTGGCTAGCTCTTCGGTAATTCACAATATTTTGCATCATTTTTTTGAATCATTTATAATTCTCGTGATTATTTATGGTTATTTTCCAAAATTCAATGTCAAGAGAATAATTTAGGTAATTTGGTGGTGGTATCAAACATCTTTGACACAATCTGGTGAATGGAGTATAATTTCTAATAAAACATCCGCTTCCTTTTTATGCAACCAGAAGGCTCCGCAGTTTAATTGCGCTTCGTTATGTGATGAAGTCGTTCATTTGTGGAGACTTGCCGCACTTAATCCAAATCTTTCAAAGACGCAGCGTATCCAGGTACGATTTTTTCTTGAAGTATAGAAAGTCTTGCTAATATGTTTTGTAAATGAATTTTTTTTTTTAGATTTGATAGTTTACTTTTTTTAGTTGGTGAGAATTTTCCAAATGTATCATAAATCAGCTGCAAGTACTATTTGGAAGATTATTACGAAAACAGCAAATTTCTGCGTACAAACAGTGAGATTTTCTTTCTTACGTATTTGTACATCTTTTTCTCGCTAGGTTATACTATTTATTGATAGTGAATGAATTTTTAATAGAAGAAGGATTGAAATATTTCCTGATTATTGTTTGCTATTTAAAGAAATCTTTTTGTCTCATTTGTTTCTGATTCTAAGCTTTCTAAGAGGTGCAATATTCTTTTACGTTTCAGATTAATTATTAAATAAACAAAATTTTAGAATATAGCTAACTCTCAAGGAACTTTTATTGTGGACCGATATCGTGAACAACTTTCACGTGCGAACGCTCGTTTTACATATCAATTGTTCCCTGGCTTCTTGCGTGCACTTGAAGCTTGTTATGTACCATGGAATAAAGTAAAATTTAGTGATTCCGTTGGGTTTCGCAGCAACGAAAATTGTCATAATTTTCAAAAAGTTCGTTTTAATTATATTTTTAGTTGTTTCATAGATTATTTGAATTGTTTGTTTTCTGATGCAATCCCATATAATTTATAATTGTGTTTATCCATTGATTTTCAGGTTCTGTCTACAATATTTACAAAAGTTCATTTTAATGTACCATCTAAAAATAGCTTAGAAGGAAGATTGCAAAGTGATTCTACAACTTCAATTAGTTCTCATACTCGTACTCGTACATCTTTCGATGATACAAATGTGCGCTCGAATTCTTATGATAATAAGGTAAAGTAAATTATTTTTGAGAAAATGCTATATTTGTGTTTTAATCTGCTTTGAAATAGAGTATTTGATCAAGAGTATTTTTGATAAATTCAATTTTTCAATAATTTTTTCGTTATTTTTTCTCAATGCTAAATTTTGGACGAACGATGCAGTTTTTTTTAAACGGAAATTTAAATATTTCTGGATCATGGATACCCGAAATAAACATTAAAATGTCATTTTTTCATCCTTCTTCGATTTCTGGTTTGGAAATTCTATTTATATATGCATAATTCAATGGATAACACTGATCTAAAATTTAAAAATTTTTAGGATAAAAATTTAACCTTTAAAACCTTAAAAATAAAACCTTTTAGGATAAAAATCGTTCATCAAAGAAACGAATTAAGCAAATGCGATTTAGCCGATACAACAATGAGAATGATCATGGTAATATTCTTGCAACTGATCCAGAATTAAGTGCAGAATCAGGTCAAGAAAGCGATGATGAATTCAGGCCTATCATTCCCTCTGATATCGAAACAGTCTCGCATTATATTTTCGATATTCATGACACCGATGAACAATCTCTTCGGTATGTTAAGATCTTAATTACAGTGCATTGTGAAAGTGCTTTTACAAAAAAGCACTTTTTGTGAAAGATTTTTCATATTCCATGTTTTTTCGTATTTTCATTTATAAAGTAATTGCAGACCATTTCCTTTCGGTGAAGTTCAAGAACTGTTTTGTCGTGCTCAAATACGCTATTCAGAATGGGATCTCATGTTTGCTCATTGCGAAGGTCTTATGGCACATGGTTTCACGCATGAAGCGTGCAAGTTGGCTGTTGAAATTGCTAATAAATTGATGTCGGATCCGCCAAATCTCGTATCACCTCCTCTTTTTACTTCCAGCTGCTCTGAGTGCGAAACGAGCACGCATGTTACCAATGTAGATTTTTTTTTGATTGTTTCTTAGCTAATTTTTTTAAAGAAATCTATCTCTCTATTCGATGAGAAAAAAAGGATTAATTGATTGCGGGATTTTTTAGCAATTAAGTGATCCAAAAGCAAAAAAAGGTTTACTAGCCGAGATTGCCATGGGAAATCCATGCAAAAAATTAGTTGATCAAGCATTAAAGACTTCACAGCTTGCTGCAAGCACTTTTTCTCGGTGAGCTTTAATTTCAATAGTTTTTATATTTTTCTAATCTTACAAAATTAGGTCAATTTTTTTCTGAAATAATATTTTTTTTCTGAAGCATAGTTTTATTGTCAAGTTTCGAAACGTTTTCTTTTTTAAAATTACCTATTCCATTTGCAGAATTTTATTTCTTGTTGAGGCGTTAATGAAAGAGCAACACACTCGGTTACTTGCCTTTCAGTTAGCACTAAAGGCATTAGAGATCCCACGAAGTCCTGCCGCTACCAATTTCCTTGAAGTCAAGCTTTATTATTATGTGAGTTTTAAATTTTTTTTCTTTTGTTTCTAATATTGACATGTAAAAATTCTGTTATTCTGAACGAAAGATCTGGTCTTGAAAAATTTTATTTCCAGGAATCAGAATTAACTGCTTTATTAAGACGAATGGAAATCGGTTCTAATGAACTGAAAATTCTCAGAGAACATGCACAAAATTTTTTGGAAACAATTGACAGTTTCATTGCCTCCGCAGAACCGCATGCTTTACCTATTTGTTTGGCACATTATCTTTTTGATCAGCTTTCAAATACACAAAGTTGCGACAAAAACAAAAGGTTACTTTTTGCTTATATATGCCTGTCTGATATATGCATTTGCTTTTTCTTTTTTTTATATTTCTGTTTTTTTTCCAAAAATCTTTTTTTTATTTTTATCATAAGGAAATAATTGCAAGCTTTGTGTCTTTTTGAAAAAATATTTTTGAATCTATTTTCCGATTTAATCTCACGCATTTCGGTTGTTTTCATTGTTTTCAGAAAGTTGATCGTTAAAATTCTCGTGATAATATTTTATAATGAACATCTGTTCGCATGTACAGTAACATAAGCACATGGCCCTTGCTTGGTTGTCCTTAATTGAAGTAAATAAATCAATATAGTTATTTTTCACAGGAAATTCACGATTTCAAGGCAAGGAAATATATCTCGTCAAAAGTGTGATGAGATGTTGGGATTTTGTGTTGCTGTTGGTGCTCTTGATTTAAAATTAATGGTTTCTGAAACAAATTATCCTATGCTTTCTGAAAGTACGAGGCGTCAGCAGGGTCAATTGGCCTTTATTATGTTAATAAAGTAATATTTATTTATAATTTCTAAGTCTCATAAGTCTCATGAGATAAATAATTGTATTTAAATTTCGATGTCTCATATTTAACGAGGTTCATATTGTCGTGTTGAGAGATAAGATATCAGAGTTCTATTTATCTTGCTTTCAACAAGAGAAATCATAGCATTAAAGAATTCCTGTGGTGCTGGCGACCTATCTATATTCCTCTCGTCAACTGATTTATTGGGAATTTTTCTAAACATCGAGCAGCCAGATGGGGCCAGCCTAACCAGAAATGGTGAACACTAATCACTTTTTTATTTTTTCGCTTTTAATTATGTCTATAATTATGAAATGGATGTCATATTTTACATTATATTTTACATTATAACAATTTTATTGTTATAGTTTTAAATAATGTGAAGAAAATATTTTAGATACAAAGATAGTCCGGATAAATTAGCGCTTATTCTTGATAAACTTCTTGATTCAAGAATTATAAATTTATATAAGTAAGTCTTATTTAATGTAGTCTATTCTTATTTTTTCCTCTAACAGCACTCATTGTTTCTAATTTGGCTAATCCTATTGTTAGGATGAGTCTCTTGATGTCTGTTAGGATGCCACAGTTATCAATAACTCAATATATATTAACTTCGTATCAGTGCTATTTGAGAATTTACCGTAGAGGTATTTGAAGATAGAAGTACATATAGATCTCCAATCGGAATTCACTTATAGTGACAAATTTACATCCATGAGAAAGGTCTAAATTAGATGTTTTGATCGAAGCCGAAACTTCATACCATCCAGATTTCTCTTTCTTGATCAGTACCATTTAGCCATGTGATCCACTAAAATTTAATAATATGAAGAATACAAAAGATTTCGATGATTTTAAAAAGGTATCAATATTACAGAGATCATTGTTCTAATGCAGCTTATTTTTTTGAACAAGACTGTGTACGTAACCAGTATATTGCTCCCAATTATCCGGATTTTGTCTTCAATTTGTTCACGTTCATTCAATTTAGAACCATGAACATAAAGCCTAAATTAAATCGTAAAAACTTTTTTATTTGTACTTCCATTTTAACTTTTGTTCTCTTTTAACTCATAATTTTTATTAAACTGATTGGTTCTGTTGATTAGATTGCAAGATTTACCAGTGAGTCGCTTGGCGTAACCAAGTAGATTAATGGAGTCAGAAATTTTGAACGTATAGATGGCTGAACAATATTTAAGTTGTGGTTTTTAAACATGGTATCTAAAGCTTGGGAACGTCAATTGTCCAGTGAACTAAACTAACCAGACATTGTATGCGCTATAAGGGTAACTTGATGATGGGAATAAGAATACTGTCAATACCATTTGGGTTTCATTTTTACTGACATCTAAAAGGATGGAAAATATCACGCGGTTTTCTATTTTAATTCTTGTTCTTGATTATTTTTATCGCTTCACATGATTTATTTTCAACATCATCATTTATCTAATGGCTTACAATTATATAATAGTTTATATTGTGATTAATAGAGTCATATTATAGAAAATCCAAGTAACTCGAAGAAAAATAACGAAGCAGCAGAATCTTGTCACAATCAAAATGCGGCTGTAAAAATTGGACAAGAGTGCTTTTTAAGCAGCATGCAAAATTCAAATAAGGCTTATGAAAAATTGAAGCTACCGTACGTTTTGAAGTTTTTCAATGGATCTCTATTAACAGAGCGCAATCTTTATAGTTTTATTTATTCTTCATTCTACAGTAAATTTTATTTAGCAAAAGTTTTTGTTCCACAACAAATAAATAAATGATTAGAAATTGAAATTGAATAGAATCTAATATGAATAGAAAAAATTATTTTCTAATTATTTTCTTGAAAATGATGTGATATTTATTGTTCTGCTAAAAATAAAATTTATAATTATGTAAGTCACTCTGTAGAATTTTTAATTTCTAGCAATTAGCGAAAAGTGAAATCATTATGAGATCCGCATATCATGGAAATCAATTTTAACAAATGGTGTGTCAAGACCTAATACAAACCCAGACCCATAAACCCAAGTTGTTTGGTGTCGGTCATCACATTAGTAGTAATAGTAATAAAGTAAAGTAATAAAGTAAAAGTAAAAGTAATAAAGTAAGTAATAAGGTAATAAGGATTTAATTAATTCTTTTGATGAGTTCGAAAATTTTAGTTATTATATTTGTAATACAATAATGAAGAAATTGTTCGGATCTTTGTATTGTTTTATTGCATTTTATTGCTTTAAGTCCAAAAATATTTAATAATTCCAGCGGTTCATCTGATATACATTCGCCATATATGCAACTTCAACCTACAGAAACACAGGCCCATTATTTGATGGAATTAGCTAAACGGTTATTAACTGAAGCTGGTGGGAGTCAGACTACAGCAATTTTTAATGCTTCTCAAAATATGAGTTTATCCAATAATAATACTCATTCAGGTATATATTAAAGAAATATATTTTCGATATAAATATATTCACATATTTTAAGCGTATTATGGCGTGCTCAAAATGCCAGTTTTGAAATTTTAAATATTTTTTTAAATTTTAAATCGTTATTTTTCAATGCATATTTTTTAGGTCCTCATCGTCTTTTGCATATATGCTCTTTCCTGATTGGTCTTTATGCTTTGGCTGTCAATAATATGGTGTCGCCTAGCTGGCAAACTCGTACTTATAGTGCAAACGTTAGTTGGATTCATGGTCAAGCTCCTGAAATTGGTTATTTTTTTATTAATTACTACTCTTTTTATCATCATTTTGAGCGGTTGGCTCTTCCAACTACTCTATTAAAATATAAGAAAATTATTATTATTGATTATAACAAATCTTCGTTTGGTCATCTCAAACGATAAGTTTTTTCTTTTTTCTTTTTTTCTTAAATTTAATCTTTTAATTTTTAATTCTTTAATTTTTTCGCTCTATTCTTGTTTTCGACAGGAATAAACCTATCATATCCGAGTGGCTGCTGGAGACTTACCTATAATTTTTTCTTCAAGTGACTCTGTGGTGAAAGGGTCAAAAACTTTTGACACGTCGTCCGCTTTCTCTGGCACGCATAATACTTCCAGCTCGGTGGTACATGCGATAAGTTCCCAGCATATGATCGCAAGGCTTATGAATAAGCTAGGATAATTGCTTGAAATCAAGCGAAATTGCTCTCTGCACGATCACTAAGGTGTGGGCTTGCAAACCAAGAGATTATTATCCACATTCTTTCTAAATATCTTGTGGATGTCGCCTGCTCGTCGAAGGTCCATCTTCCTCTCTTCAGGTCTTGGTATAATTAAGAAACCTGGCTCCGAGCAGAGGTACTATCTATTTCACTGTGGTGTTTCAGATAACTCGGGACAAAATGGCGTAGCGATTTTCCTGTCTGAAAAGGCCCATTCCGCTTTGATTGGGTGGAAACCGGTAACCATATGGTCTATACCCACTTTAAAAATAAGTTCTGCAATATCTTGGGCCATCAGTTTATGCTCCAACTTTGTCTGCAGATAACCGTGGTAAGTTCTATGCGGAACTTCAATTGATAACAAATCTCTGCCGAAACATTACATGGTTGCAATCGGAGGAAATTGCAATAGGTCATGACGCCGCTATGATGACCTCGACAATTGGTATCGAAGTCCGGTGAACCAACGCAATACCTTCGCTTTGTTGAAGAGATAAAATTTTTCTTACTAATATATACTTCTGGCACCGTAAAAGATATAGTCATGTGGACCTCCCTGGACAGCCAATACTCCAAGCAGATTGATTATATCTCAATTGCCGTTGGAAGAGTTCCCTTACTAAATAGTCGTTTCTATCGCAGCGCTGAGGCAGGCAATTTTCATCTGATCATGTTATGGTTCGAGTCAAGATCTGCGCATAAAATTGACAACTCCAATCGCAAGAAGCAGCTCCAAATCTTTCAACTATCTTAAATTAAAGGATTCTGGTATAGTGAGCGCATTTCAAACCGGATTATTAAAGCATTTCAGCGGTATAAATATCATTGGAACTTTTCGGGAACGGCAAATGAATACTGGTCCAAACTTAACCTAATGTCTCCGAAAGTGAAGCCACTTTTGAAAAGACTGCCAAAGGATCAGATAATTAGAACAATTACAACGATTGCATCACTGTGTTACAGATATCACTATTGGAGGCATTTGGCCTTGATTAGGAAATAAGAGGGAACCATTCTGTCTTCATAAAACAATATAACTCAGCGAACAATCAATGAAATGGTAAGTGATAGCAGTGATATGCCTGTTAAGAACATTAAAGATCGTTTCGTAAGATGGAAGGATTTCTTTGAGGACAAACAACCATTATGTGCCATCTGTTTCTCACAAGTAACTGATTCGTTCGTCGAACCATACGTTTGCGATTGCGAACCACCAGTAGAAGGGGAATAATCTCATAAGCTATCCATAAGCTCAAGGTCAATAAAATTCCGCAAGGTGACGATCTCTGAGTTAAATTCTTCAAATGTTATCCATCGTCTTTCATAACGCATCTTCAGCATTTTCTGGTATGGAAGAAAGAAATACTACCAGATGACTGGAGCAAAGTATTTGCTTCCAATTCTCAAGAAAGGTAACATGGCATACTGCGACAATTATCGAAGAATCAATCTACTAGATGTGTCCGCAAAAGTATGCGACAGGATGATTTGCCCTGCCTAAGCTGTATATTCAGTTAGCTGTATTCGGGTACTGATCAGATATTAACGTTGAGAAGGATGCTGGAATTGTTTCAGATAACCCGTTGTTACTTGTTTCATCGACTTTGCAGCTAACCTTCGGTTCAGTTGATAGAATGGTACTTAGGAAGGTGGTGGAAAGGTGAACGCGATGGTTCAGAGATGTTCCAGCGATCATTCGACTTATAAAAATATTTTATCAGCGTACGCAAGTCAGTGGGGAATATATGGGGAACGGACAGACTCCTTAGAAATAAAAACTGTCCATCAAGGCTGCGTACTTTTCCCTACAATATTCAACTATGCTATAAATTGGATAATAGAAAATATTTGGTGTAAATATTTTCTATTATCTATTTTTATAAATTCAAGTTGAGGATATGTGACTTTAATATCTTAAATACTTTAGATCCCAAATAGCCAAACAAAAGACTAAATTATAGTCCGATTAAGTGCAGCTAGAAATATGTTCTTTCGGTTGACGAAATTTTTATAGAGGCTTTCGCAAAATCACCATAGAAAAGAAAATCCACATCTATATAGCTACGATTTGTCATATATCTATGTGACATGGCTAGTGAGAATGAAAGTATTAAAAAGTTTTCCACCCTACCCATCGCAGGTTAGGACATTCTTCATCGCCTGTCACAAAAATTGACTTTTGCCACATATTTCGTTACTTGTTAAGTCCTGTGATGAGTGGCATTATAATCGAAATGGACCAATCAAAATCTGGACTGACATAATCAGGAAAAGTTTTGAACGTATAGGTGAGTCAGCAATGTACGGACTGGACAGTGGAAAAAAGAATGATTTCTAAATGATTAATTGTTGCATGGCATCAGATGGCGCAGCTCGGAAACACCCTTGTATCCTGTGGAGCCAACCTAATCAGTAATGGTGAGAGCTGAGAGAGTTAGAAGAAGGTTCTTTCATCGATATAATTTCATATTCCCCTTTTTGTTTCTCAGCAAAAAACTTGTTGAAAAACAATTTAGTTGTTTTTTCGCCAGAATCCCCATGGCCTCTATTCGGCATTAAAATCCATGCATTGAATTTCCATCTTTCTTTGCAGATTTAGTTATAAGTAGTAAAAACATTGCGTTTTTCAGGTTCAGCTGCAATTAAGACTATTGAACGAGTATGGGAAGTATTGCTAACACCTACGGAAGTTGTTGCTCTTGCAGACAAAGTAATTTTTTGATAAATAGTCCAGGTCTTTCAGACATTCATTGTGATTATTTTTTGGTTGATTAGTCAATTTTAATTTAAAGGACGTTCTTTTTATTGAATCTAATTTTATAAGTTCAATTTCTTTGAAAAAATGAACTTTATGCATATTTGCAATTCATCATGTTTTTTAAGACCCATTTCATATTTCCGGCTTATTGGACCATACAAATTTTTTGGGGTTACTACTGCAATAGAAGTGGTGATCGGATTTTTAAGAAAAACAGATCCTGTCGGAAGTAAAACTCCACCGTTAGCGCTCCGAAATGAAAGCAACAGCCTATTGAACCATTCTATCCCTTTCCTTTTCGTATGAATGAATTTCTGTCAATAATGATAAATTCAATAATAAGTTTGAATTATTTTTTTATTAATTTATATTTGTACATTAGGCTAGTCAGTGCAGAGATCCAGCGACAGTTGAAGCCGCAGCTAAGTTAGCTCTAAGTGTGTTGCCTAAGGCCTATTCACTCAGTGCATCAGAAATTCATCGTGCCTTAAACCAATGTAAGGAACAAAATTCAGAAATGCTTGAAAAGGCTTGTATCGCAATAGAAGAAGTAAGTAAAGAATCAACTTTTTGAATCTGTCAATTTTATCTGTCAAGAATCTGTCAATTTTATAAGAGATCAAAAAATTATAGGCAGCAAGTAAAGATGGTGTATATCCAGAAGTGTTGTTTAAAGTAGCACGTTATTGGTATGAATTATTTTGTGAGTGTGAACCTGTAGTATCTACTACATCTTTTTCGTCCGCAAATTCAAATCCTACAGTGACGACGGTCGCAACATTGTTACATCCTATTATTTCTTCTAGTCCTGTTTCTTTTCATAATGATATTTTATTATCATTATTTGGACAAGTAAGCATTTATATGGTTAACTAACTGTTAATTCGTTTTAAATATCATGGCATATTATTTTTTTCTATTTAGCTTAAGCTTGCATTATATTCCAAATATTTAATTCTGAATGCCTGTGAATGATATATAGTTCCCCGTTGATCACAAAAAAAGAAATTCTTTGCTCGAAAATTTGCTTGATTTTTTAGCCTTATCAGAATATTCTTCCGCACGCTTCGATTGTAAATTCAGCACAGCGGCCTAGAATGCCTCCACCTCCTATGCCAACTTCAACTCACCAGTCTTCTTTCATTGTTCATACTACATCTGTATCACAACAGCAGCCATTTATTTCTTTTTTCTCTCGGTATGTTATATATTTTCGGCTCATATTTCCTATTCTCTATTTCAGTAGTCGAAAATTCTAATAATCTTTGTTTTGTGGTTAATTCCAAAGTCGCCTCTTGCAATGAATTTAATATTATATTCTGAAATTCTTTATCTTACCTCTTACATAGAACACGACCAAGATCATCAATTCCCATCGCATCTACATTCGATGAAACCATGAAGTCTCCACGGCCAGTTCCTACATCGTATCCTCCTCCCCGACCTTCCCTTCCTCTCTCTGCTGTGTCTGCTTTGCATAACACACCTCGATCTTTGCATATCAGTCATTCTGCACCAGACCTTGATCCAGTTCAACTCATTACTCGCAAATCCATGCACAACTATAGATGGAATGAAATCGGTAAAGACCAGTTGAACATTGATCAAGTGCCAGTAAGTCGTTATATATTTCTTAATTGATTCTTTGATTAATTGATTTGTTCTACTTTCAGTATTTTTTTTACTTGTCATTTTCAAAATTTTTTAAATTTCTAGGATATTAAATGAGGTAATCTGCCTCTAATTGTCATCAAGTAAATAATATTTTTCTGAAAAAAATTTTTAATTAAGAATTTTCTTTGCTTCAAAAGTTCAGGATACCTCTGATGTAGTAATTTGGCATTAAACGAATTTGACCAAGGAAATAATCAAATGATGACAGTTATAAATACAATAATATAAACAAAATCTAAAAACGATGAATGTGAGGAAATGGTCAGAGATGGTTTTCGAAATTTGATAATGGTGATTTCAGCTTAAAGGGCATCCAAAGACCTGTTAGACTTTCAGAACTAAAGATTTTCTGCGTTTCGTAGTTGAAAGTGATCCAAAATAAACAGATGAAATCGCTAAACATGTGATACGAGTCAAAAAATATTCAATCATGCATGCTATGTGGAAGTCAAATAAAGCCGGTGCTTGGGTTCAACACTCAACACCAAAGAACAAATGCTACAGTGGTCTTTGATTCCAGACAGGAAAAAGAACTATTTTTAGATGGTCGCTGAAAAATGAGTGTTGTGCGATAATTCTCGGCGTAATATCCTTATTATCAGAAGAAATAAGATGGGGGAATAAAAATTGTTGTGTAATTCACTGTGAAAGCTGATCAAAATGCTACTTCTAAAGTTTACTGTGAGCAACCCATCTGACTGAATTTTATCGAAATTATTCGTAAAAGCTAATAGCTAAATGAAAAGACCATAATTCTGTAGCACGGCAATATAGCGCATGCTTTTAAAAAAATCGCGTCACGCCAAAAAATCAAGGAGATCATCAGGAGAGTTTTCCCACTTGACATCGACTCGACTTTTCTAATCTCCATTTGTTCTCTGCAATCCTATTTAAGAAAAAAAATCCCATTTTTTTGAAAACCACATTTGCAATCAAAATGACATTGAATACATTTTTTTCGACATTTTTATTACATTTACATAAAAATCCGAGTCTTTGGAGCAAATTTTCAAAAGAGTGAAAGTCGAAGTAAAAATCCGTTCGTGAAAAGTATGGAGAATATGGTGGATTAGAAGATTTAATAGTCAAAAATTGTTAGAACTAGCTACTTTTTCAAAGAAAGAAACATGAAATCATAGCGAATGAAGCGATCGATGTTTTTATCATCGAATGTTACAAAAATATATGGCTCCAAGGCCAGATGCAACAAGGAAATGTTTTTTGAAACACTCAGTACAATAAAAAAAAGTAAAATAATAATTTGGATTTTAAAAGCGCGTTTTTGCTAAATGATAATGTTGGATAAATGTTCAATTTTTATTTATTAAAGCTGTGTAAGTACTGATGATGCTTATTATCTTATCTCAGCATAACGTTGAATATTAATATTAATATATTAATATTTTGGAGAATTTCGCTAATAAAAATGATTGTTAATATAAAAATAAACTGTGAAATGTCAAAGGACCAGTACAACAATCCTGCGGCTGTTAATGAACTAGGTATAGAAAAGGCCAGATGATATATTATGAATGATTAAATTAAATCAAATTGATTAAATTGTTAAATTCATTTTTATAACTAGATTCACATTTCAGATGGTGATTGACAATTCTATTATCCATCATTCACTTCATTCGTCTGAAACATTTTGCAGTCGTGCATTTAATCCGATTTCTCATATGCCTCACCATTCTCCACTTAAATCGATTGATTGTACTTCAGTATATCATCCCGCAAATTCTTCATTGCAAGAAATCACTAGTACAAATTATAACATTAATGATTTTCGCATGGTTAAGCTAGTTCATGCTCATCGAGTTGGTATGAAAGCAATGGATACAATGAGGAATCGAAATCTTGACGATCCTCGCAGCTACGCCAAGTTCACTCGAGTATCCTATGAGCTTTTTTCTTTTCACTATTTATCTTAATTAAATTCCGATTTTCAGTTCAAGGATTTCATTTGCGGCCAGTCGATTGATACATTTAATAGAAATCGAATTTCTGCATAATCATGGAATAAGAATAATTTTTTAATCTTTTTGGATATTCAGAGAACAGTTTTATGGAAGTTTAATTAGATGATCTTTTCTAATAACACTTTTTAAGAATCCTGCATATTCTGAAGATGTGCGATGGTTATTTTCAATTGCTGTTCAGCTTGGTAATATCTTCGCCCAAACCTTTTGTGAAGTTGCTGCTCGTTCAATTATGTCACCTTATGTGCTTTTTTCTTTGGTTCAGGAATCTGCAAAAGTTTGTTTCTCTCGAGATTTTTTGGTTAAAGCATGGAAAAACTTCGATGTTTTTTGTCGAATTTTTCCCTTTGTTTAATTTTATTAATTTCAGATTTTTCCTCCGAACGCATTTCATCCTCCTACATTGTCACAGATTCATCTGCAGAGAAGCCATAATTCAAGTGGTGCCACAAAAAGTACTAATGCACCTGATGTATGTGCTATTTATTCATTTTGATGCCAGTTAAACATTGCTGATATTCTTCAAGCATTTCAATCTGTAATTTGTTAAATAGCGAGTGGTTTTTATTATATTTGTTTTTAGGTGCGTTTGCTTCTTTTGCAAAGTGGTTTTTCTAATCATACTGCTGAATTAATGCAACGTTGTGTTGAAATGTTTTACATTGCAGCCACATCACGGCTTGGTCATTCCCGTTTTTCTATTTCTGATATTGACGATGTATGTTTTTTATTTTTTATTTTTTTTATAAAATTTCTCTCCCGTATAATATTATATGGATGAAAAATCAGATTGTAACATTATAACATAAATTTTGCTAGTTTTTCTTTAAAATTTCATTAATTTTGTCGTTCTGATTTGTTCATCTTCATTTACTTTTCACTTTTATTTTTACTTTTAACTGGAATCAAGATGAATAAATAGCAGTGCATCGGATACTTTTTGTTGCATCACTTGAGTTATGGCTTCTCTACACCTTTATTCATTTTATGTTTCATCTTTATTTTTGTTTGAAAGATTTTTTTTAAAAAACTAAAGAAATTTTTTTTCTGCTAATTATTTTATGGTATAGCGAATATTCAGATTTGAAAGTTACAGGTGATTCAGTTAATCGCAGCAGCCCGTGAAGCGTTTTATTGGTTGCCTGGTCATGGCCGGCTATATTTTGAAGAGTTTTTGTGGCATGTCCGTAAGCAGAAAGCTTATAGAAAAGATGTGGCCCAAAGAATTACTGAATATTTGCGGCAGATTAAAGTTGATGAAAGGAAATAGTCGATTAATCGCTATATTAATATTTGATAATCTCAATCAAATAATACCTCTAAAAGCTTTTTTTATTTTTTTTAATAAAATTCATTCATCCTTAATTATGTTATGGATTTTTATTCGATGAATAATGATCATTCGTTCCTGCTATTTTAATTATTGTTGTAATTATTGATTGTTTAATCCAGTTCAGTTCCTTAAAATTTTTTTCTAAGCGAAGCAGTTAAGTTGTTCATTTTCTATTTTTCAGATCTCTTTGTTATTCAAATTTTATTTTATATCGTATCAGTTTTATTTCAAAATGGTTTTACGAACGCATTTTACTTTACCTTTTTTATTTATCCTTTCACTTTAATTTCTTAAATTTTTCTTTCATCTCTTTTTTTGCTGAATACTTTGTTGTGGCGTTCCATTTCGTCTATCCATTTACTTCAGTTATGATTTTTATTTCTTATTAAGTAGAAATAATCTCATTTAACATGTATTTTAATTACTGCATGATGTTACTAGAAGTCCAAGGTCAAGCCTTGAGTTTAAGTTGGTTTTATTGGTTTTATAAGTTGGTTTTACGAAGTTCAGTTGGCTTTATTTAAAAGATTTTAAAGGCTGCTAGTTGTTGCTGTTGGAATTTTTATTTTCCTGGTATTGTGATTCTTGACGATAATATTAGTATAGATTATTTATTTTTATTTATGGTATTATTTATTTATACTAATGGATTTGTTATCATCAATATTAATATTGATAAGATTAGTATTGTTTAATTTTATCGATAAAAATTCGTGAAATGGTTGTTACATTAAAATGTTTTAAATTCTTTAGTCACTGAAAGGGGCATAAAAAAATTATTATAATGAGTACTTTCTCTATTCTTTGTAAATTTGAGATTCTTTGTTTGATGTTATTCGATATTATGATATTTTGTTTTTCATTATTAGGTAATCACTTCTAATTTCTTGCATTTTTTAAATTCTTTGAAAATTATTTATATTATATATTCTTGGCAATTGGATTAATCTTCAATAAAACGGTTGTTTTTATTTGTAGAACGAAAAAATAAATCGTTTTTAGGATTGAATAACGCTAGTAAATAGGATTCATATGCCTTCTTATGGAAATTTCTTCACAATTCAGAAAGAAAAAACGAGAGAGCAAAATGAAGGAAAGGTTTACATGTTACAGATATTATATATTATAATGCTAGCAATGGCATTATTGCAACCAGTGAGATATAAGGAAAAGCATTAATTCTTCAGCGTTTGAAAAGTACGATTGCTATGTTAATTTTGGTTGCCAGCTTAGTGTCCTATTTAAGGCTGTTATGGCTGCTAAGAATCTGTAAAGCATAAGGTTGCTAGACAACGAAAGGATGCCATAAATAAAAAATTTTTTTCGGCCCGGTTTTCGGCTGTGCTTCTACGAAATTTTTCGCCGATCGCGTTACATGGTCATCTTACTTCGGCAACGACATGCTTTCTCTTGTATGTAGGTCTCTTCTCTTATATTTGTTTTCGAAGTTGGACTTTTTTCAAAATCGTATTTCTTGTTCGCCTTTCAAAAAAATTCTTAAGGAACAGTATTTTGCAGAAAAAAATCTGTAGGCGTTTCGCTAAAGTTTTTTGCTTGATTTATTCATTTTCATTTTATTAGAATTTTTTATTTTTAGCGGAGTAATAATTTGCAGTTATTGTTTTGTGGAGTTTATTTATGGAGCCTTCTTATGGAAATTTCTTCTCAATTCAGAAAGAAAAAACGAGAGAGCAAAATGAAGAAAAGGGTTATATGTTACAGAACTTCAAGTTTCCGTTGGAACGGTTTGAAAAATATTGGCTGAACCGTGAAGGGCCAGTTGCTTATTATGGAAACATCGAGAATAAGAATGTATTGACGGACCCGGTTCGCCGAATTCTTATTACTCGACCATTTTCCTCAAACTATTTTATTTCTAAAGAGATGGGAAGTACATCGACAAATAAGGATATCAAAGCAAGAATATATTATCGTTTGAACGATTCAAATGAGAATTTAACCAGAACTGTTGGTAGAACGACTGCGTTTGATAGCAGAATAACAAATACGTCTATTAATTTGTCTTCCAAGCCAAACCCAGACCATCTGCAGCGAAGAGTACATTCGTCGAGTGAAACTGCTTCAATCACTTTAACACCCGATAAATTTATCTCCCCATCTGATCTACCTATTTCCAAATATGAGCAATCAATTTATAAACCATTTCGCACTTTTGGCTCGACCATTTTCTCCAAACTATTCTATGCTAATACCGATATTACGTACGATATTACGTACCAACAATATTTTCTTAGCTATAATGGAACGGAAAGTATCTTAGCTTCATCAGATGAAAATGTAAGCACATTTAAACAAACAAAGAGTTCTGAGGCCACAAGTCAAATTATTGAGTCTTCAAAAGTTTCAGAAAAAACAAATAGTTTCTCGCAAGAGACTGCACAAGAATTCACACATCATTATTTATCTAAAAGCGATATATCAAAGTCACTTCGTTTGACCCATCCTTTTGAAGAATCGGCAGTAATATTTTCTTCTTCCGATCAGCAACCAACAGTGCTTTATTCCACTTATTCCACCAGAGAGGGATTAAGAAAAAACCATTCAATGAAAGACGTTAAAACAACCCGTAAAAACGAAATAACTATGTCTTCGAAAGCAAAAATTAGAACGAAGGCATTTTTGCCACATTTTCAAAAAAAGATTGATCAATTCACTATCCCTTTCGTAAGAGATTTTGAAGTAACGCCGGTATTTCGAGTTGAATTATTCAACGGTTCAGATTCCACCGCGTTCACGAAAGATTCTTTTTCCTGGTTTTTCAGCAATGAACTATTTTATTCTCCAAAATCTGATGAAGGCAAACCTTTGACGGAAAAAAATTTAACCACTGAATTTAATCAAACTGGTGTTGAATTTAATTTGACAACTCTATTAAACCAGAAACATGCCAAATTTAATTTAACAACTCCACTGAGGGAAACTGGTGCCAACTTTAATTTAACATCTTTGAAAAACCTGAAAGGTGCTGAATTTAATTTAATAACTCCATTCAACCATAAACATGCCAAATTTTCCGCTCGTTCATTTCGAACTGGTCGATCCACTGTAAATGAAACTATTGGCACTATGGATCACACCACAACAAAAATGATTCAGAATGCAAGAAAACCATTTAAGGAACGAGCTACCGGCATTCATAACAGGCAGGATAAAACTGGTAGAACTGAAGGTAAACAAATTTTATTGGAGACAAATGGTACAACTGATAAAAGCATTCATAAAATTTTCGTACATGGATATAAATTTGATACATTTGGAAGTACAAAGGATAACTATTTGGACAATTATTTGTTTTTCAGTGAAGAGGGAAAAAATTGGACCACATACTCTGGCGAGAACAAGAATATATTAAAACATCAGTTAGACAAGGAAAACACAAGTGAAAAAACCAAATCATTTTATGCAAGCAAAAATGTCATCACACCTAAAATTAAAGAAAAGTTCTTAAGTAGCATTTCGAATATAGCTCAATGGAATTCTCCATCATATTCCCAGTATAAAAATCTTCAATCCAGGTTTCCTCCATCTTATAATCAATTTCCTAATGAAGGATACGAACAAAAAGGTATAACTGAGAAAGCACAATATATAAATATTTTATTCAATGATATCAACAATTTAATACAGAGTACCATTAGTGGCAGACAAGATGTAGCGGATGGAATGAGGCAAACGGATGAATTATCATTGGACACACAGAATATTATTAAAATTCCATCAAGCGCAAAAATCTCTTTGAAAGAAGTCATTGATGCAAAAAAAACGTCGAAGATTTCCGATTTACCACTGAATAATTTTTCTAAATTTGGCATACCAGATAGTACAGGTAGAGGCTATGATACTGCAACAATGCACAAAAATACAGAAATTAGCGAAAAAATCTCGAGTATGGAAAGTAATATTTTCCATTATCCAGTCATCAATACAACTTGGTCGAAATACTCATTGGCAATATCTTCAAGCAGAAAGGTCAAAGAGACTTATGTTCAAGCCTCATATCAACAAAGTGTTCAGCTATCGACGACGATGCATCCATTGAAAATTGTTAGCACAATAGATGAATTAACTAAAAAAACAGCTGAAATCCCTAGTAGTTCGAAAGGTCTGCCGAATTCGGCATATTTGCATTGGAAAAAAATGAGTGCAGAATGGGACGAAATGACTTCAAGTATTCGGAATCGAACATTAACAGGTGAAGTAAAATTTTTGTCTAAAGGTTTTTTAGTGCTATTGTTTCTTATTAAAACGAATTTAGCATTTTTTGGCTTTAATCATTAATTCATTTTATCAAATTACGAAATCTAATATATTTAAAAAATGATCGTTGATAATGAAATTTAAAAAATTAAAAATATAAATTCATTTCACCAAAAATCAATCGTCGGACGGATTTTCAAAAATAAAAAAGGGTGTGTAATCGTTTCCTCTAAGTTTTTCAGCTTTTGCTTCATCCTTCATCTTTTTCCCACTGAAATTTATTAAAGCCATTACTATCATCAAAATTATTTAAAAACAAATAATTTTTTTGGAATTCTTTTAAAAGGCTAAAAGTATTTTATAAATCATTTATTCGTATATGAGGAGTCAGACGGGAGATAACACCATATCCTTTTGAATTCTTTATAATTTCCGAAATAAGAAATATAATTTTACTATATTACATTGCAACTTATTACACTCGTATATGATAATTTAAATTGCGCAATTCGCAAAGACATAGACATGGATTGAGTCGAGTGATAAGTCCATTTTTTTAATATTTTTTTCCCACTTTTTTTTTTACAAATCAGTTGTGTATATTTCCATGTGTATTAATAGTTCTCATCGTCATTCTTTATTAAAATTATTAAATGGATCAATAAAAACAAAATTCTTAAACCAAATCATTATTGTTATCAAATTAATAGAAAGTCCTTAGTCCTTTGAATGAAAAATAGTTTTCAAAACACAGATTACTTCATATTTCCTCGAAACTCGTTATATTCTTTTAATTCTACTTCGTCATGTCAAATATCTTGTGAAGGAAGATTAAAGCCATGGAAAAGGATTTATGATAAAAGAATACGGATTTCTTGGAAGGTATCGAATAGAAGTGGAATAGATTCTTCACAAAACAATTTTATGGTATATCAATTTTACAATTTTATGGTCTGTGTCGGACCTTGTTTTACTTACTTGATCGGTTTTTTGAGATTATTAGGTAGTTATAACAAAAAGGAGAGACTGGATAAGTGGCATGCTGCTTCTACTAAATAAACATCATGACTCCTGTGATGGAGAAAAATATGCCATTAAATTAAATGCGAGTGGTGTTTCAGTGTTTCAAGATCTAATTTTAACTTTATTGCTCTCGCTCTCTGGTGAAGGTACCTCATCCTCATCCTAGTAGATAATAGAGCCAGCTAGAGCGAAAGTGAAACCAAAAATATTGGATGCCATTAGAAGAAGAGTTAAGTTAATATAATATAAGGGAGCATTAGGGATTTGAAAAACTACTGTTGATACTACTAACTGAACTACTACTGATTTTAAAGCAGGATTATAGTGCAATTTAATGGGATATTAAAACTGGTTTAGGGCAATTTTAGAAGTGTGGAAGTTTTGAAAAACATCATTTCAACTCCTTTAATTCTCCACGATTCATTTGATTTGCTTAATTTGACAAACCGTTAAAGAAGCAGGGAGATGAAAATATTGAGGAGTCAATCACAACTTGGTCTGGGCCAGGAGTTTAAAATAAAAAAAATTCGTTAAATTGTCACAAAAGAATGCAATAGGATTTTGTGAAAAAGAAGAGAAAAGGAAATATTTGATTAGGCCAAGGTATGGCCAAGGGCGCTTAAGGAGTATTAATGTATCATAGCAAAGGGTTTTAATACTATTAGCCATAACAAAACAACGTTGTGTAAAGGCCCAACGTAGATATATTACATTGCATTTTTAGTTTATTGTTTACTTTTAAAAATGAGCACTACACGTTTAGAAATTCCGGGCGTGCTTGGATTTTGGATGAGGAATGCGACAGGGGCTTTTCAATTAAGAAATTATAAATATTTTTAAGAGATCGAAATTTTATAAGACGATCCATTATGCCAGTAGATTGTGGCATAGAGAGGTTTAATGAAGCATTAGAGGAATTTAGCGACAAAATTTTGTCAACGGATTAAGGTGAAGGAGATGAAAAAGGTTGCAAAGGGGAGTAAACGCATTCGAAAAAATATAGTGAAAAAATGTCGAAAATATAGTTGAGAAATAGATAAGTTTTTTTTATTATATGGCTTAATGAATTGTGCAAATCCATTTCAAACTTTATTAAAAAGTGGATATTGAAATTTTAGTGAAATAATAAGTTATTTTCAAACTTTTAGTTTTAGAAATTTCAACTCAAATTCGAATTTTATCAAAGAAACAAAGTTTGCTGACAAGCATATCAATTTTTCCGCATTTGCTTTTTCCTTACTTTTATTTCGTAGCAAAAATTTCACCACAATGATTTTTTGCATATATGCTCAAGTTTTTTTAGATTAATCATATGATATAGATTTTTTTTCAGTCAATAAACTTGCAAATAAAAATGAAATTTTGGTTAAAAATTTCTTCGCCAAATATTTTCTTGGATAGAAAATTTCAAAATTTATCAAAATTTACCATTATTTTTTTAGTGAGAATGCGCACAGAGCCAGAAAAATTCTTGTAGGAATTATTCAAATTGATGAATTGATGAATTTGACTAAAAAATGTCTCGAGAACCATTGACATTGGCAAAGTGCGAAAGATTTATAAATACGAATATCATAGCTTATCTTCTACTATTAAGCATTTTTCCTCTAGTCATTTCATCGAAAACTATTTATTTTAGTGGTAGAAGAGTGTCGGTCCGCTTGTTCGAGTGGTTCATCAAATGCTGAATGGGTTGAAGCAAAAACTATTTGCCTACATAAGTTAGATCCAAAATTATATGGTAATTATGAAGAGGCTTTGCAATTTTGCAAATTACATATGAATATGATTGAAGAAACTGATTTAGCTGTGCGAGAGAATCTACAAACAGTCCAAAAGCTTCTAAGGTAACTGCCAGGAAAAGAAAGTTATCAATATACTTAGGCATTTAAACATTACTTACTTAAGCATTTATGTATATAAGTGGTCGTTTAACAAATTATTTAGAAAATGGATTGAGGTAATTTATGAAATTTAATGGAGATTTATTCTTTGTGGATCTACTTTAAAGAATATGCTTGTCTTTTGATCTAAAAAACTAAAGGAATAATCGGAATTGGCTTAAATTTAAATACGAAAATTTATAAAAGCAAAGCTTTAAAAAATTTGGAAGAAAGAAATTTAAAAGAAAGCTTGCTTCTTCAGTGTCTTTAAATAAATAGATACACTTCATTTAAAAATAAACTTTAAAATCTACAGAGAAGGCGATTTGAATGATCTGATATTCGTTTATGCTCCTGTTACTCGACAATTTCGAAATTTTCGTGAAGTTAAAATCATAAATATTAGTTCGAGTACTGTTTTCAAGTTGAATGTGGTCAGCAAAGTGAAAATTGATGCAAATATATCCGATGTTCAAGTTATTTGCAAAAAAAATCGTTCGTTTTTTCGATTTGCATACCTTTTGATTTCGGATTTCAATGAAAAATTTCAACTGAACTGAAAAAATGCAATAGGAAAAGACTGAATTTCTTTAAAAGCTATTGAATATTTAAATATTTATGTAGTTGAAATTTAAGAATATTGTAAACCAGTAACATGTAATTTGGATGCCTTCGAAAACAGAAAAAATAATCACCTGCTTCCGAACCTGCTGCTTCCGAATAAAACTAGGATTTCAAGTGGAGAAATCATCGATGTAATTTGTAATGCGGATCCTTATAACGTTCAAACCATTTCCTATGCCTGTACCAGTGTTGGGCATTTTCAACCCGACCCCTCTGATAATTTGTGTAAATCATTGGAGACTTCAGGTATAATAAATGACATTAAATAGAAGGTCGTAAATAAATAAAGTTGAAAAAAGGGTAATTGCCAAATTATTTGCTAGAAAGTGAAAATATGGAAGCTGAAGAGATTAAATATGTTTCAACTTCAAGAAGAAGAAATTCCTGCAATGATTGCCATGAGCTTGGAACAGAAAAATGCTATAAAAATGCGACAAGTGATGCTACAGAAAATATCTATTGTATTTGTAAACCAGGATGGACGGTAACCATTAATCATAAATAAAAATTTATTCTGACAATTATACTAAAACAATTAGAATTTATAGTATTTGTACTAAAATCCCACTTAAATTTTAGTAAATTCATTTGTCCACTGAGGAAATTAGGAAATTTGATTAGGAAATTTTGATATTAATATATATGATATACTTAATTTATTTAGATGTCAACATGTTGGAAGGCTCCGTTTTTTTGTCGTCCAAATATGTGTGGCGAAAACGGACGATGTGTGGAATTTGTTGATAGTGCTTACTGCGACTGTGATGAAGGATGGGCAGGTGAAAAATGTATGATTAACATTGGAGACATTTATAGTGCAAGTGATATCCTTGACGATGTAAAAAGCAACGTTAGCAACGAAATTTTTCTAAAAACTGAAAGAATCCGAGATCGGGTAAGATATTTGGTAATAACTTCGACAAAAATTATCGCACTGTGCAAAATCATATTTTCAATCATTCTTTCTTTTCTTTTTTTCCCCTTTCGTTCGCATTTTATTCACATTTATCTATCAAACAAGGCTATTTTTATCTGGTATCGTGGATTTGACAGCAGCTAATACATCGTATTGTCTTTTCTCCACTGCAGCATTTATTTCAAGTGAAACATTGGCATTGTTATGAATAAACTATGTAATAATAAATAGAAAATATAAAAAGCCGAGTGTTAGAGTGGAATCGCAGTAAGAGTTTTTCAGCAATATTTCTATTCTTTACTTCCGTCAAGGTTAATGATAATGATCATTTAAAGATTAATAACTTCAACGTCAGTCAAACTGGACTTGTGATATTGACTATAGTTTCATTTGTCTCAACGATTATCCTTTATTTGTTCACATATATTAACGACAATGGAACGTCTGTGAGAGTTTCCGATTCTTGTTGGCTAAAATTAAATATAGATTCAGTCAAAAAAGTCAAGATGAAAAGGAGAACTGAGACTCTTTGGATTAAACTGTAGGAAAATCTACTAATAAAGAATCGTTTTTGTAATTTGTGAAAACAAATTATATCTGTTTTTTTAATTATATGTTTTCTTAATTCTCTCAATGCAAAGGTTTTTAAAGGATCCTCAGGAAACAATTCAAAGGCAACGTTCGTTGGTACTATTCTTGGGTGCATTTATTGCCACTTTTTTCCGTCATCCTGGTAAATATGGTCTCGATAAAAATTATGGTGGCCGTTTCTATAATTGGATATATTTGCAAGCGTTCTCCATCGGTATTTTATAAATTATAAAAGTTTGAAATATATATTTAATGAAATCAGATTCTATTCATTTTCAAAATTAACACATTGAGAACTAGAAGAACTAGAAGACGCAATATTATAACTATTTCAAAAATCGTTCAATTATAAAACTGAATGAACGAAAATTTGGAATTTGATATTTTACACATATTTAATATTTTCAAAATTTTTATGGATCTCGCTAAATCTATAAGTATGAAAAACAGGGATAGTGATATATAAAAATTTTTCGTTAATGGAAATCATTCGACGTAAGCGATGGCAATGAAATTTATTCAGAAGTTATAAAAATTCTCGAATAATGATATAATTATTTATTATAATGGCTTAGGGCAATTTCTGTTCGTTATGGAAGCATTAAATGTTCAAAAAATGTTCGCTGCAACAGCCTTCAATCGTTGGAATTGTGGTAAAAAAGGAGAAAAAGGTTTGACTTATTTGGTAAGCTTAACTGATATAAGGATTATTATCTTATTTTTATTTTCGCTTTCAGTTTGCAAGTTAAGAATCCATCGCATATGATGACTTCTCGGTTTTTGTCCTATTTTATTTTTGCCGTTTGGTTGTTGCCATTTTGATTATATCAGCTTTTTTAAGTTAATTATTCCTCCATGTTACTTTATTCCATTCGCATATATTTCAATCGCTACTATATTGAACTGGAATCATGTTCAACGATCTTGGACCTGTCTGGGACTGTTTAATGAAGATTCATTTAATCTACAACTATCGCTCATTGTTTTCAATGGTATTCTTGTCTTAGCCACAGTAGCGCTATGTGAAAGCGCATTTCAAATTACACGGTATTATTTATTCAATTATTTAATGAACTTTTCAATCCTTCTAACCGTATTCATTTCTGGTTATTTTAACTACTTAGGACAAAAAGTTCAGTCAGATTTTCATCAGAGAATGATGGAAAAAGTGTAGATGGGCATCACTTGAATTTCAGTTTTAAAACCCATTCTGCTTGCACTCAGCCAAAGCAACATTATGATAACGAATAAGAATATTATAAAATGCAGTGAAAAGGATGTAAAAAATCATTTCATTTAGCAAAGTTGTGCAAATTTTATTTTATTGCAATATCAAAGAACTATATATTTTAGAAAAATTTATTTAAAAAATAAATTTATTTGGTGCAGTTTGTGGCAAACTGTGATAAGCAATTGTTGATTATCAATTGATTTTAGCAAAGTTCCTGACGCGGAGGTGTATCGTTATTTATATTTTATTTCGAATCGACCTTACGAACTTGGAACTGGGATGATGCATGTTGAAAAAAATTTGCCATTTGTTTTCTTGGGGCCATTGCTTCATTTTGGAACATGGATTTCGGTTAACGTGGCCACATATTCGCAGTTGTTACCACATAGCTTGTTCGTGGATTAATTGTTAATTTAGATCGTTTACAACCAGGATCACTACATTACCTCATTTTTTTTACAATTCAACTTTTATTTTTATGAACCAGATTCTTTTACATCTGGTAAATTTTTTATAGGCTGATTTTAGCAATGACAATTTCTTATTCTTTTATAATCGTTATTCAGCTTATGATCACTCAGCCAGAGGTGACTTTTGTGACTTTTTTATTTTTTCATTCTTTTTATTCACTATGCATCTCTTCTTCAATTTTTTTGGAAAACAAAAAATTGATGGCAAAAAGCACTAAGAAATATTGTGTAAAAAAGAAATAAAAGTAATACCGCCATTAAAAAACTCTGGTGATGGTGGCGACCCACTTCTAGCTACGCGGAAAATTTTTAACCGTATTAGTAACCAGCTGAAGCCTAACCAAAAATGATGAACGCTTAATACTTCAATTTAAAAAAGAAAATATAACAATATTTAAAAAAAATCAGGTTCATCGTTTTGTTACAATTTTCTTGATGGTCATATTGCCGAAGTTGATAGCGCCCAAGTTTGAATACGTACAAATGCTTACCAGGGACGAAATAATTGCAAAATGGTTGCCATTAAGCTTTGAGAAAGAACAACTGCAAGCAAAACATTGTGAATCAATGCTTAAAAAAAAAGCTGCAGAAGAAATTCGCAAGAAAAATGTCGAATTATTAAGAAAAGTTCGATTTTTCACCAATATTTATCCTTTTAGATTATTCATTATTCTTTTCTTCATGAGGTTGTTAATTTAATGGAAATTTCTCGAGAAATTTTTTTGTTCCATATTTCTCACCAGAATTTCTTTTTCTTTTAATTTAGATTGCCATGCACAATTATTTTAAATTCCCTTCTTATAATTTGAGAGAGAAAAATATATAAGCATTTATTCATGGTAACCTAATAATAATCAAAATTTAATGTCATATTGTTAGATCACTCATAATATTTTATTCGTATTTTCTCGGCTGGATTTGTTAATTTATTTCAGTTTATCTATTAATACCAACAACACTCTGAAGAAGCCTTTTATCCTTTACTACCAGTAATATTCTGAAGAGCAATTGTAGAAGAAGTTCATAAGAAAAATGATGAATTACTCTGAAGAATTCTTACATTTCTTAAATTTAATTTAACTTCATTATTGTATAAACGAATATTTTTTCAAAATTAATTCATTTATGTAGTTTACTATTTAGAAAATATAGTAGGAAATTATTTTTAGAAGCAATAAAAATTTTTTTTTCAGTATTTAGGCATTCAAATATGCGCCCAAATTAACGCTCCCTATTCTTCAACCAAAATTTCATGGAATACAGATGTTCCATAAGTTTTCTGGTTATTAAATTTCACTAGAAAAATTAAAAAATCCATTCCAGTACCCAAATATTCCCGGAAATCTTTTATTCAATGTACCAGAGGAAGGTCCACTACTGTTTGCTCCATTATTATTTCCTTTTGCACCAAACCATTCTGATTATATATCAGAGTGGCAGCAACTGATGTTGAAAAGGCGATGGACGGAAGAATTTGCAAAACAGCGCCAAATTGGAAACGATAAACCTCAATCAATTTATGTACGTAAGATCAATTTTTTTTGCATATTTAATAGCTATTTTTTTGTCATTTTCTTAAAACCAAAATTATTTAAAATTTATATTCTATAGTTTATTGTCTTCGATATTTTCTGCCATAAATTCTCTCGTTTGTCTAGGGTGAACTATCATTAAAGATGAAATTCGAGTGATATTGGAAACCTATTTGCACTTCCGTTTCCAGATGATAAATACATCACAATTAGAGAAGGAAGAAGAATTAAATCGGATGTGGGATTTACTGTTTATGATAAAGTTGTATGATAAATTTTGCATGTTAAATTATTTATCGGTTTTTTAAAGAATGTTAAAAGTAACGATATGGACGAAGAAGATTATGAAGTTACTAAGGCGAGATTATTTGTCTGGGATCAGTGGGTAAATGAAATTAGCAACGCCGATGTATTTGACAATGATCTCGTTATCAAGCATAAAGTTAGGCGATTTTAATAAAATTCTATGACAATGGAACTTATATATAATGAAAATAGAACGACTCAGTGGCTCTCTTCTCGCAACTCCGATGCCGGGGTTCTACTCAAGGCAGAAGAAAACCTATTTTTCAAGAATAGTGATGACTTATTCACTTGTACTTTTGTGACCCGGGCAAAATTTTCCTTGTCTAACTGGCCAGCGGAACAATTAACTAAGAATGTATCGTGGAAGTATTTTATGAATTAAAATGAAACGAAATAACTTTTTTTTTACTATATAGTTTACCCAACTTAACAAAATTTTTAGATTGAAAATCCCTTTATGACAAATGATGCATCCATCTTCTTTGATAATACCCGTACAGCCACATTATTGCTTGCAAATACAGTTGTCACGGAACCAGTTACAGTAGCGAAGAGTCCTTCCATTCAACTTAAATACCAAGTATATTATTGTAACCATAAGCTGATTCTTTCAAATTTCACTTGTTTTTGATCATTAAAAATTTTTTTCTATAAATAAAATTCAGGTTGAAAAAGCTATGGAAGTCTGGAAAAAAGCGTTAAATGAAAGAAATGCAGCATTTGATAAAGTTTATGCCGATGACCCAATAGTAAAGCATGTTGAAGCACTAACTAACAACGAAATTGCATTATCATTATTGGTTAATATCTTGATCAAATCTTTAAAAATATACGAAAATCATATTATATAATATATTTTTGCAGTAATTATTTTTCTTTTCAATTGTATTTACTGGAATTATAGAACGTTCAACCTGATAAATTGCCCGGCCCAAAGTATTCTGAAACCAAATATCCAATCAAAATTAATCCGCGATGCATGCCTCTAGAAGATTTCTGGCTTGATCCTGATATGCCTGGCTTCATTGGGCCACACGATTTGTCGAAATACGACGTCCCGGTTTTAGATCCACAAATTCGATTAAGACGTTTTTTTAACCGAATAATGGATCGTAAATGGAATGATATGATAGATGACCATTGGGAATATAAGCTTGGAAAGATCCATATGCGTAGTAAATTTTATTTCCAAGTTTGCCATAATTTTTTATTTTTAATCATTTTATTTAAACTAGAAATTTCTTTGATAATCGATTCTCATTTAGAATGAAATGCATGTTTTTGACTTCAAGCCAAATAAAAAACAAAGCAACATAGAAAATTTACTCCTAGTTTCGTGGTAAAACTCATGTCTAAAAACAAAAAATTGCAATGATATTTATAATTTTTTTACTAATTTCTTTTAAGTTTCTATAAAATTTTGTTTACCTAATTTTTCTTTTTCAGGTAAAGGCTATTTCATTACGAATTTTTTTGGTTGATAAATTCTTTTCATTTTATTTTTCGAGCTTTTTTTCTTCAAAAAACCATCACCATTTTTCACTTGGCTGACTAGCTACACGATTATTTCACAGAGAATTATATAGTGGATAGAAGTATACCGCATGGATTTTAATAACGTATTCTCATTTATTCCTATCAATGGTTAGGAAGCGAATGGATGAGAAATAAAACTAAATTAGTCGAGACAACACAACAATAGACCATTCAGATAGCCGATCAAAATCGAAAATATTTTTTGCCACTTGGCTATTTGTTAACATATTTGTTATTGGCTATTTGTTATTATATTATCTATATCTATAAAATTTTTATTTATCATAAGCCGAGAAATAATGTACAGCTCGTTTATTATCTTTTACTTACGTTTCCGATTTTTTTAATAAAAGATTTTGTATTATTCTGTCAGTGAAAGAAAATTCATAACGAGAAGATTTTAACCAAAAAAAATCCGAAAAAAACATTCATCGTTTCACTGAATAAAGAACGACAAATTAATAATAGATCAGGCTAATGAAAAATGAAGGATAAAATAAAAACAAATCATTGGTTTGGCTTTGATCTACGCCGGTTTCAATAAACATTGTTGGTGAATTTAGCCAGAAACTTAAAAAAAAATCAAATGACCTAAAAAATGAAACAGAATATACGGACGAAAACATTTCATCAACCGAAATAAAAATACCTGTGAATTTCAACTTATTTGCGCTTAAATAACATTTTTTTTTCCAAAATTTTCTTCCATTATTACTTCTTCCATCGCTCAAATATAAATATTTATCATTATAATTTGACAGGCTTGACAAAATCCCTGAAAAAAATAAGAAATTTCTCCTAATTCTGCATATCCATCTACTTTTGAACAACAAATGATAATTGGAAATTTTAAACGACAGTCACCCTCTCTATTGACTTGAAAAATTAGAAAATAGTTTCTTCAGATATATTTGTGCGACTATTTAAAATTTCATAGAAAAAAATACTGAATACAAATACAAATTTCGTAAATTTTATGAGGTTTTATTTGTTTATATAAATTGTAAGTTCAGTGTTAAAGAATATCCAATTAGATTTAAAAAAATAAGATCATTTAATTTAAAAGTTTGTTTAAAATTTAATTTTTTTAATTTTTTCCTTTCGGCATTTTTAATGTATTTTTTTGTAAATAAAATTTCGCTTTCCGCCAGTATTTCAGATTCTTTCAGATTATTATGGTTGTGCTCTAGATTCAAAAAAAGATCTGCTCAAAGCTTATTCGTAACATTTGTTGTTTCAATTTTGATAGAGCGCTGTTTCCATAATTTTTTTCTCTTATTATATATATATATCATATAATCCTCAAAATGAAGCGAATTATCTACTCGAACAATGAAATAGAAAACTTTTTTTGTCTTCTTAATTGTACGCTTTTTTTCATTGTGTTGAGAAACTAAGAAAAAAGAAAAAAAGATAGAAGGTATAAATGGCAAATGCCGAATTCTAATTTATTCTCAACCAGCAATAATTAGACTTTCCCCATTGCTGGCTTAGTAAAGAATTCTTGCCAATGAGTCGCCTGAGGACAGAAATATGACTGGATTTGCCACTTCACGCAGATATTTTAATGGAAAATAAGCTTAGCTTCTGTCAGAGATAGGATCCGTGCTTTCATACAGTCGGCAAACTGAGCAATAATCATCATGTATTATTCTTTTTCTACATTTTCAACTTTCCTAATTTGATTTGATCCACTAACAACTGGTTTTGAGCAGAAGCCACGTAGCATTTCTTGAGAGAAAGCGAGAAAAATTTATAAAAAATAGATCCACAGTAACTCCGAGAAAGATGCAGGAATTATATGAGAATTGCAGAGCAGAATATAAAAATTTTCTTTTTGAAAAAAATTCAAAATTTCACATAAACGTCTTAATTGAAAATTCCATAACAAGGAGGATCACAAGCTTGGGAGAAAAAGAATTTTTTCTCTTTTTAAAAGTTTTTTAAATAGATTCTAGGAAGATTTAACTAAATTTTAATCTTCCTCTACCTCTATTTTCCTTCTTTCGGTCCTTGTGCACTGTACTCATATTTCTTTTCTCTTCTTTTCTTGCTTTTCGCTTTTCCATTTTTATTTTAAGACATTTATTTTTCGTTTTATCCGTTATTCATGGCTTCTACAAGAAAAAAAATGCTGAATATGCAGCCTATAGTTTTATTGCTTACAAGACAATAGAATATCGATGTGAAGCAGCATTTTTGCATTTTCTAACAAAATTAAGTTGTTAATGTACAACAGTGGAAAACTTTGGAAAAAACCGACAAATGCAAAAAAACATACAGTTGGAATACTTCTAAAAACTGTGGGACAGTTTCATAAAAATGTTTGATGAGTGCGAAAATGGATAAAAGGCAGATTATACGAAATTTAAAACATCATATGAAACTTTAAATTTAATGGCTCAAAGAAAAATCGCTTACTTTGCATGCAGCAGTGTTTGCTGTGGTTTCGATAAATTAACCAAATCAGTGGAATGCTCCATTAAGCAAAGCAATGGAAGAAGTAGTTCATGATTTGAAAGAGCAATAGTTGAGCATTTGTAAGTCAAAAAGTTTTCAAACTGTGTTTGTTGATTTGAAGATAAACAGCATTTTCAAAACCATTATTTTATTTTTTATCATTTTTGAGTCCTCAATCCAAGACTTACTTGCCTTGCAGGAAAAAATTTGTGGATGTATGCAAAATGAGTTTATAGCAATTTTGTTAATTCAACTTTTTAATATCCGCAAAAAATACTTCCACAACACAAAATTTTCTTTTCTATATTTTAAGCAGTCTATTCGTTATTTTATAGTGTGGCTTCTTCATTTTGCTAATGAACCATACAGATTTATCCTTTAAATTTTAAAAATCATCACTTGCTATATATTTTTATAATTTCATACGAAAGTTGGCTGGTGCAGAGTTTTAAAAATTCACATTTTTTCTATTACACGACATGTACCATATATTGTATGTATTATCGTAAATATTAACCTTTCAACTATGAGTGAAACCACCTTTTGAGTGGTTTCATGAGTGATTTATATTTATCTTGGAGAAGTTTTTTATAATCACTTTAGGTTGCGTTTATATTGAATGTGCGCTATTTAGCTTTTTAGCTTTTGAATGCTTTTAATTATTTAAGTTATTTGTATTTGTTTATCCATTTTTTTCAATTTTTAAGCTATCTTTTGATCGTCGTTGTTGATAATCTTAATTTGTTTTTTATTAATTTGTCATATATATTTGAAATTAAAAACTTAATCATTTGTTCTCTTCTTCGCGAATTATATATTTCCGTGTAATAAGACCACACACAATCATGTCATTAGCATCAGTGGGCAGGTGCTATCATGCGTAAGTAGATAGATGGCTCGATAGATCGTCAGGTAGGTCTTCTTGAAGTACAACTTGAAGTTTTTCTTTGGTTGCGCGCCTTTAATTTGCCATCTTGAATTAATTTGCCACATTCCACTGAAAAGTTTTGTCTTATTTATCGTCAATAATGGATGAATCCAAATTTTTTAACTCGAATTTTTTTCCCTTCTAGTAAAAGATTATTTACTCAATAAAAATCTTTTTTTTCGTCGTATTAGTCTAAAATAATAAAAAAATTCGTATATTTATTGTTATTTATGAATATCTTTTGTTTCGGATAAGATTGGATATTTTATTGATTCAAGCGAAAATTTAAGTACAAAAAACATATGTTTTTTATATATATATATTTGCTTACTATTATACTATGATGTTTTTTATTTATTAATTTTAAATTTTTTTTTTTAAAGCGTTCATCACCTATGATTAGCATTATTCTGCTGGGTTAACGAGCCGAGCAAATTTTGCTAAAGAACCCCTCGGATAGATGCACAAGTGGATTTTCACGACAACTTAGATTTCTTAAGAAAAATTAACTTATTCTTACTCCCACTCGGAGTAAAATTCCAGTTTCTTAAAATGCCTCATTCTGCGTCGTTTTAATTAAAATTTATAAATTTAATTAGAAAAAATATAATGGTTAACGAATTACAATAATTTAGCAGAAATAAAAGAGGATAATTAAGAAAAGATGTTTCCGAAGCATTTTGCCTTCCTTGATTTGCTTTCAGTTATAGCTATTGTTAGCACAATTTGCTTATTTCTTTGCGGAATGTAAGTTTTCTTCATTTTTTCTCAAAAACGAATGGTTATAATGAATAAAAATGAGTGAATAAAAGACGGTTTTATTTCAAATGAATTTCAATAAATAAAAATTAAACTTTTCGCTATTTACCAACCTTAACAGCCATTTTTTAAATTTTTTTTACTTTGAAGTTGCTTTTGAATTCTTAGCTTAATTAATTACTTCGAATTATTCGTTGAACACAGTTATACACCGTTGAAAAAAAAAACTGACTAATCTTTGGCAGTGTAAAGAAGAAAATTTTAAAAAATATCATATGATGAAAAATGCAAAAAATCATCTATAATTCTAACAAATCTATCAAAAACTTATAAAATTTGTTCGGAAACTTATCATTTCTTTACTTATAGTCCAATATGCAGAAATATTTGGAAACGCGGCGGCACAAAAGATATAAGTTATACACCATTTCTTATGGGATTAATAGGGTATAATTTTTAAATTTATAAATATAAATCCTTTCCTCTCAAAAAAAATCTGTATTTAACTAATCTATAGACCTATAGATATCTGTAATATCTACACTTATGCTGTACTGGAAAAAAAAGGCGAATTTATGTGGACATTTCCATCAAATTACTTTACATCATAAACCATGAATCATATCATTAATTATCATAAACCATGAAATTTTTGAAGGAAATCATCATAGAACAAAAGTGATTAGCTACTTAATATAGTTAAATTTTTTCTCCAAAATAAATAACTCTTTCATATAAAATATTCATAAATTTCTATTATATAAAATTCTCTTCTATTATATTGTGTATAAGGCTCTAAAAAAGTGGTTAGCGCTGTAAGACTATCTTGCTAACTGTTAGCATGATTAGAAATTTTTGTCAGGGCATTGTTTGGCAACAGAAATACCACCCGGATTTTTTAAATGATAAGTTTATTTCTGTCAGGTTATACTTTTGATGCTTTATGTTCATTTTTTAATTCTAAAATTTTACCGGCTATAAATTGTTAAGTGCTTCATTTTGGTTTCGATATGGCTTATTGAAAATGGATTATACGATGATAATGGTAAATATAGTTGCAGTTATACTTTATAGTATTTATTCAATATTTTACTTGTATATGTCGAAAGAAAAGGTATGATGATATTGTTGAAGTTAATAGCTGATTTTTGAACACAAATGGATAAATTAAAATATTAATTAATGTTAAAAAATGAAAGTAGTTAAATCTTATCATATACATTAAGCTAAAATCTTATCATATACATTAAGTACGCGATGCTAGAAAGGAGTCGCTCAACGATAGAGCGCCAATCGCCTTTTTTTAGTGGCAGGTTCATCACCGGCACAGAATCAAACCCATAATCCTCAATGCGAGTCCGAAAAACCATACTAAAATCAAAATTTTAAATTTGAATGAAATCTATGAATTTTTGGGCAAAAACTTTCCATTTTTATAAAGAACTTGAAGACACAAATAATATGAAAATTTAGCATGTAAGAATGAGAGAGAGACAGATTATAAGGTTGAAATTTAAAAATAATTTTAACCATAAATTAATAATCATTCCAGATGATCGCCTGTTTGCTAATTATTATTGTAATATTCTCAATATCATTAATGGCGTTTTTCGTGCAATTTTACGGCATCCGAACAATCGATATACTGGGATTCACTTGTATGATGCTAAATATAATAAATTTTGGATCACCTCTTGCTGGTCTAGTAAGTTTACTTTTAAAAAATTATTGGGCGATGCCAAAAGTGCGAATTTACAGAACTATTCCATCGAATGACCTAATATGTGTTAAAAACTTTGCGAACTCTATTCATCGAATTTTATAAATTCTAATGAATGTAAATTCAAGCTATATTTTCAACGTATTTTTGTTCAACCTTACAAAATCGAAGAGTTTATAGAAATCAATCGTATAATTTATTTATGCTTTAAAATCCGAATATTTGTTGATTAAAGCAAAAAAATATTTCATGCAACAAGAAAAATTACCATAAAGCATCCTATTATTTTAAAAATTCACTGAATAATTAAACGATTTAGAGAGTGGTTCTTAAGCGATATTCATGCGATACACTTCCTTTACCTTTATGCATCGGAAATCTATTTGTATCAACTGAATGGTGTATGTACGGTATTTTAGTCCGAGATATATATATAATTGTAAGATTTTAAGATTTTCATAAATTTATTACCAAAACTATCTTAATCTTAATGATAAAATCATGTAACATAATAAATTGAGAGAAAAATTGTTTGTCGCACCAAGATTCTAAAAAAAATAAAATAATAGTGGCGAATTTAATAAAAGTATAACTCAAAGTTTATAGCGGTTTTTTAATTTTTCTAAATTTTATATTTTTTAAAGAGTGAGAGATAAGCTGATAAGAAAATAATTTCATGAAAATAATAGTTTTATGTTAAATTTTAAGCTTATGACATATAATTACGACCAATGCCAATAAATTTACTTAACAAGTAAATTAATATTTGACTAGATGGGATAAATTAATGAATTATATTTTTAGATTCCAAATGCTGTAGGAGCATTATTAGGATTGGTGCAACTTTCACTTTTTCTTCTTTTCCCAATAAAACAAGGAGAAAAAGCTTTCATTAACATTTTTTTCGGTGAAATATATCGACGAATGAGTCAATACATTGAGTTGAAAAGTGGTTGGTACTATTTAATTTTATTTAATTCTGTAATATAACTAACTAATGTTACTGTGGACTATGTATATAGCAGGAAAGAAAAAATAGTAAGAAATCTGCAGATTTGCCAAGATCAATAAGATTGGTTATTTATTTTCATTTCCTTCATAGAGAAGGTCTTCAAATTTTATTTTAAGGAAGTAAAAAACGGAAGTTATGGGTTGTTGCTCATTTAGAAGCTAGTGGCCTCTTTCACACTAATTCATATTCTAAATTGTAAGTCTTCGTTTTATTCTTTAAACATCAATTGATTTGGTAATTTTTAAAAAATAGACTTGTTTCAATGCGTTTTCCAGATCTTTAGTAATCAAAATTTTTTCAAATTTTTTTATCAGTTTTATTAATTTTAATTTCATTCCTAAGCATTTACTATATCCATAAATTTATTCATCCATTAATTGATAATAAGGAAAAACAGTAATTCCAGGCAAAAACATGATAAAACAATATGCGAATCAGTTGTTCGGAAATTTTCACAGCCAGCTAATTTCCATATTATCATCGAAGAAAACAAAAATAGTGAAAATCAACAAATCAGTATGTTTATATGAATATAATCATTAATCGATTCTAATATTAGAAATGAAGACTAATCAATCTGAAGTTTGAAGTTTTTAAATTAGCGCAAATTAATTCTAAAATATTTTTATATATTACATTTATTATTATAAACTTAAAAAAGTATTTTTTTTATTTTCTTTTTCCAAAAATTTCTCTTAAAAATTTCTCTCACTTTTAAGATAAAAAAGTTGTTAATAAAACTTCCATTTTCTATTTTCACTTTTTTTTTCGTAGATAGTGGCATATCGAGTTCAAATGTATTGCGGAAAATCAGTGAAACTAGCTCTCTGAAACAATCCAAACGTTCTATTGTTACAGACATTGATATATGTTGAATATCTGTTGGTTTCCGAATGATTGCAATAAAATGTTTAAAAGATTAATACCAATTCAAAAAAATAACCAAATATTCTAGCTTCTCACTCTGACAAAATTATAGCTGATTTCTGATTTTAATAATAATAAATTGTTAACGATCACAAACTAACAATTACATGGTGATAATAAACATTCATAGGTGGATTTCGCTTAAATATAAATGCTTTAGCAAATAATTTTTGTATTTATTCTTGCATAACTAATGCTTTTTAAGTTGCCTAGCTTTGCTTTGCAGCTTAGACAAAACATCTTTTTTCACTATTCCAAGTCGCTATAGTCGCTAAATATTTAAACATATGTTTGTGTAAAATTTTAAATATTGGAAGTTTTTTATTTTGATTATTTTTAATTAAATATCTTGTTTTGAATGTAAATTTGATAACGTAACATATATGTAGTGATATTTTATAGATAAAATACTAGTTTTTAAAATCGAGATCTTTAACAATTCAGTAATATTGGAAAAAGAAATTCTGAATTGCTTAACGGTAAATAAAAATGCAATTAAGTTGGACAGAATACAGTAGAAAAATAAAATAGAAAAAGTGAGGAATCTGAATTTGCAGTCGAAAACAAAAGTTGTGACTATTTTTCAATGAGAAAAGTGGGAAAGGAAAAGAATGGATAAGCAGTTACAAATTTTTTTTAATTTTTTTAGCAATTAACAGCTATAAATAGATGATAGATACAAATCATAGTCAATTGTCCCTACTAGAACCACAAGAAAATTAAACTATTGGCTGGCGAAAAGAACATTTCCAAAGAAAAAATCCTTTTCTGAGGCCATTTCAAAAACAAAATTTTAGGTTGTTCATTCAAAAGTAGATTTCGCAAATTCGTTTTTTGAAAATATTTTTTGTGACATGAAAACACATGAATTAAAAAGTTTTAGTGCAATCTTTTGTTCTCAGTTAATAGAGATTTTTTTGTTATTTAAAAATGAACAAAGCAGAGCAAAAGGGCTATATGCTAGTTTAGAAAAAACAACGAACAAAAGTGATGAAAATACAGTATAACTTTCTTTCTAAAAGAGCTCACCATTGCTGGTTCTGCTCCACTGGCCGAACCAAATTTTGTCAAGGCTCACTATAGCAATATAACTCGACAGTTTAATTTAAGAAAGTATCAAATCCTTTTAATCGCAGAAATTGTTCGAGCTATTGCTTTTCTATTTATTCATTGTTTTACGAATTCTTCCCATGCATCCCAGTTTATCGATCCTTTTTAGTTTAAATCACTTGAGTTAATGGTAAGAAATTACCATATAATATATAAATTAAGAAACAATAGAGACAAAGAAATCATATGGCTATTAAATAATATATATATATATATATATATGACATCATCCTGCCATTTTTTAAAGCAGGATATAGAAGGAGGATAAATTACACTGTTAAGTAATTTCTTCCAGTAATTAATAGTGCGAATGAAGAAGCTCTCTTCTTTTTCAAATAGATTTTAAAAACTTCAGTTCGTTAGATTCAGCGGCATTCGAATTTAAGCTAAAGTTAAAAAATTTATGGCAGTATAGATCAATATAGCCATGTAAAATTTTATATACAACAAATTATGCTTTATTTTACAAATTAGAAAACATTTTCACATTACTTCAATTAATTTTTGCTACTCAAGTGGACGATAATATTTCCCTTAGTTCGTAAAAGATAAATAAGCCTATGATCCACGATGATGATGTGAGTGGATGCCTATTAGAACTCTCAAATATTATAGAGTGGAAAGAGGCTAGAAAACTGCCTGCATTGCTTTGGGCACTCCTGGGCACTCTTTATCCATCTCTCCTTAAAATCTTGAAATTTCCTCCAGGAAAGAATTTTCTATTAGTTGAGAACAATGATAACTGTGAAACGATGTTTTAGTGAAATATAACGAAAAAGTTTTTATCACCAGATATTGAGAAAATATGCATTTTATAAATTCATTGCCAATTAAGGATCAATGGGTCTTTCGCACCAAATAGTTAAGTGAAGTGCGAAAATAAAATCTGGATAACTGCAGATAGAAATGCGTTTTTCTGACGAAGTCACTATGGGAAATCATCAAAACGGAAGTCCGCATCTCATCTGCTGCGATTCGCTCGATCTTATTATAAGGCTAATGAGGGTGGAAGATATCAAAAAATTATCTATCTTTGATTACCCATGTTTAAGGTAGATTTAAGGTAGATTTCATTTGCCCGTCGAGGGGATAAATATACATTAACAACATTGTTACAGAATGTCACCTACTGATTAAGCTATGTTCTTTGCTTTGCAGGGATTGATTCATATCTATCTACGTATTAAGTCCCATGATGGATAAAGTCAAAAAAAAAGAGAGATAATCAAAAACTGGACCAATAGTTAGCATTCTAGGGTGGAAAAAGAAGTGATTTTTGTTAACTTCAGGCATGGCATCAGATTGATCGCATTAGGAGCGCCTTAGACAACAGGGCTAATCTAACTTATGATAGTGCAAGCTTTTAAACGAATAAGAAATCGAACTTAAGTTGTCTTTTCCTTTTTTAATAGATCTCTTCAACAATCATTTGGAAATAGAAATACAGATGGATCTAGATTTTATTTTTTTTGACAGGCTTAAACTCTTATTAAGCGACGAGCTTACGCTTTCGCTGAACATCTATGCTGCTTCGCATGTTTATAATCTGGCATAAATAGAATGAAGTTGTTCATGAATGAATGAAAAATATGTTTTATGGTTGATTTTAAAAAAGACATAGAAAGAAATGAAAATCACTTTAAAATTTTAACAATGAGATGTATAGCAAATAATTCTATATGTCCAGATATGGCAATGTCCAGTTTCTTAATGAAAACCGGTAATCGTTAATGTTAACTAGTTTTTCTCTGATAATAAAATCTGACCAATGCAACTTATAAACAATAGTCAATCGACGCTAAAAACTTTGTTATAAAATAGGAAATGTAGTATTGGAGCTATCCTATTCAAATGCTAATCCACTGAAAATATAAAAATTTATCTTATAAAGCATCATGAAACGAAACCATAAAATATTTCATGTTTGCCTTCTTTGCCAAAATATAGTATAAAACAGGTTATGAAGAATTTTTGTTTTCATTTAATATTGCCAAAAAAACAAATAAGTATCGTTTCATTACTCTTGAATTATAGCTAACTGTACTTTAATACTGCCAAATTAAAATCTTTCTCGAACAAAAAATTCAGCGAAATATGTTGCAGCTATAACCATCAACCGACCACGAACATTCTCATTTCTTATTTATTAATTAAATCGTTCATTTAAAAAAATTCTCAATAATTTTAAAATAACTGCATTATAAACTATATATAGTCGAATATTCAAGACATTTTTTATATTTGTTAAAAATATTAAAAATATTAAACAAAAAATTAGGCAAAATTTTTAAAATATGAATTTTAAAAAATAGATGTAAGGAAAATCGATGATAAAACTCTTTTATTTTGCCGAGATTTATGTTTCGAAACCAGCTAAGGAATTTCTTCATATCTCAGGCTTATTAGTTGATAATGACGGTCTGTTGGCCATTGTTTTGTTGCATATAAGCTGAATCAATAGTTTTGAGCGATCCACCACCAATTGTTCGATCTTTTCTCCAATCGCGGTAATAAATGAAAAATTTTATAGCGACGATGAGCAATAGTATGAGAACCAGTAGCATCAGTGGCAGAATGCACAATCTGACAATCGGATAGTAATCTAAAGTAAGCGAAGCAGTACAAAATGCGATTATAATTTAGCAACAAAATGTCTTTTGGTTTGTTTATATATAAATAGATTTTTATGCATAAAGATGAAGAGAAGTCAAGGAAATAAAACACACTAGAATGTCGAACAAGTAGACCATCAATAAGCCACCCAGTTTCGTTTGTTGATCTAAAAATCTCTCCAAAGCCTTCATGGATATTTGTATTGAAAAAACTCCAAATTGACAATATTATCTCCTTGACAGAAGAGATTATAGCCAAAACCTTAATTAAAATGTTCACAAAATAAAAAATTCAAGTTCATCTGTTCAATTTTAAGTAGTCAATTTTAAGTAGTTCAATAATCATATTTGATATTAACTTTAATATCATCAAGCAACTTCTAATTATGGCTACCAGTTTTTAATTCTTTCATAATTATCAATCCACGAAATTGTATCATATATCATGGCTTAATCCGATCCGAGTATTTTTTTAACCTACGAGGAATATAATTGCTGGTATGATGAGAAATTCGTTCTTGACATAAAAAGCAGCAAATATGCCAACGATTGCCAATATTTCAAGCAGCAAATAAATTCCATATAATATTCTCATTGGCATGGCCATACCCATGAAAAAAATAAAAAAAAGATCGTGGAAAAATTGGTAGGCTATCCATCCGACCAAAGCAAATATCAATTTCTGCAAGTTATAAGATTATAAAAAAATGTAATCAAGTGGAAAAGAGAGCAAATTTCAAAATTTTCAAGAATTTATAAAGGAAAAGTTTGAGCTTTTACAGTATTATAAATCATGGAAAAATTGCCTGTCTACATTTTTGATATTAGAAATTATTTTTGTCCAAATTTTTGAAATTTAATCAGGCTAAAATCAATTTCAAATCGTTTAAAAAACATGCTGAATAAAAATAAAAAAATTGCTTCTGAAGTTGCAAAGTGAAATTGATTTGAGAAAAAATTTTAAAAAAATTTTACTCGAGAATGAAGACAATTGCAATAATACTTTTTATTTTGATGGTTGAAAGGTGCAATTCGAATACCAACCATTTTATTTAATGAACGATGTTAAAGAAAAATATATATTCTTAAGTTGTAATTATAAATGAATCGTTGTCAATATAAACGAGTTGGGTAAGTCGTCCATCAGTCATCCATCCTTTCGTATTATCGTAAATATTTTGCGGTATATTAAAGAATGATCAATTCTCATTTAATAAAAATTTATCGATCGCTGAAATTCCATTTAAACAGATGAAAATCGCTTGGCTAGCCTGGTGTTTTTCAAACAATTGTTGATATAAATTTTTTTGTAATTATTTTGTCCGAGTCAAAAATTTTATGAAGTTTCTTAGAAATTTTGTCTCAAATTAGTTATAAGATGGCTTGACAAATATTTTAGCTATTTAAGATATTTTAGCTATGAAACTTGCTAAATTATCAATTAGTATTTAATTTCAATAGCATGAAGAAATTAACAAATAAATGTTAAACTGCCTTTTTTTGCATGAAACATGTGAAGTGGAAATAGAGAAGAAAAAGCGCAAGAAATACCAGAATAATAAGTTATTCATTTACATATGCCGAATTATTAATATTAATATTAATATTCTCCAAAGAATTATATTTCTTAACGTTTTTTTTCGAGAAATGTTTACTTCTCGAAAATGTTTACTTCTGCTGTTTGGATGACCATGCATGTAAACTGACAAATTGTAAAATCATACATTTTACCAAAATTTTTCGCCTAATATTGTATTCTAATTGTATTCTATACAGCCAAATGACCAAAAATTACTCATAGGAAGCATTTGCTTTTGCCAGTATTTCGTTAAATTTAACTGCAACATTTGATGTTATCTATGTAATTATATTTTTTGCTTGTTGATTTGTCTTTCATAATGGCTCAGTGGCTTTTTTCATCTAATGTAAAATAATAATGAAATAATGGAACAATAATGGATGACATAAGATCCACTTGTCATTATCGCCATTTTTTGAGTTTTTTAGTTGGCATAGCTAAGTTTGGCTACAGAGAGAATCGGGTCTCAAAATGATTCTAAAATTAAAGGAAAATCAATTTACATTGGATCAATTTTTAAATATCACTTCCCAAATAGTTTGTTTTCGTTAATACTTATTTAATTCTACTTATTTAATTTAGCATTCTTAATATTCTGCAAATTTATTTGGTTATTATGATCATCTTATTTATTGTTTATCCAAAAAAGAATCATTAAGCAATTTTTTGCAATATTTCGAAATACTGTAGAAGGAATTCTTTTCGAAGAATTCTTAAATTCTTCGATTCAGTTGGACAGTAATAAATATTTTTATAGGTTTAAGTAAAATTCATTCAATCATCGACTTCTCATTTTCTGTGATATTAAATACAGCAAAAATGGTACTGAAATTTATATCTTAATTTATACAGTACAAACATTTCTAAAATATCGAAAATTTCCATAGGCCAATGGAAAAAGAAATTTAGCTTAATGGTGATTTTTAAAAAAATACAATTAAATTTTAACGAATTACGGAAATTTCATTTATTCATTGAAAATTTATGCCATACTCTTGAGTCCTTTGAGTCTTAAAACTTGCATGGCATCTAATTCGAAAATTTTCTATCTATTTTGCTTTAAATTATACCAATCAGCCAATTTTAATTATCGATCGAGGAAAGACTTTATTTCCACAGGCAAAATAGTAGCATTTAAAAAAGATATAATATAGCATTTATTCACAGGAAATCAAAATTTCATTTCATTTACGACAAATAAGCAAAATAAAAACTGCAACAAGATGTGAGCTGATGATTTAAATAAATAAGAGATTTACAATTCTATTTACAACTTCAAATTGAAGTCAGGTATATTGAATGAGTTTAAAACATGGAGAATTGCGGAAGTTTTGAGAACATCGATGCCGAGTTAAAATTTTCTTCAAATCGAGGCAAAACATAAATGAAACTTGATATGGTCATTAAAGAATCAATTTTTTAATCAATTTTCTTCCACCATCTTTTTAGAGAAGGATGTTGGCGATAAATAAATTTCTTGATGACATTTCTTTAAATCGGGTATACTTTTCCTTTTGTTATCGTCATCATTTTTGGCAAACTATTATGAATAAATGAAATCTGGCTGTGAAACTCTTGCATTTCAACCTTCTTAGCCATAGAAGCAGGTTCCACTACCGTTGATGCATCTGAATTTTTCCCACTCTTTTCGCAGTCTGGTTGAAATGAATACACCGAATTCTGACTATTTTTGCGCTCCAATTGATCTTTATAGGCAAATCTAGGATGGTTCACAATAAAAAATAAATAAATAAGTGAATAAGTGAACAAATATTTACAGTAACCACTGTAACTTATACGGAAATGGTAGTTATGGTATTTAATATTGCCATTACTGCCAATTATTTATTATAAAAGTTTACAAATATTGAAAAAGGAAGATAGCTAGATAGCTGGTAAAAAAATGCAAAAAACCGCAAAAAATTGTAAGAAATTGCAGAACTACAAACTAAAACTTAATTCCACGAAAATAAATCAAACACCATGACTGCTTAACCAAAAACTGACTGCTTTTTAACTATTTGCTTCTCGAATAACCTATCGAATTCATCGGTAACATTAGCTATGATTCTCACAGACCAATTCTGCTTTTGAGCAAGTTTGTTGCCATCACCATCAATCACTTTGACTGGAATAAGAATAGAAATTTTTGTTAAATTCTGATGAATTTCAGTAAATAGCAAATTTTCTGAAATGCTCAGAAAAGAGCTGAGTAATGCGGAATATAATTAGCAAATAATAATAATTGTTATCGCTTATTCACTTTTCTTACCAGAATCAGGTTCCATATCTTCTATCTTGCTACGATTTCCCAGTGCAAGAATTTTCCTCAATGGACTTTGTTGGCCCTCTTTGCGAGGAAAAATAACAAAAAGTAGTAATTGTCCAAAGGAAAGAACTGAGCCGAATCCATTGGGAATCTAAAAATTAATCTTTCAGTTTCTTTCAACCATTTTTTCTGATTAAAACTTTTTTCTTTATAATAGCTACTCAAAATCATGAATTATAAAAATTTCACCATTAAATATATATCTTCCTTTAGTGCACCATAGGCAAACCATATTGCTGAAACAAGATAATTCGCGGTGCAAAGAGGTAGTGGAAGTGTCCTTGTTGAACCATTTCTCAAGACATATTTCTGAAAATAAAGTACGAGCGAAATTCATATCGTAAATTCGTAAATTCTCTTTAACTTTAAAACTTTAAAATAACAATTTTAATAATAAAGTTTTAAGAATATTAAACGATCGTTTAAATTTTTTATGTCTCGGTTGTTTTGATCGCCATAATATTCAACCTAGTATATTATTTTCATATAAATAACGCGTCATTTTTGTTCTAAAAGTCAAAGTTTGTTGCTAAATTTAATCGGAAATTATTTTGAAATTATAAACTAAATTTTAAATAAAATTTGACTTTAGTTCATAAAAAATATATTTTTATTTAAGAAGTGTAAGAAGTGTTTTGTCGTCATCTTATAAAAAATAATCAAAATTTATATATATATACTAGTAGCCTTACCAATCCTAGAAGAGGTGTTCCAAAATCAAATGTATTAAGAAGAAGACATATAATGCCTAGTGGATGTCGAGCTCTCGTCTCAAATAGTTTAATAAGTAAGTATAATATTGTGATTACAATTAAAACAATTCCAACCATCAGCGACGATTTGGTCTATAACATACCAATATTGAAGATCACCAAATAATAATAGTTTACAGACATAACTTGGTAATAATTTGAGATTTAATGTTTATGGTTGAAAATAAGCAAATTTTGAAACTAGATTTTTACCGAAAATTTTTCAAGGATTAAATATTTTTAATGATTGTTTTACCTTTTTCTTAGACATTATCCAATAGAATATCAAATAGGATGAATAAAGAAGAATTTGAACACTTGTAACAGCAAGTACTGTCTTATCATTTTTGAGATGCCCATATGTCCACCAACAAGAACCTCTTAATTATTTGTTCTTATTTGTTCTTTAAGCACAAATGAAAAACGATTAATTTACAAGTCTTCTTAAGATTCCTCACCATTACTGGTAAAACTCGCTCCACTGGCTTGTCGCATTGAGCAATATGTCAGGGAGTCCCTTGGCGATAGAAGTATAGGTGAGTCGCCAGCATCACACCGATTTTTGTACAAGTTTGCTCCTGTGGGGAATCGAACAGCAGCTTCTGCTGCTCCAAATTGAGCAACAACCCACTGAGCCATCCTACCCCCAATTTACAGTGGTGCATTATTAGTACATTCAAAATTTTTGATAATTTCTTTATCTTATTTCATTATATTATTATTCGTTGAAGCATTTACGCTCATTTAAGAGCATAAAATAATCGAAATGATACATTCTTGCAATAACTGAAAGTGTAAGAAGAAAGGTTTACCCAATGACTCCCATAGTAAATGGTCCTCCACTTATTTCTTTCGTATCTTTTCTCTTCCATATTTGTCGGCAAATACCTCTGATAAAAAAATTACTTCAATCGAATTTCTTAATGGAATTTTACTTTATGATAGAATTATCCTTAACAAATGAGAATTAAAATTTTTTTCATTTTTTTAAGACTATGAAAAAAAACGCAAGAGAAAAATCAATGGTTACATGCAACTGAGAAATAATCCCACGGTGATAAAAAAAGCGAATATCGATAAAATATTTAGTAACGTTATACCGTCGGTGAAGATCTCAAACATTTCTCAATATCTGAGTCGTCTAAAACAATTATTAAATTAACTAAATATGCATTTAAGCTTTTTTTGTTCGAATTCTTCGAGATTAGATTAGATTTAAGATGAATATAAACAATACAAAATTTTTATAGTTTTTAATTTTTAAAGGATTTTTCATAATTTTCGTAATATATGATATAATCTTGCTTTTTTTTTAAAATGCGTTTAAATTGAAAAATAAAAAAATAATTGATAATGTAAAGTCGTGTTTTAATTGAATCATGATCGGTTTCACCCGTTAATAATCTGATGATTTTTAGGTGCCTAGCCAATCGGACACTTTGCATTAAAAACTATAAAAATTATAAAACGTTGTTTTTTCTTTTGTCCAGGAAAAGACCAGGAAAATTCTGCCAGAGATGAACTTGGCGCTAGAAATGGAGGTTGGTTGCCCGGAAAGATAGGTTTATTCTTGCCGGAAATGAAAACAAAAACCCACTGCATTTTACGCCATTCTACCTTTCAAAACTTGCCTTTTCTTTTTGAATTACGAAGCGATTACGATTTCAAAAATTTTTCTAAGTTATATAATTTGAGGAACTTTATGCTTAGCAATCTATTTAAATTTACAAAAATATTTTAAATTTCAATAAATAATATTGAATAGTGCAAATTTTTTCACAATATTCTTAAAAATAAATATAAAAAACTAGAAATAAAGTAGAATTAAAAATAAAATAATGAAGCAAAAAAAAGGCTTAAAAATGTAAAAAAAAATGAAAGAGATAGTCACAAAAATTTCTGAAATTTCTACTTTTTACGAAAAAATATGAATTGCTTGGCATTAAACGCTGAAATTAAACCAAATCAAATTGAACTAAAAAATTTCATTTCATCCTTAGTACTTTTTATAAGTTTATTCGTAGCCTGCAAAATTTTTTTTCGTACTATGTAATATCCATAGGAGATCACCACTTTCACCAGTGAATCAAATGAAGGCAGATCAGAAGCAAGTAGATCATGCTCTCAGATCTCGCTCTTTAATGACAGGCTTATTTTTGTCAAGGAAAAGAAATCGAAACTTACCTTCGGCCGAAGCAACCGAAGTATATAGATTGCTCATTATTACTCAACAGCCAGGGTTCTTTATCCATAGGATAACGAATTGAGCTATATTATTTGCAACACAATAAGCGAGCATTTCGCAACCGACAAAAATAATTAGGTAACGCTTCTTATCAAATTCGACAAATCGTGGTTACGAACAATTTCAGAAATGATCGCGGCGATGAACTTTTTCGTAATAAAGGGGCGAATATGTGTGAAAACAAAAGAAAAGCGTGATCTTATAATTATTTTCATTCGTATTTCATTAAATAACTTTATTTTCGCTATTCTATCACGTGAAATTCACACTTTAAATATTTTACTTTAAACATATTCTGCAAATGTTTTTTAAACAAAATGCTTTTTTCGCAACAATGTAATTTAAAATAATTTATAATTTTAGGCCAGAAAAATAAAAATGGATTCTTATGTCAGCAAATATTCAAAAAGCTGAATTCCATAGGAATTAATTTGATAATTACAAAAATTAAGAATTTGATTGGCTAATTTGCCATTTTCTATTATTTCCATTTTGTGTTTTATTAATATATTAAATTTTTATTATGAGAAAAGTTTTGCTACACTGGAAATGGAGCCATTTATTTCAACGCGCGAATTGTCATTTCAATAATTTAAAATGCGAAATGCATTTATTATAGTTGTATTTTCCAAAAAAAAGATTTTTGTAAGAAAATAAAGTAGTAATAAAGAAATTCCTGAAAAGGAACGTCATTTTGTCATGGCACAATACATCATCTTAGACAATATATGACGAGGCCTAACTAAACCGCACATTTTATTTCATCAAAGGTAACTGAATAATGTTTAATTTGATTCCATTTGATTATACTGTAATACTCTTATTTTATCTTCATTTTATAGAATGGTAATTGATTAGTTCGATTTTCAAATAAAGGAATTTTAGCCAGAAAAACTATAAGAAAACAAAATTGTGAAATAAAATATGAAATCATACTTCAAAAATGCTTTCCAAAAATTTTTTCATAATCAAGTGTAGCAGTTTATAGAATGGGCAGAATTTACGATATGCACATAATTCTTCAAAAGTCTCTATGCTTAAGTTGAAAATGATATATTAATATATGAAATTTCAATTACTTTATCGAGCTCTAGCAGCAATCAGCAATGTGAAAATTTAAAAGAAAGTTTTTGAAGAATTATAGGATAAGAATTTGATGATCATCTCTGAAAAACAATGTGAAAAACAAACGTTCAGACGCGAGTTTGCATGGCCTAAGACATCGACTCGTAAGTTATTTATATGATTGAGAAATTTTTTCTAAACTCCGATAAATAAGTCTCTACCTTCACTATAACAAACATCTCATTTCTCGCATCAATGCGACATTAAACGCCTGATGGAGTGGTGAGATTTCAGCGATAATGCACCTTTGCTTGGAGCAAATTTAATATATATAATTTTATAGAAAATTGTGTGCTTGTTTTGCAGCTGGTTGAAGCAAACAAAATTTTAAATATAGCGGAACATAGCAAACCATAATCCAAAATCTATTCAGTCAAGATTATTCAAAATAAATTTGTGATTGACCAAAATTTTAAGCGCAGCATAATTGAAAAAGCAAAAAGACCAGTGCCGATTTTGACCCATTCTTTTTAGGCTGAATATTCACGACTGGGGCATTCATCGAAATCATAATGTTATCTTTCGTGTTTTTCATGTTTCACTGGCTTTATTCAGTTTTCATCTTGCTTTCTATATTGGTAATGTTGCCTTAAATATAAATATTTAAATCTCTTTTCCTGATTCGCTTTTTGGCACACAACTAAACTAACTACGCACCACTCTGTTTGATGAAAATACCTTATCAACCTCTTTTGATTCTTGATTGATCAATATTAATTTGTTGATAAGACAGACTGCTAGTTCAAATCCATTTTTCATTTTCCGACCCTATATTATTAGCCTTTTCGCTTTTACCGTTTCGAAGTGAATTTTGGAAAAAAGAAATAATAAATTTTATTTATCTAGTTGTTTCCGTATCATATTATAAAAAGACCGATCAATGAAATTTCTAGAAAACTGAAGAGGAATCACTTGAAATCCGTTGAAATTAAAAATATAAAACTAAGTGCAAAAAAGTAAAGTGTTATGGAAATGGTGGCTAACAGAAAAAGTGTTATGGAATGATAGAAACAGATTCCACCAACATTCAATTTTATTATTATAATATTAACTTCAAAATATTCTTTCAGAACAGATCAATAATATAAATATATTGAAAAAATGAAATATATCAGGAGTGCCATTTTTGATGCTTTAAATCTTTGGCACACTTCTTAATCTGGCAACTTTGATAAGATTTATCTTTTATCTTGCTCATTGCAATTAATTTTTAATCTTAAATTGTTATCAAATCATTTCATTTTACTATTACTAAAGTATTTTGAATTTTGATTAGAATTTGAAAATTATTCTATATATTTATATATAAAAAAATATATACAAGATATACATCCAGATTTTTGATGTAAAAAAGTATTTATAATATACTTATAATATATAATATGAAAAACTTCGATTTATAACATTTATAAAGAATTAAAACTTTTTCTACTTCTTCTTCTTATAGCTCTCACCATTACTGGTTAGGCTAGCTCCAACGGCTACAAGGGTAAAACACTTCCAAGCGGCGCAGTCGGATGCCATCTTGACAGTAATAGAAGCCATTCCTTTTTCCACCATTCATAAGCTCATATATAAAAGAATTAAAACTGGGAGAAAGAAAATTCCGATCATATTAATTTTCTATTTTATTTATTTTATTTGCTTATTATTTACTTTATTTTTTTATTATTATTTTCTTAAATGTCACTCAAATGATTTTGTTTTTTATTTGAAATTCCTGGAGCTCTTTCATATAACGAAATAACGAAATCTTTTGATTTAGTTTGGAATTAAATAATCATATCAATGGAACTCATAGGATAACAAATAATCATGAAGAGAAACCGAATTCTGAATAGGTTAACTTTCCAAAAAATAATTTGGAATCATACATAAATAAATAAAGATTAAAAAATTCATAGGCTTAGGGAATAATTTAAAAAACAAATTCATTTTTTCAAGGTCTTGCTAAAATTGAGGTTTTTAAGCCCAATCGACATCATTCGAAAATTTAATTTAATTTAATTTTTTCATAATTTACATATAAAACGTGTTTGAAAATGTTATATAGTCGAAAATGCTGTAATTTTAAATCAGATTAAGTAATGATCACAATCCGAATGGGATGGTCTGGATGGTTAGGCACCAATATATATCGCTATTCTTAAACGACTCTCTGGTCTGGTGAAATGATTTCATCCTAATCCATTCCATCCAACCATCGAACACAAATGGTAAATGTAGTACAATAAGAATGAAAAATATGTGCTCAAACATGAGCAAAAGGACAACAAAAGGAGGCAGAATCAGAGGTTGACATTAAAATCTTATTAATTGTTGCATAATAACTTGATAATTTCTTCTCCTTCTTCTAGCAGTTCTCAAATTATTGATTAAACTTGCTCCATTGGCTACAAGGATAAAAAGTCCAAGGTGTTCGATTCGACGCCATCATTGACAATAATAGAAGCCATTCCTTTTTCCATCGTCAAAGTCCATATATAGCTGGTCTATCTATACATTCAAAATCTTTCCTCAACATATCAGTCCAGGTCTTGATTGGGCCACCTCGCTTTTGACGCCAACCGTCACAGAGTTTATCAAATAACGAAATATATGCCAACTCTCTAGTTGGCAACGAAAAATGTACTCTCACTTGCTAAGACGACACTCCGTGACGGCATTGTTAATGCTGGTATTTCAATGAAGATGTATACAATAATGTGAGATTTTGCCTGCTCGATGAATCCGCTTAATGTGTTGTGAGTGGCTAAAGGTGCATAACTTCTTAATATCCTCCACTCTCATTGGCTATATCTTGCAGCTATATAGCAATAACATTGAGCAAATTGCAGCATGTGGAACGTAGACTTTCGTTTTTATGGTGATTTCACGACGCTTCAAAAAAGATTTCCGAAGCGGAAGAATGCATTTCTAGCTGCCGTTATCCAGGTTTCTGCTATTTTTTTGAAACTATCAAGAGATATGGAAAATATCTACGAATAAATTCCAAATCCAAGAAATCCAAGTGATGTTACGAGAAAATGGAGGCTGCAAAAGATCATAGAACATTACGAAATGACCGGAAATGCACTGAGAATTTAGGGAAATTTGTCAAAGGGATTAGAAGAAATACGAGAAGAACAATCAACCGAGCTGAGTTCCATGAGCTAAACAATGGACGGTAGCACTAATTGGGTATTCAAGAGACGAGCATATGAGAAATTTTTTGAAGATCCATCTGTCCAAGAACTGATCCGCTGATCGGTTGAAGACCATATTGACGAATTAAGTATAATTGAAATCACAGTTTGTGGAACTTGAAAAGAAGAAAGAAAGCAAACCTGCTGGAAAAACGATGCCAGCATATCGAACCCAATAACTTCGTGAATTTGATGGGAAACAAATGGGCGCAATTTATATCATCATTTCGAATCATAGCTGAGCGATTCGATCCCCAACTTCCATAATTTTTGGTATCTTACTGGGACAACTCAGAGGCCAAAGGCCAAGTTAACAATCGAATAATGTGCCATCATTGAATCAAATTATGAAATTACATGAAAAATGATAGAACGTCATTAGTCATAGGTCGACGAGAAAACCGACATAATACATTAATAAAGAGACTCGAAAAACGATTAGAAAATTGAGACAAATGCTATCGACAGATGCTATTATCTTAATTAAAAGCTATGATCAGTTACGAAGTAGAATCGGAGACATTGCTGGCGCTAGTCGAAAATGGTCCATCAAATTTACACAAAGAGCAAACAATGGACGATAACGAGGGAATTGTTGCTAAAAAGGTAAATTATAGCAAGACACAATCGAATAAATGCAAATCGAGAGAAATTACGTTAGTAAAGCCTCAAGTAAGAAGTAAAACGATAGGGACTGAACAACCGAAATTGAGAGACAAAGAGAGAGACTAGGGACAAACGCCATATATCATTTCGAATTTCGAAATAACAGCAGCTTCAGACGAACAATTGGAATGAAGGCATATATGCTAAAAAATGAATGGAACCTACTCAACGAGCAAACATTACGAAGTTGTCATACGATCAATTGAAATTGTGCGAGGAACTTTCGGCACCAAACGTGCCTGAGAAATTACAAATAATTATTGGTATCGATTTTTAAGAAAGATTTTTTGTTGGACAACCAGAACGGTTGGCAATTTACACCACAGTGAAGTCGATTTCTTCCTGCTTTTGGGTCAATAAAATTGGCATTTGCCGTCATATGATTGTAATTCTGATGGACTCACACCATTTCTAATACGAATGGGTATCGAAACATCGAGCAATGAAACAGTGGACGATTTAAAACAATTAAAACAATTCGCAGACAAAGAGAAAATAATCGATGAAGGGCGCTGCATAGAGTCAGTTTACCATAAGAAATATAGCAAGCAGCCAATAATACTAAGCAATTATGGTAAATCATTCAGTTTGAAGGCGCTGATCAAAACCCTTTGCAGCCATCCAGAAGGGAATAAATCAAAGAGTGGGAATAAATAAACCAAATACTAAACTTGAACATCAAATATCAGATGGCAGTACGGATCCAATTGGCTAATAAAAAATAATACTACATGGCTTTCCAATTTAAGGTCAGAAAGGAATGAACAGATTGAAAAAATAGAGAATGGCGATTTAGAAAATTATAAACGAATGAAAATTTTGGTCAAAATTGTGGCAAAATTGTTACAATTTACGTTTTGTTAACGTGTTCAATAAGAGAACTCGACATTATTGCAGTAAGGAAAATTCCATGTGTGGATCCAATAACTACACAAGAAATACGGCAAGCCGAGAAGGCCTTAACACAACAAGCTCAAAAGGAAGATATATTAGAAGAAAATATTCATCAATTTGGACTAACAGTTGAAAATAGTTTGTGGGTGACGAGAGAAAGATTCGAATAGTCATTGATTTTCTTGCCTAGAGGTCTTAGGCTAAATCGGTTGTTCTGGATAATCACCAATCGTTGCATGCATCGATTGATACAGCAGCATGTTCCATAACCGAAATACACTCAAACTATTGGAAAAATTATCAATGAGTGCATATATTATAAGATGGTGGACCAGACAATTTGAATCCGAATATGAACAAATTTCCCACGAATTAATCGCAGTGTTCCCTCACATATCGAAATGGATCTAGCGCGCCTAAAGTGGAAAAGTTTATATGCCTTGCTACAATTTTGAAACTAGTACGATTTAAAAAGAGAAGTTCTTTATGTCATAAAAAAATCTTGTAGGTCTCAGCAGACTTAAATTTCGATATAAGAACTTTCTTTTTGTTACTTTTCTTTTCGCAGTGATTCCACAGTGACCAAATAGAAGAAAGTTTTTGTCCAAAAGTTTTTCGTCTATAAATTAATCATTTAGCAAAAAAATTCCCTGCATAAGAATGTGTATAGAAACTGGATGCGTTTATGCATGCAAATCTTTTACCAGAATTTAATATATTTGCCCACAAATAAAAGGTCTAACATCTATTGATTTTCTGTTGTAATTCTTTTTATATAATTCTTAATAATTCAATAATTCTTTGACTACCAGAAAAAAGGATCATTCTCTCATCCAAAATTTGTGGTCTTTCCGAGTAAATTTTTTGAGGCCAATAGGCAATCTTCATAATTTTGTCTTACAGTTAAATACAAAGGGAAGAAGGCATCATCGATCTACCATAGTTCTTATTTCGAAAGGATATATTAGAAAGGATATTTCTTATATATACGAGTTTACATACATACATGACATAGGAGAATATATGTTCATTTTTTTTTATAGGAGCGAAGAACATGGACATGTTATGATGTAAATGATGTAATTCAAACATTATTTAAGCAACTGAATGATATGAGATTTTATTCGTTTAAAAGTATATAAAATATTTTAGACAAGAATGGTTAAATCTTTCACTCTCATCTGCCTGCCACGTTCGGCAGCTATATAGCAGGACTGCGCTCACCGCAGTTGATAAAAATGAATCTTCATTTTGAGGCTGATTTCATGGGGTTTTTAGAAGGATCACGCCTGTTGGGAGAAAAAAGTTTTAAGTAAGAAGAGTCTATATTAATATGATGGCCAAGTTTTATTACTGTAGTTCTTTATTAATAATTATTAATTACCTTTATTAATAATTGATAATAATTTTTGAAAATAATCAATTCGACTCGAGAATATTATTTGAGGAAATTACTTAGCACATACCGTTCAAAAAGAAATGTATAACAGATCCAAACTATATGATATTTTTATGTTTTAAAAAACTTTCCGGAATCTATAACTATCCGGAACTTCATTGTAAAATACCACAGCAATTTTCCACATGTCAATTTAATAATGGAATTGGCCTTTATTTCGATGAATTGCATGAACAGTTTCGTAAAAATTTAATTGCTCTAAGGCAAAAAAGTAAATTTTAAAATAATTCGATAAATATATGATTGGCAGTATAATAATTTTGGATATTGGTAATGAATAGTTGCAGGTTGGCTTTTTAGTCAAAATAGCCATATTTGTCCTTACGCGCATATACGTGTTAATCGTGTTAATTCATCAGCCAACTGATTTATTTCCTTGTTTAAAAATACTCGAGATTTTTCGCCAGCAATCACCTTAAATTTTAGAAATTTAGCTATCTTAAATCATTTTTTATGAAATTTTTTGAAGCAAGAATTCACCTCGCTCTCGCAAATATTCTATCTCATCCTCATTCTAATAAAAGTTCAGGAATGTCTGTTGCTCATTGTCCTTTCAACACTAATATATAATTTCGAATTCATATTCAAAGAATTAATAATAATAAGAATAATTTTAATTAATTTTTGCGACTCAAATAAGTATATTTAGGTAGGTATGTTTAAAACTTGAAAAAAATGAAATGAAAAAATGAAAATGAAATGAAAAATGAAATGAAAAAAGTACCAAAAATTCATTTTCATTATTTGGATATTGATCATTTATGCCTAGCGTAAATACTGGGATTCTTTTATTATGTAAAATCGAAGCACCTGAAATTTCGCGTCTTTTTTTTCCAATCAAGCGCTCTTAAACTATGAATTAAAAGAAGTATCTAAAAATTTAAATCAATATCTTAAATTTTTTTCCTAAAGAAATATTTTTAAAAGTTTTTATGTAGATAATTTCTTAATATAATATCACTAAAAACCTGGAGCAGGATCTTGTTGACTAAAACCATCAGTGAAAACTATCACAGCAGATGATGCAGCCATAGATCTGTTTGCAAGCACATAATCAGCTTTCATAAGCGCATCATTAGTGAATGTTGTCCCACCAACAAAGGCGATTTTCTTGGCTGCTTGGATAACCGATTCCTTGTCATTATATTTGCTAAGTGAAAATATAATGATTATAATATTGGTAAAATGGAAAATTCGAAACCACTTAACATAATAAGCATAATTAGAAATTGGAATTAAAGAAACATTGAACTTAGGAATGTATCATTCCTGAATTTCATCTATTAGGATGAAGATGAAGTAGATAATACTTGGGAGAGCCTAGCAATAACAGATTAACTTCATCCAAAGAATAAACGAGTTGCTCGCCTAAAGACGAGATAAAAAATATCTTCACCATACTATTTAACTAACCATATATACATTAGATTCAAATAAGATATAAATTTCTATAAGAACCCATTTCTGGATGAGGAGTTTAAATTATTAAATTATTAAACTAATTTATCATTTTTGAATAAATCTAATTTGTATAGAAATATCTTACTCAAATTGAAAAACAACTTTTGATTTTCCTCTTCCTGCATATTTAATGATACAAATTCTCGTGTTATATGGGCCAATCACTAGCCTTTCCAAAAGGGTAACTAATAAGTCGAGTTGCTTCGAGAAGCGAGACTTTAATGAACCTGATGCATCTATTACGAAAACGAGATCAAATGGACAACCATTATCTATAAAATAAAATAATAACAAATATATCTATGGAAAAATAAAAATATATCTATGGAAAAATATCTTGAATATAAATATCAAGAAGTATGTGAAGGTTTGATTCCACTTTATTAACTTTACTCTGCTCCTTGTTATTTCTTACTGCATTATATCTTGCCTTCCATTAAATTCAGCCATTTTTTTGGTTATTAGTTTTATTTTTTATATGTGGTGAATATAAAATATATAAAACTTTTTCTTATCCCCTTAAGGTGGTCATGGTAATCCTCAACCTTGGATCCTCTACCAGAGGTCTGGTAAATTGAAAGTTCTATGCAATATCTTAGCTGCCCTAATAGTGGGCTGTTCTGGATAGAGATCTTTCTGGAATTTGCTGAAGCTATTTTTTGGGGTTAGGGTCACAGTTCCAAATGCTCCAATCATCACTGGAATTATTTTGGCTTTTATTTTCTACATCTAGTTCCTCTTTTAGGCATTGATATTTCTCTAGCTTTTCATATTTCATTTAGTATTGGTATGTCTGTTATCAGTGCTTTTGATTTGATTCTTGATTCTTTGGCCATTTTTGATTCTTGTCTATTACCACGATATGGCCAGTGCTTATTTATCTGCCTGGATGATGAAGTCCCACAGGATCCTCACCTTACATGCGTATATACAAACGTATATATACATATATACATTATATACAGATATATTATATACATATATATATATATATATTTGTATAATCTGCATAGATTTACAACAAGGATTCACCACACTAATGAGAATTATAGATGCAGATTATCAAAAACGCCCTAGAAACAATCAGATGGCAAGATGTAAAATGCAAGCAGAAACAACATATGCTGAAAGGCATAACCAAATAGCTGGCATCATCTGTTCGGCATATGGCTTAGACACTCCCAAGACTAAACGGGAAATTCCTCAAAAAATCGTAGAAATTAATAAGGCGAAGATCCTGTGGGACTTCTCCATCCAGACAGACAAAAAATGCTGACGAATGAACTAGATGTCGTGGTAATAGACAAGAATCAGAAATCAACACTGGTCATCACTACTGATATAGCAATACCAATAGCAACGTCAGGAAGAAGGAATATGAGAAATTAAAGAAATATCAAAGACTGAAAGAGAAACTAGAGAAGATGTGGGAAATAAATGCCAAAGTAATTCCATTGATAATTGGAGCACTTGAAACTATGATCCCTAAACTAGAAAAGTAATTTTAATAGATTATAGGAACAATAGCAAAGATCTCTGTCTAGAAGTGCGCATTATTATAAGCAGTTAAAATATTGCGCAGAACCCTCAGTTCCAGGCCTTTGATGGAGCATCCGAGATTGAGGATGATCATGACCAACCGGGAGAAAAAAGTTTTTGTTATATATATATATATATATATGAAATAAAAAGATAAAGAAAATTTACTTAAAATTGGCTTTGGCTTTGATGTGACAATTTTTCCCACTGTCTTTTGTTTCTTAGTTAAAGGCTGCTTCGGGATTGCTGCTTGTGAAGTTGTCTTTGGTGAAATGGTAAATTTTTTCGAAGTATACTCTTTCTTTGCTTCCGCTTGACCTGTCAATAAAAGTTGCTTATAAGTACTTATTGGTGAAACAAGCCCTTTTGATCGTATAGTTGTCCCAATTTTCGCTTGCTTTTTGTTTGTGATTTCTTCACGTGAAGTTTGTTTTGAGGTAATCAGTGGTAGAACAGATTTTGCGGGTTGTATAGGTATTGCAGTTTTTGGTTGTTCTTTTCTTGCTGCTACTTGAATCCTGTAATTTTAGAGCAATAAACATAATTTCTAATAATTAACGAATTCATTTTTTTAAATCAAAAATTCCAGAAAAATTTTTTTTTTGACTGAAAATCTTAAAAAGACTGTAAATTTTCTAACTGAACAAAAAAACAGAATTCCAGTGATGTCTAAATGAATACTTTCTAGATATTCGGGTTTCTAGATGCTTTTCAGTTCTCTTTTGAATTGTATTAAATGATTTTAGACTTACGCAGGTTTCTTGGCTGGCTTTATGATAGATTTTTTGATATCATCATTCAGTAGTGTATTTGTTGCTTGTGGTTCAAACTGTTCTCCTACAATATATTAACAAGATATATTTCGCGAATAATCTAGCTTTTCAATTCTGATCATGCCAAAATTAATTTTTTGCAGACATGTTAAAAAACTGCGAATACATTATTTAAGAAGTTTTTTAAGAAAACTTTCTAAATATCCAAAACAAAAAATAAAATAATAAAAAAATAATAAATAATAAAGAGTATATCTTTTGTTTTATCATTCACTCTTTTAACTCTTTTCATCATTAAAAATTTTAAAACGAGTAAATATTATTAATCGAACTTTGCAAATTTGCTGTTTCACTCGTCAACAGTTCACTTTGACGAGGTCCTGTATTACATGATTTGAGCACTTTTACAAGTTGTGGTACAGACTGCATATCATAGAAAACGTGCCTTGGGTCGCCCGCTATTTCTTCAAGTTCATGTCTAAAAAAACCTTCTTAAATTGTTTTTTTTTTAAAATTGATGGATGAGAAATTATTACTGTCTCCAAGAAGGTGTTACTGTCACTGTAAATGTTCGAACACCAGGTAATGCGTGCAGAGTTGCAGCTGGCACATCGACTATATCATAGCTAAAAGTCACTGATTATTTAATGAATTCTTTCTATTAAAATTACCTTCATTAGTTGCTGTTATTGATGATATTTTTAGCTCTTTTCACCATTTCTCGACAACTAGAAATAATTTTTATAAAACGTTATAAAACTGCTTAGCTTATTCGTTAATATCTTTTACAACTTTATGAATCATGCATAATTCAATTCAATTTAATATGAAGCTTGGAAACTAACCTAAAGCCATCAGTAATAACCACAACATTAGCTGGAACATTTGATCTGCGTGATTTGAGAGCTTCCAAAGAAAGATTTAATGCTGATCCTGTAGCTGTTATGCCTGAGAAATACGGTAGCTCTGCAAGAAATTTTTATGAGAACGTTGCTCTAAACATAAGGAAAATATTGAATTCAAGGCAAAATGTGGATTAAAATTGAGCTCTAGCTTATTACATTCCTTATCTTGGATTTACTTTTATTTTTTCCTTACATAAAGAGTTCTTATGAATGATATGTATCATCGTGTTGAAAGGCTTAATTTTAATGCAACGTCATGAATTAGCAATGAATTATTTGAGAAGAAAAAAATAGAGTTGGGAAAACCCTAAAAAATAACCCGAAAAATAATCCAAAAAAAATGGAATAAACTGCACTTCTGAATTCTACGCCATAATCGAATTCGTACTATATTAATAAAAAATTCGCTATTATTGAATATGTATAATATTGGCAAATATACTAGCAAATTGCTTGTAAAATCAACAATAAAAAATTCGCTGCATAGCAAAAAAATTTTTTTCATTTCATTATTTAACATAGACAATTCTACCCAAAATTCAAAATTTATTGCTAAAAAAAGTGAAAAAAATTAATTGGCCAACAAAAAATTATTCAATAATTTTGTAATAATAATGAACTATAATTATGGGATATTCTTTCTTCTTCTTCTAACAGCTCTCACCATTACTGGTTAAGTTTGCTCCAACGGCTACAAAGGTATGACGCTTCCAAGCAGCGCGGTCTGATGCCATCGTCTGTAGTAATAGAAGCCATTCTTTTTTCCATCGTCTAAGTTTATATATTGCTGATCCACCTATACGTTCAAAACCTTTTCTGACCGTATCAGATCAGGTCTTGATTGGCCCACTTCGCTTTTGACGCCATCCATCACATGGTTTAGCAAGTAACGAAATATGCGACAACTCTTGTGGTGGACGACAGTGAACGTGCCCTAACCACCAAAGGCGTCGTCCTGTGATAACATTATTAATATAGATAATGTTTGAACGAAGGTGAATGCGATCATGTGATATTTTATCCACTCGACGGACCAGTAAAATATACCTTAGACAAGAGTGGTCAAAAGTAGATAGCTTCTTAATATCCTCCATCACCACTGGCCATATCTTAGAGCGGACTTTCGTTTTTATGGTAATTTCACGACGGCTCCATAAAGGTTTCGTCAGCCGGAAGAAAGCACTTCTAGCTGACGTGAGCTATAACATCGTCTTTTGCCTGATCATTTTGCATTAGAGTGGACCCAAGGTCTTTAAAATCGGGCATTTCCTCGTTGGGCAATGAATTTACAAAAAGAGCATTTTATCAGCTTTTGTACATAAGACGAAAAGACTTTCGTTTTGTATATATACATATATTGACCCTGAGTCGTATTCTTGCTGCAGTTGATGACACGTTGTTTAGCATTATTTGCATTTCATCATAATTGTTAGCAAAAAGAACTACATCATCAGCGTATTCAAGATTTGTGATGCTCTGGACTGATTTGGATACCCCTTTAGTGCCAACAAGCGGTGTTCATTACCCAGTCTATCGCATAATTGAATATTGTGGGGAAAAGAACGCAGTCCTGACGGACACCCGTTCTTATCCTTCTTAACGTGAATATCTGGTCAGAACAACCGCGCTCTGGTCTGAAACCAGCTTGATTAGGGCGTATCCCGCTATCTCATACTTCCATAAGTTTGTTGAATAAAAGGGAAGCAAAAATTTTCGCTGAGACGTCTAGTAGGCTGATTCCTCGATAATTGTCGCAGAATGTCCTATCATTTTTCTTGAGAATTGTGAGCAGAATTGCTTTACTCCAATCATCTGGTAATATTTCTTTTTTCTATTTGTTGAAAGTGTGCTATGAGGGACGATGGACAACATTTAAAAAGTTCAGCCCGAATACCATCATCTACCGGAGTCTTATTGGCCTTAAGCTTATGGATAACATATTATTTCTTCTTCTGTCTGGGGCTTCCATATGGTTTAGCGAATGCATCAGTTATATCAGAGGCAAGAGAGAGGCAATCCTTAATACTCTTGACTGGCACGTCATTGCTGCCTCTCTTACAACTTCACTGATCGTTCCCCGAGTTGCTTTTTGAAAAAGGTGGAATGATTTCATATTATCGTCTAATCGAGCCGCCGCTTCCATTCCTAAGGCCATGTCACTCCAGTAGTGATTTCTGTCTCATCTCACCGTGCTGCTTTCTTTGCAAATCTTCGAAGCATACGGTAATCAGGATCATCTTACCTTCGTGCTTTGATAGCTTTTTCAGACAATTGGACAGTTGCTTCCAATACCCAACTAACGCACTTCCTACTAGTATGCCCTAGCGTAGAAGTGGCTGACTTTCGGAGACATTCCTTTAGTTTGGACTAGTATTCATTTGTTCATTCATATAATATTTGAAGTTCCAGAAAAGTCATTGATATTTATATCACTGAGATGCTTCAATAATTCAGTTTGAAATGCGCTCACTGCCCTCGAATTTTTTTGTTTGCGATAGTTTAAGGATCTTTGGGGATATTATTTTCTGCGAGTTGTCAGTTTTATGCGGTCTTGGCTCAAATCATGGTCAGATCCATGAAGATTGCCCGTTTCAGCGCCGCGGCATGAACGACTATCTAGTACGGAACTCTTCCAGTGGTGACTGGCTAAGATATAATCAATATAGTTGAAGTGTTGGTTATCCAGGGAATTTCACGTGGCTAGATGTTTTCTACGATGTCGAAAGCAGGTATTAAAAAGAACTTCATGCTTTTCGGTATAACGAAGAAAGCGTTCCTCATTGGTGCACCGGTCTCTGATGCCATATTTGTCGAGGTCATTGTAGCGCCATATGATCTACGTACGCATTCCAGTCTCCCTCGACTATGACCATATCATGTTTTGGTAAAGATTTTGTTAGCACTTGAAGTTTTCCGCATAGAACTTATCTTTATCGCGGTCATCTGCCGACAGAGTTGGAGCATAAACACTGATGACCGAAATATTACAGGACTTACCTTTAAAACGGGCATAGGCCACATGGTCGCTTACCGGTTTCCACTCAATTAAAGCGGAAAGGGCTTTGTCAGATATAATCGCTACGCCATTTCGTACCGATTATCCAAAGCACCACAGTGATATAGCCAGTACCTCTGCTCAAGCCAAGATTAATAATCACTCGAGACCCGAAATAAGGAAGACGGACCTCCGACAAGCAAGGAATATCCGCATGATATTTAAGAAGGTGTGGACAATAATCGTTTGGCTTATGACGTCCATAAGCGTTCCACGCTGATACGGCCAAAACCTCGACAGCGTGCAGAGAGCTTTTCCCCTTGATAGATTTCGAGCAATTCCTGGCTTGCGAGCACATTTTATCAACCTTGGGATTGCTTTAAGCGCGGATTGTGCATTTATCGCATGTACCACTGGGCTGGGAGTGCGCATCGGGAGATGCGGACGCCATACCAAAAATATCTGATCCCTTCACCACAGAGTCACTGGGGAAAAAGATGCAGGTAGCCATCCGGATTTTTGACACAATGGCAGGTTAAAGAAAATAATAAAATAGATAATGAAATTTTAAAAATAAAAATAAGAAGGCAATTAAATTTTAAAAAAATACATGTACTTATATATATATATATATGTATATATAATAATATATGTATGTAAGATATATATATATTATTTATATAATTTAATTGATTTGATTTATAATTTATTTAATTTAATTGATTTAATTTTAATTTATTTTATTTTAATTTTAATCGTTGTTTGGTAAAAAAAAAGAAATTAAAAGTTTAAGAGGACTTAGCTGAATTGTGATCAGAAATGATCAATCAGAAATCAAAAATAATTCACAAAAATAAATTTGAAACGACCGCTCAATAAAACGTAATTATGGGATGTTATTTTATTATTATACTATTATTGTTATCATTTTCATATTTTGTCATTATTATTATTATTCATTGTTATTATTATCATTTGTAACTTTTATAATATTAATATTGTTATTTATTATTTTTATCATCATCATTACTATAACTATCACTAATAATGCTTATTATTATCAATTATTATTAGGGCATTGTGGCCAGTCGATGAAATTTAGACAACGATCAAAGATAAAGAAAATAATTATCAAGAAAATTAAAAATAACGGGGAACTATTCTCCAACAAACAACAAACCTTTTATTGCTTCATGTAACTCCGTTTGATTGTTGATTTTATCAAAAGGAATCACCAACTTTTTTCGCAGTGCACTGCTATATACTATTACTAGAAAAAATTTAGGTTTGATTAAAGTATAGTTTGAATTTCTTTTGAATATAAAAATAATTTTTTCGCGATCAGTCGTTCTATCAATAATTTTTGATTCGGATTTCATTTATAAGGTGTGATTTTATTTCATTCTTTGTTTACTTCATATTTCTAATTTTTTTTTTTTTACGTATTTCCATTTTTCTATTTTTTAATCAAATGAAGACTTAGACTGCAATTAAGAACGACTTTGAAAGTATAGGCTGCCTTGCAATAGATGGAAAGAAAATGGCTTCTGCCATTTCCGGATGTGAACGGATAACGAACCGAGAGGTCTGAATATACTTTATTTTTATAGCCAGTGCAGCCAGTCTAAACAATAATGTCATGAGCTGGCAGAAGAGAAAAATTTAATTTAATTTAATTTAATTTAATTTAAAGTTTAAAAATCTAAAAATCTAAAATTCAGAGAATATCTACATTTTCCCTTCAAAGAATTGGAAAGGTGTCATTGAAAAATAAAATTTCAGACAATTTAGAAAAAGATAGTAACATAGGTTTAATTTTGCCATTATGATCAGAGACAATGTCATTAAAAATAAGATCCGCATGGCATTGAGAATCTACAACCGAGAATTCAGAAAAAAAAGTATTTCCATCTTAGAAAGAATCATGATATCGCATTTCGTGTATTGTTTTGTAGTATTCGTATGATCCATCAAACTTCTAGTGTTTTCTTCTCTCAAGCATTCCTGATCACAGATGCATGATTAGACTGGCTCTAATGAGTACAAGGGCAGTTTCCAAGTTGTTCAGCCCGACCTAACGATATCAAAAGCCATTCTTTTTTCCATCGTCTAAACCCATATATAGCTCTGCCACCTATAAGTTCAAAATTTTCTGACATTGTCCTCCTCGCTTTTGCCAATAAACATACAATTTAGCAGATATTAATGCCTGCGATAAGCAACAAACCTAACCAATTTAGATGACCATCATATATACTGCAGCTAAATAGATAAGAATTTTCATTTTGATGATAATTTCGCGACGATTTTATAAAGATTTCTAATAAAAAATACTTCTAGCTGCGTTTATCTACAGTTTTGTCTTTCGTTTGGCCGTTTGGTGCTAGAGTGGATTAAGCATTTAGTTAGCACTTCAAGCCATGATGAATTGAATTGATAAAAATATTTTATCAGTATATGACATGCGATGATATATGCGATGAAAAAAGATTTGATTTACATTGATCATTTTATTTATATTGATTCCACCTCAATTTTTACTGCAGTTGTCGATGCCCTTTAGCATCATTTATTCATGGCAAAAAGGGCTACGACTTTAGTGTAAGATATATGATACTGTGCTCTGGACTACCTTGAATATCAGCAAGTGTCCAATTTAGATCAATTTAATCCAATCTTTCGTATGGTTGATTATAATGAAAAGAAAGCAGACATGAGTTCTTATTCTGAAAGTATCTATCAGTGCTCCAAGCAGATCTAATACAGCGCATGGTGGTAAAATGCCTTTATAAGTTGGATGAAATTCTCGAAAACCATCTAGACTAGTGTGATCTCTTCCAAATATTTTTCTCTTCTTCCAGCGAAACTACTAAAGGCTCGAAAAACTTCTAATATAAGAAACATCTTGATCAGATAAGCAAACCTGCTACACGTGTGCCATTTTCACTGATTGATTCCAACATATCCACTGTGTTTAGAACATATTGGCGATGGTCTTCGAAGAATTTTTGTACTGAACTTGTCGAATCGACGACAAAAAGCGTATCAGAAATACAATCTGAAATGAAATTTCTGAACAAAAAAAATTGCTGGCAACAACTCTTACCAATCTCCAAGTTTGAACTTAGCAAGACTTAAGAAAAATTCGTCGAAAAATTGTTGTTATCGTTTTATATATGGCGATAATAAACTTTATAAAACTTCCAATATAAAACAGCAAATATGAAAAAAAAGATTTAATTCAGGGATTAAAGGTGAAAATGTGACATAAAAATAGTAGTTTATGCGATAATGATGTATATAAATTAAATAATATTTTAATAATACTAAATAATATTTTCGCTTTAAAGATTTTAACTGAATAAATTCTATTTCCAGTCAAATTAAATTTAAAATTCGCCTTCGGTAATCTTAGTTTTCTCAGCTATATTGCCGATTTACCGAATGAAACAAACCATGATAGCGGAATTCTTCTTCTGCCGGAGATTCAGTAGCTGATATTAGTTGTTCTATTTTGACTCCTTTATCTTCTGGTTGATCTGCTTCGAATGTGGGCGAAATTGGCCTTAGTCGAGGGATGCTGATTGGTTCAACGGGCACTGTGGATACCTATAATATATGTTAAGTAGCGTCATAAATCAGATGGAAAATATTATTCTATGATACTAATATAAGGTTAAAAAAAACTAACGGCTGGTTTTTCTAGCATTTTTAGCGATGGAATAGTTTCCGATTCAGCTTCTGATGGTTTTAGAGACTCCTTTAGAATGGCAGGCTTGGTACGAAGAATTGTAGTTTTTTGCAAAGGTATTACTGGGGATAAAATTGCGTCAACTCCTTGTGGAGACGGTGGAGGTGCAACAGGCCTTTTTGTGGACTTCGGTGGAGATTGAACAACCTTGGCTGCTGTCGGAGTCAGTTTTTGCTGGGATATAATGGACGGTGCTGGCTTTGGTAATGAAGCAGTAATTTTTGGTGCAACTGGAGGGAATGGCCTTTGTTGAACCACTGCCGATGATTGATGCAACTGGACATAATCTGGCGATGGTGGTGGTGCAGGTGGTTGGACTTCAATTGATGGTTCACCATATTGAGTAAAACATACCTGGATAATAATGGTTAAACAAATTTTTTTATTTTAATTGAACTATTTATAATGTTCATTAAAATGCGAAAAAAAGAAAGAAAAAGATTTAAGTTCTGGTAAACTGCTAAATTATACTCAAAAGATCACTGATTGATGAACATCACTGATTTTTATATGTGTCAGCAATATCTTTGAATTTTTGCTAATAATCTTCCTGTTCCACTCCACTTTTAAAAAAATTCTAAATTTTAAACAGGTTAAGTTTTTTGGACAATTGACATCTTAGAAAACGGAAAAATTTCAAATGGAACTTTCATATCGTTTCGGCACTTCGAACTTCTATCGCAAAATAAGAAATTACTTACCTGCAATAATGAAATAAAGAGGACTAGCAATAAATACATAGTTGAGGAGTAGCAAGTGCAATCTAAATGTATCGTATAATTAAATTAAATATGCTTTAAATTAGGCAAATATCGTTGCAAGAATATTTTTAAAATATATGTCTTTATATCTTTATATATGAATATCTTTATATATGAATACCTTTAAAAAACTGGAGGAAAAATTCGCAATTTGCGAAATACAAGGAATATGATTGTTTCATTTCAAGTTGCATTTTTGTCATTTATCATATCATGAAACATTTATTATTTGCATTTTAATCCTTTTTGGAAGATGAAGGACGAAAATAAAAATAATCCATTGGAGATAAAAAGAAAAAATAAATTTGTTCTTTTAAATTTGGCATTTGGCAATTTGACAAGAAAAAATAAATTTGGCATTTATCAACACAATTTGTAACTAATTTAATTTGGACTTTTTTCATCTTTATAATCATAATCATTGTCTTGAATCGCTCGTTAGCCTTTTAAATATTTGCGAAATACGCCTATCGATAAAGAAAATCATTGCCAATCAACAACAATGTACAAGACTGAATTCGTTCGATACTGATAAGAAAAAGATCAAGGAAAATTTTAAAAAAATGATAGTGAAATCTGGATTACCATCATATGTTAATGAAATTCCATTCAAATCTGCTGTAATAAATTTGTTTGCTCAGTCATAAACCGGACTAACGGGATTTTCAATTTTTTGCTCGAATATTTCTAAAATATAGAACTTTTTACGTTTGATTTCAAAAAAAAATTTCTATAATACTCTAAGAAATGACTATTTTGATAAAGGATATTTTAAAACAGACCAGCTTTTTAAGGTTTTTTTTTAAATATCCCTCAAAAATATTAGATAATTCACAAGCTCCTTTCCAAACGTCGCATCATCTAAAACTCACCAATGAGAAAGATAGAGTACTACAGCTGCGCCACTTCAATTTTATGCCTAGCAGAAAATTTTTCAGCCATATATAAAATCAGGATCGACTTCCGTTTCTACAACTTAAATCGCTTAACAACGATTAATTTTGCAACTGGTGCCATTTTAGTTATTAAAAAAATTCTTAACGGCCAGGTCTATTGATAACGAAAGATTCAACATACACCAGATCCATTAAGAACAAACGCTACTAGAAAATTAGTCTACTAGAAACGCTACTAGAAAAAAAATTAATTAGATGGAAATGGAATTTTCCGCCTCCACCTTTGTGAAAATTGCAACTGAATGAATTGCAGCAATTTCAAGTAACAAACGAGAAAAATGCCGTTTTAAGCTTTTCCGCAATTTGAAAGATATCATTAGACGATATCATCCTGTAGCGATTTAATTTAATTGCAATTAATAAATTTAGTGTCGCATTTGCTTATGATTGATAATAATAATAATGATAATAATGATATTAATGCTAGTAATAATAATGATAACGATAAAAATAATGTTAACAAAAATATTGATAACTAGTAGTAATTAATTAATAAAGCATAATTAATAATATTAATAGAAACGATTTAGTAAACCAAAATAAATAGTAATAAAATATTTCATTTATCAAGTGTTCCCAGTCTTTAATTACTCAACTATTACAGCTATTTAACTTTGGTTTAAATAATTAAATAATTCCGCATTTATTGAATAATGAAATAATCAAATCGTGCTTCAGTTATATAAATAATATTTTTTATTTTTCAAGCAATTTTCGTCAAAGTTAAATCGTAAGAATCGATAGAATATCACTTAAAACAGGAAAAAAATTAATGAGTTATAGAGAGAACAAAATGAAGTTATAAGCCATAAATTATAGTGTAATGTGAATTAGGAATCATTATTAAAGGTAAAAATTCGAAGAATTTTAGCATCAATTTAGCCAATAAAAAATAATTTGCCACATGTAATGACCCAAAACGACGCTTCAGTTTATGATAAACCAAACTTTTAAAAATCTTTTTCATTTTATTAATTGGTTTGGTAAATGCGATTAACGAATGAATTAATTAATTAATCGCTGAATTACGAATTTTGGAATTTCCAAAACTATATTTGAAAAATACATTACAATGCAGTACTTACAGCATTATAGCAAGTACTTACAGTATCATCACATAATACAGTATCGTTATCATATTAAAAGCTGAGCAAACTTATTTTTTACAAATTATTTGCATTCTTTAATTAAACGCACTTTAAATTAATAGTTTAAATCGTTTCTGTAATTGGTTGTAGTGATTCAAAACGATGCTTCAATCATTCATTCCTTCACTCCATTCATATCGTTTTGAAAATGACAGTTACAATTGTTATTGGCCATTAATTAACTACTATTTTGTTTGGATTTTTTTGATAATAGAAATAAGTCAACTAAATAAGTGAAAATAAATTTTATTATTACCTAAAAAATGATTTTAACGAAATCATTCTGCAATAATATAAGGAAAATTTAATCGCAAATTTAAAATTAAACCAGCCAGTTATTTCCTTGATGAAAAAATGAAATATGGCAACTTTTTTCCTATTTTCTTAAAGAAAAATCTTCGAACGATTTTACCGATTTTCCAATTTATACGATAATTATAAAAATGAATTAATCAAAAATGTCAATACCAAAAACCTAAAACCATTATTTAAACTTTTAATAGAGTTTTAACACATTATTTACAATAGAATTTTCTATAAAAAGGTCTAAATAAAATATATATTTTTCCGAAATAGCAATCTTAAAAATTTGGTAAGATCAATGCTAGGGGCAGCAATAAAGCTGCAATGAAAATACAATATAACAAAAAAATAATGTAATAATAAAATAAAATTATAATAATAAAAATATACAATTCGTTAAACTTGAATTAGGCTTGAAAATATTGAGTGATATGAATCTCAAGTACATTATATGTATATATATATATATTTTAGTACATTATTTATAGTAAAATGTGGGCTGAATAGCATAGTGCTCCGACTGAGTGGTCTGACTAAGCAAATTCAACCCCAGTAAGATCAATAAAAGTATCTATCAATCAAGCATCTATCAATAAAAGTAAAATCCAAGTGGAGCTGGAAACCCATTTGTGCTTTTTTTTCTGAGTGGTTCTCTGGAAAAATTCAGCAGAGCCAGCCAAATCAGAAATGTGTATACTATCAGAAATGAGAAATGAAGAGGATCAATCTACATGATAATTTTTAATTACATAAGCAATAGCTTAATACAACTTTTTCGTTATTTGGTTGTTAAATGATTATGTTTACTTTACTTCTTCATTTTAATTGATGATGTATCACATTCTCTGAGAGAATTTATCCGTTTTCGCAAATTTTTTTATACCGAATAAAAATATGGAAGACTTGTTTTTTTCAAGAATTTTCTTAAAATATATAAGTGCAATAATAAGCTTTAAGCTTATTTAGTAGGAAAAATTGGAACTCGTTTTTATTGTGACTATAATGGTAAAGATTTTTACTGTATTTTTCGCATTTTTAAGCAGTTTTTCGGCTAAATAATTTTTTCATCAACACGGCATTAAAGACGTTTACGAAACAAGTTTTGGTGTTCGTTGTCAGTTCAAATTCATCGCCACTTATCAAACATTGTCATTATACCAGTTCCATTTTAAATCGTTAATACAAATGATTTATGAAAAAGTTCTAACTGATATCAACTATTCACTATTTGCTATTTACAAAAAATAAAAGAAAAAATCCAAATTTATTCCCATTTAATGCATCGTTTCATGGAATCATTCCATGGTAAATGCCGCTATTTATAAATACTATCAGTGGAAATAAAATATGCTCTAATATTGTGACCTGCTCTAATATAAATATAAAATTATAGATTATAAATACTGTTTTTAAATCATCTTACAAGCAAAAAGGATGCAATATGATGAAAATATGGAAATAATGTTAACTAATTTCAAGTATGCCGTATGTTGAAACATGAAGTGCCGAAGTGCTCCCAAAGTATTCCATTAATTAACGAAAAATTAGCAAATTTTTTGATCTTTTTCTTCAAATATTTCTCAACTGGTTAGAATGGCTCCGCTGGCTACGTCTCCAGCCATTTTTGACAATAGAAGCCATTTCTTTTTCATTGTCTAAGTCTAGCTGGCAACGAAAAATGCGCCTTTACCAGCCAGATGACAACACTCCATGATGGTACTGTTAGAGCAGGTGGGTGAAGATGCAATCATATTATAAGATTTTATTTGTCGGCGAATCCGCTTAATATATGCATATATATATATATATATATTTTAGAATGCATTATATATGATGAATGGTTAAAAATTGATAATTTCTTAATATCTTCCACTCTCACTGATTATGTCTTGCAACTATATAGAATGATTGAGTAAATTGCTATTTTAATTTTTATGGTGATTTTGCGAAACGCTCTAAAAGTTTCGTTAATCGGAAGAACGCATTTCTAGCTACCGTTAACCGGATTGTAATTTGGTCTTTTGCTTGGCTATTTGGGATTGAAGCGGATCCAAGGTATTTAAAGTCGTACATCCTCAACTTGAATTTATATAAATAGGTATTTTATCAGCTGTTTGCATAAAAGACGAAAAGGCTTTATTTTCATTGAATCTGAGTTCGCCGACTGGCTGAACTTGTCGACACATTGTTTAGCACTATTTGCATTTCTTTATATTAGCGAAAAGGACTACATCATTAGCGTATTCAAGGTCCGTGATACTGTGTTGTGAACTGATTTCCTCTTGAGTGCCGACAAATGACGTCAATTATCCAGTCTATCGCATACTATAAGGGGGAAGGACGCAGACCTGACGGACAACAGTTCTTTATTCGAAGAAGTCTGTGAGTTTCCCGCATGCACAGACCAATGTATGCAGATAAAATGCCTTTATGAGTCGAATGATATTCTCTGGAACATCGTCGCATTCCTTCACCCACCTAAGTACCATTCTATCAATCAATAAAACGAAAGTATCTGCAAAATCGATGAAACAAGTGATGATGGGTTGCTGATATTTAAAGCGATGTTCCAATATCTTTATATCCAATATCTTTCTTAATATCTGAATATCTGATCAGTATAATCGCCAGTCTTAGTCTAAATCTAGCTTGGTTAGGGCGCACGTTGCTATCTGGTACTACTATAAATCTATTCAGCAAAAATTTTCCTGGATATGTCTAACAGGCTGATTCCTTAGTTATTATCACAATATGTTATTTCTTTCTTATTAGGAGCGAAATTGCTTTGCTCCAGCCGTCTGGTATTATTTTTTTTTCCATGCCAGAAAACATTTATTGAAAGTGTGATATGAAGGACGATGGAGGACATTTGAAGAATTTGGCCCAAACATTATTTTCTCTGGAAATTTTATTGCCCTTAAACTTCTGGATGACAGAAGTTGTTTCCTATCCTATTGGCTACAAACATATGGTTTGACGAGCAAGTCAGCTATAACCACGACAACAGATGACACATAGTGGTTAAGTTCTCAACAAATTCCCTCCATCTTATGATGCGATCCTTAATGGGCTTAAAAGGCCACCATTACTATCCCGTATCATTTCACATTCATGACCATTTTCCGAGTTGCTTCATGAAGAAGACGAAATAATTTCCTATTATCACCTAATCCAGCTAGAACTAAATTACTGTATTGGTTTATCATGTCGATTTTATTTTAAATCGGTACTCGAGTTGGTTTCAGATAATCAGATAGATGTTCGAAACACTTTCAGATGCGACAATTTCGCCCTGAGTTACCAGAAGCACCACAATAATGTAGCAATAATGTACCTTTATTCAGGACCAGATTTAGTAATTGCATGAGATCAGAATTTAGACAATTCCGACAAGCAGGCAACAACCACGCGGTATTTAAAAATAGTGTGGATAATGATCGCTTGGCTTCCATGTCCATAAAAAGCTGTTGCAGCTAACACCTTGCCGCGTCTGCGTGCAAAGAACCATTTCCTTTGAATGCAATTATCCTGGCTCGCAAGAAAATCATATTCTCAAGACTTGAGGTGTACGACTACGTCCGGGGTCGGGAATATCATGCGCGCCAGAGGATGCTCTGATCCTTCCACCACAGAGTCACTTGGGGAGTTACGACTGGATCCCCAGCATCCACTCGGATTTTTGATACCACGATAGATTCACTCCCGCCAAAGACAAAAAGGAATTAATTAATTATTTTAAAGTTAGGGGAATATAATAATAATGAAAGGCTTCACAAAAAAAAGGAAAAAAAAAACTGTCTGATATCGATAAATATGTTCAGAGTACCTTTTCCGCACGACCGCTCACAATTCCTTTGATATGAATGAAGAAATATACATTTTTTGCAGTTTTAAAGAAGAAAAATAAAATGCTATAAAGAACCATTAACCCGTAAATTTGACAAAAAATCCTTTTGAAAAATATTGTTTTTAAAGCAACAAAATTTTGGAATTTTAAAAGTAGGAAAAAATAGACCATTTGGGAAAATATTTTTTAAAATTTAGCTTGCAAACAACTTTGATATATTTTCATTGTATTTCGCTGATGGCAAATATTTCAAAGGAATATCCACTGTGGTACTTCTATAAAAAATACTCGAAGCCTCGACCCGACAAGTTCCGATTCTTTAACATTCATATTTTATTATATTAAATTTGTATTTATGAAAAAATCCCCAATAATCGCACTGATCATCACCCACCATCCACAAAGCCACACTGTCCATTATGCTACGCCGGAATCCACCAATAATTTTAAAGCTCATGCCCAGTTGCATTATATGTTCACTTGCATTGTTTCCTTAGAGTGCCGATAAACAAATTGCACTTCGGTCAAATCAGTAGCCATAAATTTTAAGGTAGCAAGAAGTGGCATGACGAAAGTATTCAGTGGGTATAACGTGAAATAAGAGCAAGGGAGGTGAAAGCCCGAAAAAGGAGTGACGGTTTTGCGAGGTGAAAGAAGTGTGCTGTGATAAGATTCAAAAGGAGCGACATGCGTGGATGTGGGTCGACGGGATTTCATAATAGTTCATAATCAATTCACTGATTTCCCTTTCCAACCATTTCTCTTCCACAATTTCTTAATTTTCACCTCTACTAAACGATCCTTCAGAGAACATAAAAAAAACTTCAACATTTTTTAATAATAAATTTTATCAAAAGTTTAAGTTTATTTTACATAAAGAAATATCATTTTTTTAAGAGAAAAATAAATAAAAATGAATTTTCTGACAATAAATTTTTTTCGAATTTTCCATAAATTTAACAAATCGGTTTGAACTTTCGTTTACAGACCACTTGTTTGCCAACTAGTTACCAGTTATTTATTAAAATAACTGAACGTTAACAGCCAACGTTAAATAATGAGCGAAACTATAACAATTAATCATATATTCGCAACACCACTTTAATTCGTAAAATTTGGCAAATTTTGCAAAAAGCAACCGAATGAAAAAGTTTTGTAGAGTCAAAAATAAAGAAAAAAATAAAGAAAAACAATCTAATTTTTTGAAAATTATGATTGAAAAGCACAAATGAAAATTTTTATTTTATATCGAAAATTCTATACAAAGATGAATGTGAACAATTTAATAAGAATTTAAAAGCATATTAAAATTTCCTTTAGATATTCACATTTTACAGGATAAATACAGTTATATACAACAATTATTCTATTGATTAAAAAGAAATCTCGTAAAAATTCGGCAAGCGCAGAAAACAGAATTTTGACAAAACCATTTATGATCAAAAAAAGGAATGTCATTAGAGGCTAAAACAAGGGCAGCGGAATGCATTTTAACAATTAACGCAAACAATTCAAAAGCAATAAACTATACAGTATAAAAAACTATTATTTTTAAATACAAACAGATATTTTCATTCAAAACAATGGATGGTGCAATGAATATATTTATCCCAAAAAAATATAAAAGGATACATAAGCCTCCTAATTTCTCAAAAAATTTCAAAAATCATTTAGTAAAATTTAAATGAATTTAAAACTTCATTAATGAAATTCTGCGACAAAATTTAAACTTTTCATCAGAAAATTTTAATTATCTTTCAACTAAGATAAACATTTGCTAATACTTCATCCCTCTCTTGCATTCTTCATATCGGGAGCATTTAAATCAAATGTAAGAATGGATCGACGAGGTCGTTCTGGCAACAAATCTAAATAGACCAACCATATTTATAAATCAAACCCTATAGCTACAAAAATGTAACTTTAACCAAATTGAAATTTTGTTCAGTTATTTCATATTTTTTATATTCTTATTGTTAGTTATAAGGATAAAATTTATTCCACATCTATAAAAGTTTTTTCTAGAAAAAAAATTTAGAATCTGACGTGGAAAATTAGTCAGTAATTAATAAAATTAGTTAAAAACACTAACCATCTAAGATTGCCGACCAAGGTAATGTTATATATGTTAGATATGCGTTGAGCGGCATACTTTCTACTTTGCGTTTTTCATGAAGCCAGTGCCAAGCCTGACCAAAACCACGCACTGACCATATTTTCGTTAATACACCCTCGGAAAGTTCTGAAATAAAAACAGTTAAAGATATCAGGGCAATCACGAACAAATAAATTAGTCAGAAAGTCAGAAAAAAACAGTAAGTACAATAAAAAAATTGACCATCATCGATAGCATTTGCTTCAACTTCAGGATAAGGATTCACAGTGTCTGCTTCACTTTGCCACCTTCGATCGCGACTACAAGCATTTCCCATCGATTTTAGCGATAAAATTGTGTTTTCACATAAAGGACCATTTAGATTCGATTCCGACAGACGGCGATGGCCAATCTTTAAAAATAACAGAAAAATTTTAGAAAATATTCGTAAATGCGAAAAAGTGGAAAAAAAAACAAATATTTGGTAGAAAAATGTGAATATTACTAAATGTTAGAAAAAATATAATATGTACACAGAGCTCAAGCACTATCACAGCCTGCACAACCTCGCAATCAAATTTTACAATAGTAATACCAATACATATAGTACATTTATATAGTTATATATAGTTTTTGCGATGTTCGCCAATAGAAGTCACCAAATTTTACCAGTGCATTTTCCTGATTTCCTGACTTGCATCTTCTACCAAATGCCCATGATAAGGATTCATCGGCCATAAATTCCTTTACAGATATATTTAGCCACAAAAAAAATAAAAAATAGCCCATATGCCGCTAAGCAACCGCACCTTTCGTTACAGTTGCGTTCATGTCTACGTTTGTCGGTGTGGTCTTGTTTGCGTTTGTGTCGACGGTTGCCTTTATTGCCGTGGTCAGAGCAATCGGGTGTCAGAGTTAATTTTCTATTATTTTTTTAAACGCTAGCCCAATAAAGACGTACCCAAAAAACAATATATTGTAAATATAGATTATAAATATATATACAAAAAATATATACAAAAAAATCTCTCCCTGTGGGTGGTAAGGATCTTCCTCAAGTTTGGGACCCGTATTACAGGCCTGGGAAATTGAAGGCTATGTGGAGTATTCCAGCTCCTACTCAATGCGCTCTTCTGAACAGAGATCGCTGAAATCCCTGGAATTTGCTAAAGCCACTTTTCTAGTTTAGATGTCAAAGTTCCAAGTGCTCCATTTATTACTGGAATTACTTTGACTTTTACGTTCCATATATTCTCCAGTTCCACTCATGGTACTTCTCTAATTTCTCATATTCCTGACGTTTCTATCGCTTGGTATTTCCAAATCTGCCACCAGTGCTGATTTCTGATTCTTGTCCACTACCACGGTATCTGGTTGACTAGCCAATACTTTGTATGCATGGAGAAATCCCACAGGATCTTTGCCTTATTATTCTTTAGGATTTCCTAAGGAATCTCCATTTAGTCTTGGGAGGGTCTAAGCCATATACCGAGTAGACATTCCTGTAAATAATGCCAGCTACTTGATTATGCCTTTCAGTGTATGTTGTTCCTGTTTGCATTTTACATCGTGCTACTATATGTTCAACTGTTTCTAAGGCGTTTTTACACCTAGAGATTCTGCACCTAGAGATCTATCTAATGTGGTGGATCCTTTTTTCGATGAATCAGCCTGTTCTTACGCTGTGACCAATGCCTCGTGTTGCTTTTCACGTTTTTTCAACCACTGGTAGGGTTTCAAAGTTACTTTAAGTTACAAAGTTACTATCTGTCGATGGAACCTACGGAGGAAAACCTTGTTTTGCCATGGTATACTTTTTCTGCTTGGTCTTTTTCCACTGATTTCTCTCTCTCTTCACTTCTCTCAGCAGCTCATCCTTTGGCGCATCTTGTTGATATATTTCTGAATGCTTCATGTTTCCTTCAAGAAAAAGTTTTTATACTCACCACACTCGCTCCTTTCCGACTGGTATACAGTCTTTATGGTGGAAAAAGACTTTCCGCTCATTGTGAGGAGTTTTTTGGTCACTTTCAATTCACATCAGCAGATGCCTTTATGCCTTACTTTGTCCACTATGTCAGCTATGTACCCTGATGACTGACAGGGCGTATATATTTATTATATATTTATGACATGGATTCTATTCTATTGAGCTGGCTTTTCAGCATTTATCTTATCTTTTAATGATATTTAGATGTTGCCTCCTCATGATGATTGCCACGTGACTATTCATAACTAATCTGTATGTTCGCTATGTCCCAATGGCAACTCCACCCCATTAGTTATTATTACTTTTCTTCTCTTTACTATCACCTTCATCTGGCCACATTTCTAAACCGAATGGCATCCCATGTCCTCGCTATAGACCTTTGCTAAATGGATGAATGAATCAATGTCTCGTTCATTTTTAGCATATAACTTGGGTTTTATCCAAGTAAAAAAAAAAAGGCTAATGGTAGTTCCATTCTCGAACTTGTATCCATATCCACTTCTTGTGACTGAGGGGATTTACACTTATGCAGAACAACACTTATGCAGTAGGGGAGACAAGGCGTTACCTTGATATATACCGCAATTGATAGCCAGCTACTTGTGTAAGCTGGTTTTAGTCGATTTCAAGTGTCGTTTTCCAAAATCCCATTGAATTCTCAATGAACGTCTTTAGTGACTTTGTATAGAGCCAGACATTCACAGATCCATGTGTGGGGCATTGAATCATTGGCTTTCCTATAGTCAATCCAAGCTGTACAGATTAGTCTGCCCGAATTTTGAGTTTTTAAAATGATTGCATTATCTAGATAAAATGAGCAGTTGATGTTTGGAGCCTTGGTGTTGTTCCCAACGTCTTTTTGAACTACCCATATAAATTGGTTCATATGGTCATAAAACTTTATAGCTATGATGCCTGACAAGACTTTCCACATTGTGGGTAGTTTATTGGCCAGCAGTTGGACGATGTTTTCCCTTATGAGAATCTTTCATAATCAATACTGTCTTTCCTTATATTAATAAGTCTGGGTGTGAGCCTGTTAAGCAGCTGATTCGTCTGTGCAGCTAAGCGCTCATGGACAGTGGTTGGCTTCTTTATAAGTACTGTCCAACTTTTCATAATTTTTAAGTTGCTGTTGGATGTCAGCAACTGTGATGGTAGCTGCTCTGTGACTGATTTCTGCTCTGAGGTTGCTATGACTTGTTCTCAGATCTTGCAACCACTTTAACTGGTGTTATGAATCTTTTTCTCCATATATTTTTTCAGAATTCGGCATTATTCTTAATCTTCACATCTTTCTGCGATTCTATCAGCTGGCTGACTTCTCTGTTTTGATCTTATTTTCCAGTCTTTTTTTCAATGGCATTGTTATCTTGATTTCCCAGCATTTCCAGAATTACTACACTTCAATTCATTAGTTTCTGTTATGGTGGCAATAGGAATTGTTACGAGGACTTTATTTGCATTTTCAAACATATTATCTGGTGATGAGTGAACTTCGGTCTGATTGTTAATTACATGCCCATCTCTTCTTTTTTCTTCTTTCTGGTCTGAGGCGCAGAATTGATCCATCTCCAGCTGAGCAGTTTCCTTTTTCTTATGTTAAAGCACTGAACTACTAACAGTTAATATGGATATAGGTCTTTTCTTCATCTACAATTGCTTCAAATGTTTCATATAAACCCTTTCATTAGGTCTACTTTTATAATAACATTCCATCAATTCCAGATTATCTTTTCTCATTCATGTGAGATTTGTTCCAGTAGGCCTTTTAACGTCAGATTTCCATGGTTCTACAATACTTGACGCTATTCCAGTAGTCCCATTTATCTACAGATAACCCTGCTCCCTCAGCCTTTGATATGGACCTTGTTAATCCAGGCGACATGACTCTAGTACACAACACTCACATATTCAGGAGCATGTAAACATTAAGAGGGTCTCGTCTAATGACCCCACTGAAAAAATAGAGGCTTTAGCTTCTATTTATATATATATATATATATTAGGAAGAAAGAATATGTGAAGAAAGTTAAAGAATTATGAAGAGGTGTGAAAAGAGGTATAAAAATATGAAAAAGGTAGAGAAATGAGTGAAAGAGGAACTAGATAAGATGTTTTTCGAAATCATTCTGCTTTAATTAAATCTTATCATCGATAAATCTATTATATTTTTTTTAGCATTTCCGAAATAAATCTGGTTTTTCACTGCTAAGCTGAGAAATATCGGATTGGATGTTGCTTGTGTTGAGCACAAGCGTAATTCCTTCCTTTTTGCCTGGTAAAAAGGTATAATCCGAATGACTGGCAGGGATCTCTAATTTTACCCTTAGATAAACCATTAAGCGGAGCAAGAATGAGAGGATTAAAAGAGAGAATTATGCAAAGTTGACTATGAACCAAATCTTTTCCTGTTTAGATCCTTGTATTTGGGACAAATCGATGCTTTTGAATTGCTCATTGTAATACTTTTTTTCATACGTGCTTCTAATATCAATACAAAATATTTTAAGGTTATTGAAAGGTTTTCATTTTTTTTTTTTTGAATTCACTGGGAAAGATCTTTATTAATAATAATTTGTAGGTAAGATTATTCAGCCATTTTATCATCGAAAGAAAGAATCATTCATAAATGATTAGACTTTATTTGAAAAGGGTATATAGTGAAACGTAATATATGTATACATTGAGAAATCCTACCAGTGGCTGGAAAAGGCTGGTCTAAAAAACAGCAATAACAACATTTAGCTGTTTATCATAGCAACACATTTATCATAGGTAGGTACCAAACATCAGATCCATTGAACCAGTGATCTACTGCATCAGACAGGATTCAAGATATACTTCTACTGTGCTCAGAACCTCAGAAACTGCTCAAAATAATGGGATGTAAAATGCAGGACCAACATACATTGAAAGGTATAACTAAGTAGGTGATATTATCAGCAGGATCAATATATATTTTAGACCTCCCCAAGATCAGTGAAGCCAAAGTCCTTCCCGCAGAATTTCTCTATCCAGATAAACAAACAAATGCTGGTCAATGAATCAGATATTTTGGTAATAGACAAGAAGTAAAGTAAGCAGCACTGGTGGATAGATATAGCAATACCAAGTGATCAGGGAACGTCAGGGAAAAAGAATATGAAAACCTGGAGAAATAGCGAAAGAGGAACTAAAAAAATGTGGAAAATGAAGGCTAAAGTGGTCTCACTAGTGGCAGTAATCCCTAGGCTAGAGAAAGTAATTCCAACTCCAACAGATTCCAGAAACATATCAGAGATCTCTGTCCAGAATTTGGACCAGATCAGCGTCTCAAAAATCGCTGTTAGAACAACTAAGATGCTGCACTCAAGGGGAATTCATATGCAGTGGCTGGAAGACTTAACTTAAACAAGATTCAGACATGGTTCAATTCTTCTCTAATTAATACTTTCATTTTTGAAAATTTGAATTTATATCTACAAGAATCTTAACGAATGCAACTAACCATTCATCATAATCATTTATATTAAATAATCTTAAATCAATTAATTGATAATTGATTATTTGTAATGAACTGTAAAATTAATGGAGGAATGAAGTTTGGCTGATGATGCGATTATGAAAAATTTCAGCATTCTTTTATCATTTAAATTTAAATTTCTCGAGAATCGAACAATGTTTATCAATATAAATGGAAAAAAAAGAACAAAAATTGGAATGATTTGCAGATTAATGGAGGAAAAAAAGGGGAAAATTAACACTTTAACACTTCAATGGATTAAATTATAATTATGGATAACGAGATGACACTGGAATTAAACGGAAGTTGATTGTGTTGTTTGATCATTTTTCATTGCTGTATTGCTCCTGCAAAGATTTTCGAAATAATTTTCTTTATATTTTTCGAAATTTAATGCTAAAATTTTCTAATTTTCCAATTTTCAAAAAATTAAAAAATATATTTTTTAATATGTTTAATAGAAAAATATATTGTTTATTTACTTTCCATATAAAATTAATAGATATTGAATTGGCTAATAAAATATTTTCATCAATGGGATAAGGATAGACGAGTGGTAGAGATGTCGAGCATCAGAGGTTCCATTCTAAATTCAGACAAAAAAGGCAATTAAAAGATCCCACTTGTCGCTAAAGTTCCCAGCCAAACCAGTGGCTAGCCTAATGAGAAATGATGACCGCTAACTACTTGTTATCAATTAATTCTCTAAAAAATTTTCACCTCAGGCAACAATCTTTAAAAAATTTACCTCAGACAACAACCTTTGTTTAATTCATCTTTTTCCAATAATTTGTTATTTTCTATCCTAAAAATTGCGAATTTCCTATCATAGAATAGAATAAATAGCAAGAATAGAATTTTTATTTTATTTAAGAGTATAAAATTCAATAATAACTTTTGGAGAACAAAAATTCTAATGGAAAATATTTGAATTTTCTTTTTTCTTTATTTTTTCGAAAATTAATTTCAAAATTTTTTATTTTTAAAAATTTAAAAAATATTCTTGTTGTTTCCTTTTTATTTTTCTTTCGATTATTCTCTTAATTATTGAAGTTATCGTTAATTTTGTAGATAAATTACTTGACAGAATGATCGTTGTCTCTTTGCTTAGTGGAATTAATATTATTTGCAAGGCAGTGAAAGAAAATATATGCAGTAAGGCCACATCTTGCAATAAAACAACAAGCGATATCAATAAATACAAATAACAACATAAGACATATTAATGCGTATATGAATATTCGCCAAGTACCTATATTTCCAAACTTTATACGATAATCCGATAGCTCTGAAAAATCGTTATTCCATCGCATCTAGATGAAACATTTGTGGCTAAAAAGTTTCGTGATTACAACAGGACCTTTAGGGAAATAAAATAAAACAGGATTTCTTCTGAACAAACATTATAGATGAATCGAAAAATAAAAGGAAAGATGAGACCAGGCGTATCCAGTATGAGAGAATAAGCGCTGCTTTCGCCAACACTGTTTACGGCTAATAATTTCACTTCATATATTGATAGAGGCTTTAGAAATGATAGGTCTATCTTAAGATCATTGCTGTGCAGCTGGATCATTTGACCTTCGTCCACATATTCTTTCTTAAAACAGCTAGTTGGTACTTTATCTTCAAACAAAACAATGATGGAGCATTTTCTATTCCACTTCCATTCATATCATAATTTTATGTCATATACCTCTTCTTTATTCTTCATTTCTCTTATAAAAAGCTTATAAGCAGTGATAGGAGATCCAAAGTCATTTGGAGCCTTCCATATCAAATCGCAGTTTGCCAAACAATTATAGCGAACATCACTAGGAGCTTCTGGGGCTGAAAAAATGAATTTATTACAAGGAAAGGATTTTCATAAAATAAATTTTTTAACAAAAAAATAATAAACCAACAAATTATTTTTGAGAATCTTGATTCTAAAAATAAGAAAGCAGAAAAGGAAAGAATTAACTAATTTTAGATTCGATTATATTTTGTAATTCACTTAATTCACTTTATAAAAAAAAGAGTAAAATTGAACCCCAAGGAATGGTTGTTTCGATGACTTGTGGTTGACTTTCTCGTGAGGCACCAGCTTCATTTAATGCACTTATCCACACCAAATATTTACTTTTTGGTTCAAGATTTTCAATTTTAAATTCGTTTTTATTTCTGTATGGTAGTGTTATATTATAAATTTTCTTCTGTTCACCAGGACTCTAAATATAAAATATATATATATAAATGTTGTAATAAATATAAAATAATAAATATTTAATTAATTTACCACCATCAGCAAAAATATATTATGGTTATTGCACTAAATATTTGTACAAAAAAATTCAATAAAGATTCAAGAAACTAAAAAATTCAAACAAAAAATATTCCATTTAAAACTTATTTAACTAAAAATGTGAGCAATTAACGAAGAATCTCCAAATCATTTTTGAAAGTGAACGAAGATTTACAATTAGGCCAGAAAATGAACATTAAAAATATTTAAATAACTGCACTGATCCTGAGAATTTTATATTTGAATTCCCATAAAAGCGAGCTAAATTATTTATCATCAACCAACGATTGTAAAAAAATAGTTTAGATAGATTACTTAATTTGGATTATTTAAATGAGTTTGTCAGAAAGCTCTTAGAAACATCAAAATATCTAACATCTAGTCGAGCATCTAGATATAATAAATAAGCTAAGTCTACAATTAACTATGAAGCTAAATTCCGCTATCCTGTCTCCTAAAATTAGGCTTTCTGGTCAGCCGGCGAGTCATTGTTCATTGCAATAAAAACACAGGTGAATCGCCAAAATTACTCAGAGTCAGTAAAAGTAAGCGGGATCCTTTTTTATTTACAACATTTTATTTGGATAAGTTTAACTTTTTCTTTAACTATGGACCAAGTAGGATATAAAGCGATTAGAACGTTAGTGATAAAAAAGTGGGATCAAAGAATAATAAAAGTGAATAGAAAAAATTAATAATAAATTAATAAAACGAAAAGAATTTAAAAAACAGGAAAAAACAATCCTAATATTGGAACGGGGTTGCAAATCTTTTTATAAGTTGTGGATGGTTTTATAATTTGTGGATGATTTTAGTGAAATTTCCTTTAAAACTAGCACAAATTGGGAAAAGCAACTTCGCTTGGTGATTTTTTCCAGAACATATTTTAAATGAAAAAAGTGTATGACAGAAAATGGTGCAAATAGGTTCTCATGTCAATACATACCTCTGGTAACATTTCTTCTTCTTCTAACAGCAGCTCTCACCATTACTGGTTAGGCTGGTTCTACTGGCAACAAGAGTAAGACATCTCCAAGCTGCTCAATCTGACGCCATCACTAATAGCAATAGAAGCCATTCCTTTTCCCATTAGCCATATATTGCTGGTCCGTCTGTACGTTCAAAATCTTTCCTGACCATATCACATATTTGACACATATTTTGTTATTAATTGCTAAACTCTATGATGGTTAGTCAAAAGCGAGGTGGGCCAACCAAGACCTGGGCTGATATGGTCGATGGATCCGTAAAATCATGTATCTTAGACATGAGTGGTCAAAATAAGTAGCTTCCACCCTCATTGGCCATGCTTTGCAGCTATATAGCAAGATCGGGTGAATTATAGCTATATGGATTTTCGTCTTTATGGTGATTGCGCGATTTTGCCTGGTCAATTGGGATTAGAATAGGTCCAAGACAAATCCAGCATTTCCTGAATCGGCAATTGATAAAAACAGGTATTTTATCATATTATCTTGTACATAAGACTAAATAAGACGAAAACACTTTCGTTTTATTTAAATTAATTTTGAGTCTAATTCTCGCTGCGGTTGTTGACACATTATTTGCATTTCCTCATAACTATCAGCAAAAAGGACTATTAGCGTTTTCAGGGTCTATGATGCTATGCTCGCGACTGATTCGTACACCTCTTGAGTGCCGACAAGCGATGCGCATTATCCAGTCTAGCATAGTTGAATATTGTGGGGGAAAGGACGCAGCCTTGACGGACACCAGTTTTTATTTCGAAGGAATCTGTCACTTCTCCATATACACACGCCATGGTATGCTGATAAAATGCCTTTATGAGCCGAATGATCTTCTCTGGGACATCGTCATATTCCATCACTTTCCAGAGCGCTCCCCTATCAATCGAATCGAAGACTGCAAAATCGATAAAACATGTGACGGTGAATTGCTGGTATTTTAAGAGATGTTCCAGCACCCTTCTTACCGTAAATATCTAGCACAGTAGCGTCCCAGTTTGAATCCAGTTTGATTAGGACGCATTCTGCTATCTCATGAGTCTGTCTGCCATGAGTCTAGCGGAAGAGAAGCGAAAATTTCTCCAGAGATCAGTAAGTTGATTCCTCAGTAATTGTCCTGTCTTTTCTTAAGAACTAGAAGTAGAATTGCTTTGCTTCAGTCTTCTGGTATTATTTTCTTTTGCCATACCAGAGAATACATTTATTTAAGGTGAGTTATGAACGATAATGGATAATATTTGAATATTCAGCCCGAAGACATTCTTCTCAGGCAATTTTATTGGTCTTAAACTTATGGATTATAGAAATTATTTCTTCTTCTGTTGACAGTTCGCAGTTGCAAATATATGAAAATATAAGTGTCTGAAAAAGCTCGACATGCGAATCAGTTATATTCGGGTCAACAGATGGCGCATCGTGGCCTCAAAAAATTCTTTCCATCTTCTGAGGCGACCCTTAACAGTTTTAATAGGCATCCCATTAATATCGTACTATTTCACTTGCCCCTTCTCGAATAATAGTTGCTTTGTGAAGAAGGCGAAACATTTTCCTAATTATCACCTATCCGAGCCGCTTTTTCCATTTTCAAGGCCATATCGCTCCAATAGCGATTTTTGTCCCACCATGTTGCTGTCGTTGTAATTCTTCGAAGTACCCGATAGTCAGGATCTAATGATATTCGGGCAGCTTTTTTAGACAGTTGGACAGTTCTTTCCGACACCCAAATAGCGCATTTCCTACTAGTATACCATAGTGTGGAAGACTTTTGTAGGCATGTCTTTAGTTTGGACTAGTATTCATTCGCCTTTCCAGAGATATCGTTCATTTCACCGAGTTTGAAATACACTTATTGTTCCCGGATCTTTTAACCTGAGATAGTTGAAAAATCTTGGAATACGTTATTGTTTGCGACTTATTACTTTTATACGAATCTTAGCTCGAACCATAACATGATATAATCCATGGTGGTTTCAGCGCCTCGATAAAAACGACTGTCAAGAACTCTTCAAGCAGTGACAGACCAATATATAGTCAATCTGATTAGAATATTGGTCTGGATAGTTCCACGTGACTAGATATTTCTTTCGATACAGAAAGCATGTATTAGTAACAAAAAGTATCATGTTCTTTAGCAAAACGAAGAAGGCGTTCTCCATTGGCGTAGTTGACCCGGATGCCATATTTGCCAATTACCGAGTTCATCACAGCGGCATTATAATCTACGTGCACATTCCATTCTCACTCGATTATGACCATATCATCTCTCGGTAGAGGTTAACTTGTTAACAGGGATTAACAGTTTAAGCTCCATATAGAACTTATCCTTATCGGGGTCATCTGCACATAAAGTTGGAGCATATACATTGAAACAAGCGTAAGCCATACGGTCATTCATTGGTTTCCATTCAGTCAGACCGGATAGAGCTTTTTCAGACATGACAATACGTCATTTTGCCCCAAGTTATCCGAGACACCGCAGTGAAATAGCCAGGTTGAAGTCATAATAATGAGAGTAGTTTCGGTAGACATGATAAATCCTATAAGTAATAATCAGATCTTCTTTAATTTATTTAATTCTCAGTGAATCAAAATTATACAATCTTAATTTGGATTTATAATGAAAGATGTTAGGATTTGAGCATAGGATATGTTTTTATCATTTAACTTAACAGATTTACAAATCAGAGTCTAAGGAAATTTAGATGAACATATTACATTGCAGTCTAAACGAGAATGCAATATATATATTAGATTTCTAAAAGTTTCAAAGTAAGATTTAAAAATCTAGAGGATTTTTTGACAATATATTATGTGCTTAAGTTTCCCATCATTTAACAAAATAATTTCTAACTGAAAAGATCTAAAAAATTACGTGAGAAACTAACATGGATAACAGGGAGATGGGAACTTTCAGTGTTATAAGATATCTATTTATCTTTCCCGAAGCTAGATGTGTTAACTATCTAACTATATTAACTATATGTCAACCTGAATACTGAACATGCTAATGCCAATGCTATCATAATAATGAATAGAATTTAAATGAAATTATCTGTTGGACCAATATACCATCATATACTATATTTCTCATTCATTACTACTATATACTATATTTTCATACTATATTTCTCTTCTTTTAACGTATTGGTGGCTAAGCTTGCACGAGCTAGTTTGCTCCACTAGCGAAAAGGATAAGTTCATGTCTAGATTTGGGTTTGTCCTCCTTATTTTCGATGTCGTCTATCAAATGACTTAATCTCTGTGAAAGAAAACGAAGTACATAGTGTAATTGGTGCGGGCTAGGCTTTTTGATGAAAATACATATGGTATTTGGTTAAATTAGATAAAATTATTTGATACTCCCCTTGGCGGGTATGTAGGATATTGGAGATGAAAAGTTTGATGACCTCCTGATATCTCAGTAACTCATATTTCTTAGCTATGGTAGAATATAATAGAGTACTGCGACATAGAAGTAAACTTTTGAGGCCTATTTCCGCCTAATCCATAAAAGTTTCAGTGGATAAAATAAAGTGTCTCTCGACATAGCGTTACGAGCTGGGATTTGATTCTTCACCTGACCATTAGGTATGAATCCGAGATATTTTAAGCGTAATAAATCTTGAGCATGTTCATAGAAACCGCGGTCTTATCAGCATTTACGTAAGGCAAAAAGGATTTCTCATCTAATTTAATTTCGTTGATTTGATGGACAATTTTTGGCTGTAGATGATCGATATAAAGTCTAGAATCTGTTGCAGCTCATCATAAATGTCAGTTAAAAGGTTATCACCATCATATTAAATGATATTATGCTCTGGACTGATTTGTAGCACGGGAAAGCGGCACCCGTAATCCAATTTTGCCTCCTATAATTAATTGTTGGAATAGATTATCTAATATTTCTGTATTTATTGCCAGCGTTAAAAATTCAAAATTCAAGTTTTAACGACGTCATCAAAAATCTTTAGTCCATTTAGAGTTATATAAATGTATTTAGCAGCATATATTTTTAATTCTTAATATTTTTTATTATCTTTCTTATTAATATTTCCGGTTCCCTACTGCTAAAATCAGAAAATAGCATTTTCTGCTTGGTTTCTTATAAATAAAATAATAGGCAAAGGCAAACTTGGTCTTTTTCATAAATAAAATTCAAATGTGTCGGGCGATGAGCTCGATCCATATCCACATAATCATCGATTCGGCATATACCGTAATTTGGAAAAATTTCGTCACAATGAAATTCTGATGGTATATTTGGAATGACTGAAAATTTTTACAAGATAAGATAAGATAAAATTTTAGAAGCCAACCCACGGACATATCTGAAAAATTCTAAAAAATAATTATCCTAAAATTAAAACCAGTAAGATTTACTAATAGTTTTTCAGAATTTGGGCACAATTTTCTATTGCAAATTTCCTTGTGAAAGTATGAATTATGACAAAAATTTTTTTGATTGAACTTTTTTTGATAAAAAATTTCTCTCTTCCTCATAAATAAAATTCAAATCTTAGAAAATTGCATTTTAGTTTAGTTAAAGAAAAATAATAATCAGTGGATAAATATGGGGAAAAAGTGTGGGGTAGAATTGTTCAATAGGTTATCGCTCTTATTTCGGAGTGCCAATGTTTCTCCTGCAGCAAAATCTATCCAAAATCGAAATCTATCTTCCAAACATCCGGGTGCTGACGCGACTCACCTGCACTTCTATCCTCATTTAATAATTCTCTGGAAAAATTTGTATAGCCTAACAAGCCAGCGCAACGAACCAGAAATGGTGGGTGCATTCAGAAAAAAAAGTAAGATATTTATGAGCAAGATTAAACTGATTGGAAACTGCAAATATGAGGTCAAAACAACATACTATAATAAGATTAAAGCATTGTGAATTGATGCCAATTATTATTTGAAATTATCAAAGATTTAAAATAACAAAAAAATAATGTATTAAAATAAAATATTTGTTATTAAGAATCAGCCATATAAAAAATAAATTTCCATGAAATCCATTTTGATGGTTGTTGGGGGAATTTACTGACTATGCGATATCCCACTATTCGTGCTTTTTACGAAAATTTTCCTACCAGTTTAACAAGAAACATACAAATTTGATGCAAATCGATTTGAGCATTGTCATCTCCAATGCCATTACTAGCTGTACATTTATAATTTCCAAAGTCAGTTTCGCCCACCTTTTCGATCTAAAACTTCTTAGATCAATCAAAAATTCAAAATCATTATTTGAAATCACGAAAAAGAAATTTCACCACTCGTGCAGAAATTTCCATATTATCTTAAAAATTAGTGGAAAAAATATAGTAACTAAGTATTAAAATTCGATGAAACGAACGATTAATTTTGTTGTTGTAGATATTGTATCAATGATATAAAGGTTGCCATCTGCGTCAACAATTTCATTTTCTGGTCCTGTCCAAATCCAAACTGGATCAGGTACTGCAACAGCTTTGCAAAACATTTCAGCTCTTCCACCATTGACAACATATATTTCATCGCTTCGGTCGATAATAGTCGGAGCATCTAAATATGCACAACATAGAATTGAACTATCTTAATTTTTTAGCTGAGATGTATGTATTCAAAGACAAGGATTTTGTGGAATTCAATTGAGAAATAATGAAAAGAAATATCTAACGGATAATAGCAAGGTAGGTGGAACGCTGGTCAGTTCCAGCTTCATTTTCAGTAACACATTGATACTGTCCAGCATCATCATCTTGTACAGAAAATATCGTTAAAACCGAGACACCATCTTCTAATCGCACAAAAACTCGACTGTCCTATGGAGTTTCTTCATAAGCAGATCAATGATTTAAGAAAAAACTTTTTATTTGCCAGAATGAATTATCCTAAAGTCCTTTTTTTAAGCGAAACATCAGTTTACTTCGGCATATAGGTCTCCGCCTGCTGAATATTTCGCTATATCAAAAGTTTTAGCTTGCCACTGTTCACCATTGTGGATCCACTTGGCTGTTATATTGCCATCGCCTGAGAAATAGCACCGCAATTCGACAAGATCTCCCCGAGATCGAGTCTCGTTTTTCATCATTTCGATTTTCGGCCTCCCTGGAATAAAAAAAAGTAATTTCACATTCTACTTTATTTTTTAACAATGTGAGTCATTCCTGGTTTATCTAACTGCAATATCTATTAAGAGCCAGAGTCATCTGGGGATATTTCTTAGTATCATCCAGACTTTTACTGCCAGGCTTATTTATTATAAGGAATCAGTATCTATTATTGGTCATATTTTTTTCCACACAAATTTCACAGTTTTTTCTAAAATCTTTAAGCAAATTAAAAATTAAAATCAAGCAAATTAACGCTTTTTCCGTAAGGGAAACGAAAAAAGGAAAAATGATACAATATATTTGCAGTCTTTATTCATTAAATGATATAAATTAATAGATCCATAATAAGGTGTAACCAAAGGTGATGGAAGATGATGAAAAGAAAGAATTAGAAAAAGAAATTTGAATTTGAAATTCAGATATTTATAGAATGTGCTAAATTGTTGAAAATTAAAAAATTTTAAAAAATTTACGAAATATAGTTAAATTATGGTCAAATCTAGCTGTATCTAACGCATTTGAGGCAATACAACTGTAAATTCCTTGGTCATAGGGCATCAGAGATTTTACTACCAGTAAGCCATTTTTCACGGAATATTTCTGTGATTGCTCAATAATTGTTTCAACGCCATTCTAAAATTTCAGTTGATTTTTATAATCATATTATAGAAATTTTAGAAACAGTGGATATTTTAGATTGAATAATGCATAATAATGAATAATAATAATAGAATGAATAATAATGGTGGCAAAATATGAAAATTAGTGCACAAACTTATCAAAAGAAGAAGCATCATGCAATGAATAATCATATTAAAAATATTATTTTTTGAAAAATAAATACTTAAAATAAATAAATAAATACTCTTTTCTTCAAATAAATGCAACATTGTGTTCTGGCTGACTCTATTATGACTATCAGGATGGGATACCTAAGTTATCAGAAATGGGGACAGAAATGAATTCCTAGTGGCAAACATTACTTTTTAAAGACGGGTTATTCCGCTGAATTTTAATTCAAATCTTCTCCTTCTAATAGGCGCGCACCACTGTTTTTGATTGGATGAGGTTTTTTAAACTAATTTTCTTATCAAAAATTTATAAAATTTATTTGTTATTTCACAATTTAATATCACAATACCGTATTTTTTAACCATCTATAAGATGGTGGAGGTTTACCAGTAGCTTGGCACATCAATTTGTGATCCTTTCCTTCATATTCTTGGTTTGATCCTTCGAACACAGTTATTTGTGGTGGCTCTACGGAAATATAGAATGGATAAGTTTAAAAGAGTTTTGAATTTCGCTTGGTTGCGCTTCACAAGTCGTTAAAAAGTGTTTTAACGTTTGAAAATTTTTGCCAGATAGCCACTTAACTAAAAATATGGGTGGATTTTCAGCAAAACCCTCATTTTAAGAAATAAAGTAAGATTAAAAATTAAAGGATTAAAAATAATATGCAACCATAAGCGGTGACGTTAATGATTCGAACTTTAAATGAGAAGAATTGCGTAGCTCGACAAGAATATTCTCCATCATCTTGAGCAGATTTAAATTTTGGAATGAATAGCACCTGACTTTTATTTTTAAATTCATAACCTCTCGGCCAACCTATAATTTCTTTATGATTGAATTGAAATGGAAATGAATTAAATTTCCACTAAATTCCACCTTACATTTCTTATTGAAAATATACTTTGTAAATAAAAAAATATTTTGGAAAATATTTAGTTTAAATGAATTATCGAACCACCTTCTATAATATTTTTTCCATTGAACTGCCAGTATATTTCAATTGATGGATGCCCGCTAACATAACAAATTATTTTTGCATCCTTGCCTTCAGTTGGATGTTGTTCTGGTGGTGCATTTTCAAAATTAATTGCCTCTAAATTTTTTCTAATTTTTTTAAAATTAAATTCGATTTCTTGAAAATTTGAGGAACAAATTATTGAAAACTAGCAAACAGACAAAAATTCATTTAATGTATATTCTATGTAGATGAGGTGATCCATGGAAAAAAACCACGATACGCAAAAATCTAACCAACGAAGTTAATTTTAACTGATTTTTCTATCATTTTACCATTTGCAAGTACAACAATACATTTATAATCACCACTGTCCGTTATTTTCGGCCCTGTTAACATTAGTCGAGTTGTTGCATGACGAACTTTGCTTGCCATAATTCTTAAATGCAGCCATAATTTTTATTGTCCAGTAACTTGAAATTTCTTTTGTAAAATAGAATATGCGAATAAATAGAAAATAAAAAATATTCTGTTCATGTAATGATACAGTTGGAATGAGCCGAATCACTTCATAAAAAAAAAAGTTTCTAATTTCAAAAATTTTACCTTCCATATGATGGAATAGGATTCTCCAGTCCATTTTTGTACCAAATAATGTCTTGCACATTGGATTTATTTGATGATGTTGTACACGTAACTGCCAGATTTTGGCCAGCTTCTTGGTTCAGTAAATGTTCGGATGTTGGCCAGATGTCTATTGAAATTGCTGAAAGTTATTCATCACAATCACATCAAATGCATGATTATTTTCAAAAATCCTTATCCCTCTTTTAAATATTCCAAATGAGGATTTTTTTTTAATTTTGTGATCAAAAGAATTTTCGTCCAAACAATAGACAATAAATCTTAGAAATTAGATTAGATTGAAATTGATCATTAAATTATATAGCGACATATACTAAATATATAAGTGCAATGTAATGGCAATGGTAGAATAGCTTAATATGTTGTTGCCAGATGATATGTTCCTAGCAAGGGTGAACGCGTCTATTAAAAATTCGGGCAATGCCGGCAACCCATCTGCATTTTTATCACCAAATGACTATCTGGCAAAAATTTCCGACTAACACCCAGTGGATTGAGCCTAACAATTAGTAAACGTTATTTTTGTCAAAAAATCTATACAAATATCATATATTTATCGTATTAGTTACAGATGCATTAAACTTTCCTGGTACAAACAAATCCTTTAAATGAAATGGAAAGTGAAATGATTATTTTATTATTAAATGATTTTTAAGAAATTGTAAAATCTCGTCGGATAATGCAAAATTTGTTCTCAAAAGCTCTAAGTTTACTATTGCATAAAATCTTTTCTTATTTTGTCGAGAAAAAAAGCGAATGTGGGAAAGAAACATTTGAACAAGTTTATTCACGCGATAAATGCGAAATTTTATTTTCATATCATTCGTAATTGACTGATGCAGGGATGTGAATCCTGAATAATGATTGGCAAAGTCCAGATTCCCTGCCAAAGTGTCATTACTTTGCTGTGAAAATAAAGCTGATTCGAAGAATACAAAATTTATACAAAAAGAATACAAAAATTTCAAAACTTCTACAAAAATTTTTCCAAATCACATCGATTATCATTTACCACATCTCTGGCTTCGCGAATTCTAGATCTGATGAATTATTCTTCGATTCGAATCTGAATGAAATTGAAAGCAGAGACGAAAAAACTTGCAAGTTTGTGCCACTCATTTTGTTTTGTTATTATTAGGTGAAAATAAATTAAATTAAAATAAAATAAAAAATTAAAATAAATTAATAAATTGTTAATTAATTGCCGAACTCAATATAGCATATTAGTATTTTAGTACATATCCTCAGAGAATGCTCGAAAAAGTAGGATGGTTCGATATAAATCAAGCATTATGAGCCCGATTACATCTCTTGAAAAAATTAAGTCTATATCATTAATTCAAGTGATGCATTTGTCGCATGCTTCTATCTTCAAGTGACTCTGTGACGAAAGGTTCTCATGCAGAGTATAGTTAATAGAGTCAGTCAGCCAATCTGAAAACGGTGGATGTTGTTAATGTTATGAAGAAAAGAAGGAATTCTTTCCTTTCGCTGATGCCACATTTCACATAAAGCAAAATTCAGTTATATCTATTACATTAAATAAGATAATTTTGCAGACAAAGAGAGATATAATTAAATTTTTTTCGAGGAAAAATATAAAATTTAGAGAAATTTTCGCATTCGCATATTTTTTACAAAATTCAGTAAAATATAAAAATATTTATTGATCAACGTAAAGAGAGTTAGAATAAAAAAAGTTTGGTGAAAAACTTTAGGTACAAATTATTTTTTAGCTAATTTATTCCCAGTTTTTCATTATCGTAAAATAAAAAAAATGATAAAAATGATAACATTAATTAACCTATTAATGCATTTATTCTTTTAAAGAAAATTAAATAACTTTATCCACTATAAAATTGGAAGAGGATAGAACAGCTCAATGGGTTGTTGGTCAGTTTGGAGCGCTGATGTTGAGGTTCCGATTCCCCGCAGGGCAAACCTGCACAAAAATCCAGGTGATGCTGGCGATTCACCTGTATTTCTATTGCCAAAGGACTCCCTGGCATATTTCCCAATGCGACAGACCAGTGGAGTTTAACCAGTAATGGTGTGGATCTTAAAAAAAGAAAAAAAATTACAAATAAATTAATAAAGTAAAAAAATCTTTTCCCGGAATAATTGCTTGGCTAGCGCTGACTTTTTCAGGTTCGACTAGTTCTGCTAGCTGTTAGAATAGTTAAAGTCTTGCTAAGGAATAATCTGGCAACAGAAATGTAGTGGACGACCCGAACTTCTCAATGTCGGGTCAGTGCATATCGAAGCAACCAAACTACTCAGCCATTTTCACTCTAATTTAAATAATTAACATTTTTTGAAAACATGGCTTTAAGAAACGTTAGAGGTTTAGAAAGAAAGAAACAATTTCAAAAAAATTTCGTTGAATGATTTACTTTCACAGTAATTAAATCGAATTTGTAAATTTTAAACGTAATTGCTAATACATACAATAAAGAAGATTTAATTACAAACCTTTTCGACCTTTTAATATCATTCATTAATAAATAATTACGGTTATTAAAGTGGCTTTACGGTTATTAATTATGTCATGAGAATTAGTAACAGTAATGATTAAGCATAATGAAGAAAATTCACAGCCACTTGATTTTAAGCCAATCTAATTTAATTTTATTCATTGCTAGATACTTAAAGAAATAAAAGAAAGTAAGAATGATTTACACTTGGAGAGCTTCTTGAAACCGGAGTATGTATGCGATGATTGATTTTCTCATGAAAACTCTCATTTTTTGTGGCAAAAATTTTTAAAGATTTATTCATATTATTGACAATAATGGTACCATTATTATTTATTATCACTATTATTATTTATTGTTATTATTGTTAATACCGTTATTATTATTAATATTACTATTATCATTTCGGCAATAAATATTATCTTTGCCTATTTTATCTTTTTCTATTTATTAACTAATTATTATTTATTTATTTTCTATTTCAAATTTAAAATACCGAATGATTAATCTATTAATAAAAGAGAACGATGTTCTACATAAATAAATATATATAAATACAATTAAATTTTTGATTTGACAAGAAAAAATAATAAATGAAAAAATTCCACAAAATTTCAAGAAAATTTCGAAAAAAGAGTTTTGTATATATTGCCTTTATTCTAATGAAAAATTTTGCAGATTTTCGTGTATATATTTCGTGTATATTAAATTTTGAAAATGAATTTATAATGGATTAAAAATTTCTCTACAAAATCTATTCGTTTTTTCTTTATTTAAATTAAATTTTATGAATTATATCTCAATTTCACTTCAAAATTTCACTTTCCTTTCTTCTCATTGGTTAATTAGAAATTAAATAGCAATTTTTCCAAATGGATAAAAACGATTGCGACAATTCTCATTTCTTTATGTAACTTTTTAATTACTTAGTCAGCCAATTAAACATAAAATAATTGTACAAATTTAAATTGTTTTTTCAAAACTATAAAAAATATCAAATTTCTACAATTTTGTTCATAATAATATATTTCAATAGACTCATACGTGAAGCGACAATTGAAGACGAAGCTGCAATCGCGAAAACCAAAGAAATAGAAACTAAAGGCATATTTGCATCAAATGAGTGATTTCGATGGGTATAGACGAATTTTTTTTTTTAACAAATTTCTGTTATTTTCATTAATAGTGATAATAATAACTATTATTATTATTAGCATTATTACTACTATTATTATCCTCATTATTAATTAAAATCGTTTATTTTGCCATTCGGCAAAATTTGATATTTATTTTTAAAACGATTCAATTTTATCTTTTTTAATATCATTATTACTTCAATTATAACATTTTCTATAAATTGTAAGAATAAATTAGCATTGCGAGAGAATTATTGAAGAGTGATTTAATTAATCACAAAGTAAATTTCTCATATTTACTTATTCTTAGATGAGTTGTGATTTATTCAAAGACATTCACGAACGGAGTATCATTATTACTTGTTAGTTTTCCTTCTGCAAGCTAACAACTCATATAGAGAAATGGTTAGCGCTAACCACTTTGCTTTCTCATATAGGGAAAGTGTGTATGTATAACACGGCAATTAAGCAATTGATTAGACCATTAAGAACATCCACATCCACACCACTTCATGTTAGGTCAATTAGGTTTTATTTAATATTCAAAATATGTTATATACTCGATTCTTAAGAACAATTATCGCAACTATCTACATATTGCTGGCTGAAAGATCAACTAGCAATAATTGCTCATTGGTGAGAAAATTTACAAATTTTCAATTTGAATGTTAAAAAAAAGGGGAATCGAATTGAACCGTAAAAGATAAAAAAATCGGTTGAAGCCGAAAGGAACGTAATTTCTTCTCTATTTATTCCACGCAAGACTTCGCTTTTTCTCATTTATTTTAATGGATTCATTTCTTATTTCTTTCTAAATAAATTGCAAAATTAATCATATCTAATTCAAATCTGTTTTATCATTTCTTCACTGACTGAAATTTCGTTTTTCAAAATTTTTCAAAAAATTTATTTATAATAATAATGAATCGAATGAATGTCAATAAAATTGAATTAATTATACGTAAAATGTCAAAATATAATGAAAATTAATGGAAAATTATGGAAAATAAAATTTTAATTATATTCGTATTAATGACAAAATATTATTAATATAATATATTCACTGAACAGATCGAATAAAAATCTCCATGACGTATCGAATAAAAATATCATTCAATGCATAACTAAAATTTTGATTAATATCGCATTTGAATTAAAATTAAAATGGAATTATTATTATTATAATATATTATAACATATTATAACATATATATGTATTATTATAATAAATAAATAAATATATATATAAATATAAGATTCATATATGCATGCATGCATGTTATAATCTTTCATTGACGAGGGAGAGAAATTTCTTATTTGCTATGTGTAATCGCTTAATTAAATGAATATTTTCACCGAATTTCATAAAAAAAAATTTTCATGAAAATGAGATGGGTAATTTAAAAGAATGAATAAAATATTATTGGATAAGCAAGAATTTTTTTCGTGGTATCGTCAATTAAACTTTGGAGTGATCTCGCTTTGAAAATTTATCAAAAAAATCCGATGATCATTTGTCAACGATATTCTAACCTAATTTTTGAAAAAATTTAAAAATGATTATTAATCAAAAGTGATATATATCGATATAATTAATAATTAGTAAAAATATTCTAGATATATGCAATTTTTTGGATTAAAAAATTATATTATTTATATTTGCTGAAATTATTTTGCTGGCATTTACAATTAAAAAGTTTAATTGTTTAATTTCTCTAATTATTTGTATTTGTATTGCAGTTTTATATTCACTGGAAATCCGATTGAATTTTTTAAAATTATTCATTTACATATTTAATGATTTGAAATTCTCATAAATGAAGAACTTAAAATAAATGAAAATAAATTTTAAAAGTGCAAAACATTAGTCAAAGCGTGGATGGGTGGATGAATATATGGATGAATAAATTAAAGGGTGAGTCGATTTGACTGAAACGAAGAGATATTTATTTACTACTCGTAGAAAAGCATTCGTACCATTTAATTAGTTCTCTTGCAAATTGTAAATGAATTTTTTCCCATAACTGGAAAGCTCTAAAATTTTAAATATTTTCTCTAAATATTAAATATTTAAAATATTATAATAAATATTTAAGCACTTTTATTTAAATATTAAACAGCAGAAATAAATTAATTATCGATAAGCCAAGTATTCTGATTCGGTTCTTAATTTGAAGTATTCTTATGTAAAAAACGAGAACCAAATATCACGAAAATTTAAATTCAAATAAAAAGGGAGAAGAAACGATATCTCCCTTTTTCAAAATCAAAAAGTTAAAATTGCAAAATGCAAAATAGCACACATCAATATTATCATAAAGCAGAAACAATATATGAAAATCACATGGTGTCGAGTGGAGTTCTCCAACTTCATTTGGGCCGTTGGGCAATTTCATGAAACTTCTTGAAAACTATCTATTCCCCAAATAAAATTTTTAGTTGGAAACTGATTTCCACAGGTGATAGTCACAGGCACTTCTAGTAGAACTTTGGGTTGTTATTCAAATCATTATATAAAAAATGCGAAGAAATCGAGAACATTCAACAAGCAATGATTCATAATTAATGTTCGACATTTATAATAAAATAAAATTTGTATTGGTTGCATTTATAATTTATTACTTTATTACTTTATTCGACAATTTGCTTGTTAGCTGATATTACGAAAATAAAAATTTTTTCTAAAAATTCAATATTTGTTTCAACAAAATTAAATGATTTGTGACGAATTTTTTTAAAAAAAATTTAAATTTTTTATTTATTATTTATTTATTAATATTATATAATCTTTATTTATATTTGTTTAAATAATTACTTGGGAATAAAAAATATTTTCAATTTCTAAATATTCGAAAATTTTTTCTTAAATTTTGCAGTTTCTCAAAAATAACTAAAAAATAACTAAAAACTTGAAAAAAAAAACTAAATCACCATTCTTTTAAAAATGCCATTCTAAAACATTAAAAAAATCTCTCACCTCCTTTGAGTGGTGTAGCTTATCCTCAATCTCGGGTCCTCTATCAGAGGCCTGAGAGCTTGGAGGGTTCTGCATTCTCATTCTTACGAACTTCTAGCAATGCGCGTTTTTCTCTAAGCGGTATTTGATATTATTCCTGGAATCTGTTGGGACCACTTTCCCAGTTTATGGGTCACAGCATTTAGTGCTTCTACTGTCTAGTAGACTGATTCCTCGATAATTGTCGCAGTATGTCTTACCATCTTTCTTGAGAATTGGGAGCAGAATTGCTTTGCTCCAATTAACTGGAAATATTTCTTTTTCCCATACATTTGTTGAAAATGTATTATTTGTTGAAAATGTGAAGGACGATGGACAACATTTAAAGAGTTCAGCCTGAAAACCATCTTTTCCCGGAGTCTCATTGGCCTTAAGCTTATGGATAACGTTATTTCTTCTTCTGTCAGAGGCAGTTGTAAGCATATGGTTTAGCGAATGCATCAGTTATATCAGGAGCAATAAATGGCACTTCATGGTTAAGGTTGGCCTCAAAGAATTCTTTCCATCTTATGAAGCGCTCTTAATACGGGCACGCCATTACTGTCCCTTAGCATTTCACTGATCGTTCTCGAGTAATAGTTGTTATGAAAAAGGCGGAATAGTTTCCTATTATCGCCTAATCGAGCCGCCGTCTCCATTCTCAAGGCCATGTCACTCCAATAGTGATTTCCCACGGTGCTGCTTTCGTTGGAATTCTTCGAAGCATTCACCTGCATTTGGGTCACCTGACATTTGGCAGCGTTGGCAGCTTTTTCAGACAGTTGGACAATCGCTTCCGATACTCAACTAGCTCAACTAGTTCTAATATGCCCTATCGTGGAAGTGGCAGACTTTCGGTGGCACTGTTTTAGTTTGAACCAGTATTTATTTGGCGTTCCAGAAAAATCATTGATATTTGCATCATTCAGATGCTTCAATAATTCGGTTTGAAATGCGCCCACTGCCTCCGAATTTTTAGTTTAAGATAGTTGAAGGATCTTATGGGATGCTGTTTTTTGCGAGTTGTCAATTTTGTGCGGATCTTGGCTCGAACCATAACATGCTCAGATCCATGAAGATTGCTCGTTTCAGCTCCGCGGTATGAACGACTATCTAATACGGAACTCTTTCAATGGTGACTGGCTAAGATATAATCAATATGGTTGAAGTGTTGGTTGTCCGGGGAGTTCCATGTGACTAGATGCCGGAAGCAAGTATTATTAACAGAAAGTTCACGCTCTTCGGCATAACGAAGAAGGCGTTCCCCATTGGCACACCGGTCTCCAATGCCATATTTGCCAATTGTAGAGGTCATCGCATCTGCACATTCCTACGCGAGCATTCCAGTCTCCCCCGATTATGATCATGTTTCGGTTGAGACTTTGTTAGCAGTTGAAGTTCCGTATAGAACTTATCTTTATCACGGTCATCTGCTGATAGATTGGAGCATAGACACTGATGACCGAGATTGCAGAATTTACCTTTAAAACGGTCATAGGCCATACGGTCGCTTACCGGTTCTCCACTCAATCAAAGTGGAATGGGCCTTGCCAGACATGACAAGCTACGCCATTTCAAACCGAGTTATCCGAAGCACTAGAGTGATATGTGCCAGTACCTCTGCTCTGAGCCAGGATTAATAATCACTCGAGACCCGAAATAAGGAAGATGGACCTTCGACAAGCAAGCGATATCCACACGATATTTAGAAAGGATGTGGACAGTAATCGCTTTACTCGTAATGTCCATAAGCATTCTACACTGATCCACATTCTACGTTCCACGCTGATACGGCTAATACCTCATCGCGCGTGCACACATTTTATTTAGCAGCCTTGGGATCGCTTTAAGCCCGGATTATACTAGAGTCACTTGGAGATAGAGTTACAGGTGGATCCCCAGCAACCATCTAGATTTTAGACACGAAAGGTTTACTCCTGTCGAAGACAGACATATTTTCATATACATATATATATTATTATATTATAATTTTTTTTTCTAATGGTCTAATTGTATTGTTTTATATAAATCGAAATTCAATGAACAAATAAAATCCAACGAGTTCAAATGCAAAATGAAACTACTAATAGAAAAGCTCAAATAATGGATTTTTTCTTAAAACCTAAAACTCCGAAAAACTAAAGAATTTTTCATTCAACAAGAGTTTATACAAAGCTTTTTATTGAAGAAAATATGCAAAGCATTCGAAAAAAATAAATTTTCAAAAGATTTTGTCAACAAAAATTAGATTTTAAATAAATATATTGATTTTTCTACAATAAAAAAAGACAAATAAAAAGTAAAAAAATAAAAAATAAATTTAATTTTTGAAAAGACAAAATATTATGCAGAAGAAAATTCCTTAATATGAAAAAAATCTTATTTCTCATTAAGAAATTTACCTAAAATTTTCTTCAAAATCTAAATAAAATTTTATAAAATTTATAAAATATATTTGAGCATTGGTTGATTCTTTAGTTAATTTTTCTCGTTCTTCGCATTCATAATTTTTAATTTAATTGCCATTAGAGCGAACTTTAGAAGACTTTTCGAAGTCAAAGAAATTGACAATTGTATAAAATTCTCTTGACAAATGTGCAACAGCACTAGAATTCCAAAACTTCTTTTCGGACTTTTCCGACTTCCTTATCAGTGAAAAATTAATCGGCAAAACCGGTTTTCATCAGGCATTATTATTGATAATATTAAAAAAATACCTTCAATTTTATCAATGAATATCGATGATAGCAGTAAAAAATATAAAGATAATAATAAATCCATTATAATCGATGAAGAGATGAATTTTTTCGTGATTTTGAATAGAAAAAAATAGGGCTGACAATCAAATAAAAAATTAAGGGTCAATAATGATCAAGAAATGACCCCTTATCAGTATTCTTATCACTTTAACAACAAATATTCTATAATAAAGAGGAACCAAACAATACAATCAGTTGAAGGAAGATAAATCGAAGATCTCTGCACGTTATTCCTCTATAAAATGCTTTTTCCTCAAAATTACATTCTCTTCGATTCTTTTCCTCGTTCACATAAATTGGTTGGTTGGTGCATTGGGTGTGTATTTGTTGTTATGTGTTGCTGATCGTCGTTCGTCCACTGCTCCGCCTTTAAAGGCAAAATTGTCAATATGCTTCAATTGTTTGCAATATTTACTAGTTGAAGTATAAAGAAGGTGGATGAGGAGTTCTTTTCCGGTCATTTCTAAAGATTGGCAGATGGTCGGTCATCTTGTGGGTCACCAATTTGTTGACCTATTCGAGCGATATTAATTGTTTAAGCCGATAATAATTATTATGTTCATGGAAAATTACAGGTTTTATTCTAAAATATATTTTAATAGCCAAAAACGTTATATTGACATATTTCCGTTAGTGCTATTTAATTGTAAAATTGTTTAAAACATTTTTTCGCTAATAACCAATAATTGTCGAAATAATTAAACTTTGCTGCAGATCACTTTGATCATTTAAAATTCATACATTTCCATGGAGAAATACTTCTACTTTTCTCACAAGCGAAGAGCTCCATCCTAATAATTAGTGGAAAAAGCCTAGTGGTGCCACTATTTGCTTTTCGATTTTTCATAATTTGCGAGACTTGTAATAAAATATGCTTGAAAGGTCAATTATAATAAAAGGGCATGACTGATGGTTTCGATTGATGGCTGCATGCCATTATGACCGTCGGTCAATCCACAATCACCTAAGGGTGATCAATAATATTTTCATAAACATGGTCATCCATATTTAGACGTTCAGCTATATTAAATAATCGTCAAAGAAGTATCTAAAAAAAAATATCAAGAAAAATACATCAGTTAAATAAAAATAAAAATAAAAGGGAGGAAATGATACGAAAAACTACGTAAATAAATTAATATTCACCAGGAAGAATTTAAATTTTTCCGCGAAATTTTTCTTGAGAAATTTGACGACCTTATCGACGATTTTCTATAAACGCAGTACTCATTCAGATGTGTTTCTTCATATTCAATTATTTCTTAAAATGTAATTGGGAATAATGTTCGAATCTATTGTTTTGAATCAGTTAACATCAACTTTTCACCGTTGAATAAATGAGAGAAAAATTGGAGTTGCAATGAAGCAGCTCGTTTTCCAGTAAACAACCAATTTTTATAAGCAGTAGCCGAGCGAATTTGGCCAGTAACAGTACCAACTGGGAGCAGTTGTTATATAGGCTAATAAAACAAAAAAATTATATTTTTTCCAATAAATCTTAAAAAATAAAGTCGTACATACATAAAGTCATATCATTCAGATTCAGACTAATATTATATTCACAATGAAAGCTATCTAGTATAAAATTCATTTAAGACTACGTTAATGAAAATGGTACACACTTGAAGTAGTAGTGGTCAAAAGCTTTTTAATGTCTTGCATTCCCCACTGGCCATCTTTCCAGTCAATAATAATTGTCTTAAAAATCCTGCTGCTTGAAAAATGCAAAATTTTGACTTTTGCAACGAAGGCTGTGTCAGAATCGAAAAAGCATTTCTGGCTGTAGTTCTTTGAACTCGGATTTCCGTTGCGTGATCCTTAAAGTATAAAATGTAACAGCGGAAGAGTGAATCGGTGTACGAGTGAATCCAAAATTTACAACTGGCACTCCAACCGTTGATGCATTTATTTTCCTTCAGATATACGGGAATACGGAAAAATTCCGTCTTATTTACATTAAACTGGAGAAAAAAATTAATTTGAAGCTTGATTTTCGTTGCTTTTACCGATATAAGCGTATTAATTCTTCAAATTGACAAAAAAAAAACGTACGAGCGCAACGAAGATGCATGCCGCAGGACGGCGGAAGCAAAAAGCAAAAGCTACTTTGGTGTCAACTCGCTTCCATACGTGGTGTGCCCTGGACTGATGTTATCACTACCTAGCATGTCATCAAACGATATCGGTATTATCGCATAGTTGAATATTGCAAGCGGAAATATTTATATTCCTGGAGATCCACCTATACTTCCCATCTCCTATCAATCTCTTGCGAAACGGCCTTGCGCTAGTAGTCAGTGGATGCTATTAGAAGAAAAAAGACCTTGCTCAGATTCACATGTCGATCGACGGATTGAAAATTTTTACTGTTAAAATTATTTCATAGCCAAAACCGAAAATGTCTATTTGTGTGCACCAGTTCCTATTAATGGCCTGCAAAAATACGTATAAAACACGTACCTCTTCGCTTAAGACCTGGAGGTAAAAATATATTACGTGCTGGCTAGCACGACTAATTTCTTAAAAATCCTTATCCTCTCTATTTCTCAGACTAATTCATCTCATACAAATCAGTTAACAACAACGACCTTGCCGTAAAAAGTGACCTTGTCCATTCTCCCACCTCGTTTTATTTTATATTTTAATAATTGGCAGAATTCAACTTTTTTCGGAATTATCTCTTTTAAGTTAATGAAGGTAATTACTGACTGTCATCTCGCAGTTCAATTAATATTGTCGCAGAGAAAGCACCGACCAATAATAATTAGTTTTTATTATTTTTTAGCACTTTCAGCAATGTGCAAGTATAATTTTAATTAAATTTATATGAGTCAAAAAAGATACAGTAATTTTAGAAAATAAACAGTAAATGAAACAATAAGAAAAGCAAATCTCATAAGCAAAATAAAACTGAACTGAATAATAAATTACAAAAATTTTGAAGAGTTTAAGTATTCGTGGTGCTTTCTGATATAACAACAGCCATTGTTTCTGTTTTTATTGCCACCATTCACTAATACAAATGCAACACGTTCACTAGATAATCTGGCGTTTTCAGCAACACCAGCTTTTAATAACATTTCCTACAACTACTCGCCCTCGCCTTTGGCCGAAGCAATGTATGGCTCGACCACCGTGAATTACGAAAGTATCTTCTGTGAAATCCTACATCTTATGGATCTGAAAATGAATAGCCAATAAGCCACAATCCCCATAAACGCCCCTATTGGTCCTGCAAAAACACCACCAAGTGCAGCGCCTCCAGCAGCGACTCTTACTTGCCGGGAAACCCTCGAGCAACTGCTCGCATATCTTTTGACTCATTCAAAATTCGATTCACATAAACCACTGAGACCATTTTTGCCATGATTTTTGCCAAATTTTTTCATTTGTAAATCCAAACATTTCTTTTTCCTGAAATTTTTCTTTCCAAGTAAAGAAATAAGCGAATGATATTTAAGAAAAGAGGCATTAAAGTAAGTTTTTTTTTTAAATGATAAATTCACGAATTTATTTGGTTTCACCGTTATTTTTATTTTAGCCAAAATGAGAAAATAATTTATTATAAGAACCAAACTTCGAAAAATAGTTGAAATAAATTGTTAAACTCGATTAAACAATGAAAAAGCACGAACAACAGTACGAGCCGAAGCTAAGCGAAACTCGGCCATATTTAGTGCAAAAATGTAAAAGCCTTCCAAAATTTAACAACATCGAAAAGCACCTCTTCCTTTCCTCCCTCTTCCTTTCCACTGCCATCCGAAATCCTCGCCCGCTAGCAGTCACGAAGATGAATAACGGTTGCGGCCAAGGAAGCCAAGCAAGGGAAATCGGAAGGCATTAAAGGAGAATAATAAGGAGAATACGAGCTTTTGGCAGAAATCATACAACGAGCACAGTGAGTTTTCTAGTTTAGTCAGCCGAATTTTATTAAGGACGGTGAGAATTACTAAAGTTGCTTCGTCCGTTCCTCTTCATCAAGAACTTATCACATAAAAAATACCCCCCGACAGCAAGCTTATGCACAGTCTAAAGAAACCAATGATTTCCGTAGGCTTGAAGATAATGTTAGCCGATCGCACAATGCACGACTTTTAGTTGTATGGTTTAGTCGAATGGCTATGGTTTAAATTGCCGCTTTTTTACCATCTGGCATAATGCCAACTCCGTATTTTCTTAGTATTTTCGTTCATTAATGGCTTTTTTATGGGTTTGTGGTTCGTTTTTGGTGTTTCGCTAATTTGGCGATTGGAAGTTTGCAAAAGCGAAGTTCATCATTTCGAATTAAAGTTCTGTATTTATGGACTTTTAATATTGTTGAATTTTTCAGTTCGGCGATTGGAATAAAAGTTGTGATATGAGCGATTCGATCGTCGTCGAAGATTGCAGAGACATTAATCGGGGCGCAGTGCTCGATGAAATTCCTGACAGTTTGAAAAAGTACTCCTTTGCTCTTCCGCGATTTTCGACAAGGCGTGTCTCTTTCCTTAGTGGTTGTTTCGCTTGCGGGCACAGGCTCAGTGGAGAAAAGGCAGCTGCGCGGCGAGTCGATTCGCTCGAAAGTAGTCATTAGCAGTGAGAGAGACAGAGCGGAGTGGGAAGTGAGTAAGTAAGTGAAGGGTGAGCACTCACCATCTTCGGTTGGGCTAGTTTGGTTGGTTGGCAGGACTGGGAATTTTAAGTCGGTCGGTTACTTGAGGACCGTCAGGTGCAGGTGGATCGTCGGCAGTGTCCGGGCCTTCAATGATGGGCTTATCCCAGCTGGAATGAGGAGCGAAACCACTTGGTGTGGTCCACTTGGTATAGTTTTAGAAACGCTCAACGCTCAACAGTTGTGTTGTGTCGTATATTTTTGTCATAATGAAATTTCTTCTTGATAAAATTTCATTTTATTGCTATCTACAAAATATAAATTCAGAACTGTTGATAATGAATCGAGTAATTTTATTTAATTTATATAAACAATTGAGGTTTGAGGTTTTCTTATAGATTCACACTTTGCATTGCTAAAGCATTTTATGGGCGTGAACATTATGTGATATTGGATTATATACAGAAAAATATTTGTATAAAGGAAGACGATCTTAGGCAACTGCTTAAATTAGATCAGAGATTTCTTCGTACGGTAAATTTTTTATTTTTTAATATGTTCACCAAAAGTTCGCAGGAAATATTTTAATGTTTTATAACAGTTTTTTCAACTAAAACTGAAAATCAGTAATTTTTTGTTTTTAAATTCTGTTTTCCTGAATTCATCATTTCTTTTAAAATGATAGATTAAAGATTTCGACAGTAATATCCTTCGTTTAGATTTTGCTGCAGCTTAAAGTGGATAAAATTTTAAAAGAAAAACTTATTTGCGAAGAATCAGATCCTCGTCCTCGCAGGACCATTTATTACTATATAAATTATCCTGCAATGATTAATGTTGTGAAATATAAAGTTGATCATATGAGGTTGGAAGTTTATATTTGATATATAAATGTACCACTGATTTTTTCAGATTATTTAATTTTTTTCTAAAATTCTTTTAATTAAATGCTTTTACATTTCTATCAGTTTTTAGTGCCAATTGTTATTTTATAGACAGCGACTGGAAGTAAAAGACAAGGATTCTGTGCTAAAGGCTACTTATAAGTGTTTAGGATGCTCTCATAATTATGATGCAATGGATATGGATAAAATTTTCGATCCAGTCACTGAAGAATTGCGATGTTGGAAATGTAGAGAAGTTGTTGAGCCAGATGAAACTTCAGGACCGACTGATGAAACTCGGTTAGTTAATTTGTTTGGGTTCTTAGTGATTATAAGATATTTTTTATTCTTTTTTCATTGTCGAAATTTTTCGTTTTTGTTTTTGATTTGTGCGTAGTGAATTTTTAGAGAAAAATATATTTCGTATGATCTACCGTTGTCATCTTTAAGGTCCTCACTTGCACGTTTCAACGATCAAATGACATCTCTTTTTTTGATACTGCAAAGTGTGGACGGAATTCGCCTTGCCCGGCATTTATTAGAGCCATCGATCAAATGTGCCGAAAGTATCCAGCCTAAGAGTAAGAATTTGAAATAAATGTCTAAATATCTTTTTCGGTTTTGTAATGTAAATTTTATAATATATTTCAGCTTAATCGTTTTTTTGTTTTTCCAATTAACCATATATATGTATCGTTTCAATTTAGCAGAGGAACCTAAAGTTTTACAAGTCGGCGAACAATCTTTTGGTAATACTTTGACAAATCGATCGTCAATATATCAAAATGGTATAACGATTAGCATTGAAGGCGAAACATCCATGCAAAAAGTGGATGAGAAGAAGGCTGTTCCTTGGCTTCAAAATCAGGTTTGAAATTTAAAATTTCTGCGTTGCATTTTTTGAATATTTTAAATTTTGACCATTTCTACTTTATTAATCTATAAATGTCTATTATTATAAGATGGAAGATTTGCACAGCGATCCTATCGATAAGCCTGCTGAAACTAATGGATCAAGCGAAATAGCACCTATTAAAATTGAAATTGAAAATCTTTTGAAAGAAGAATTCATCGAGGTAAATTTTCTTGCTTAAGTCGTTTATATCTGCAGTTTTGTGATTTCGAAGACATATAAATTGCTAAACATTTCATATCGCTTTCTTAGTTAAATTTTAGGCCATATGCTATTTTATTTTCTATAAGGTCTATTAAATCTGATTATCAGAATAGGATTCCTGGATCATTTTTAGGAAGAAGTTGAAGGACCTGCAGTAAAAAGAGCAAGGGTTACTGATGAACCAGAATACTGTGACGATGATGAAGAAACCGTGATAATTGGTGGAAAAAAGTTCTATATTGATGAAATAACACCAGAGCTGGTTAGTCAAATGACGCCTGCTGAAAAAGAAGCATATATAAGGATAACGCAGGAGGGATTTGATTTTTAATTTTAATTTTTTAATTTTTTTCACCCAAATCTTCACCGATTGGTTGATGAACATATATATATATATAATTTTGATATTGATGAACATATATATAATTTGCCTTTGTCTACGTTCTAAAAGTTAATGACAGCAGTCTCATTTTATATATGTAAACTAAGAAAGAAAGAATAAATTAAACTTTAAATTAAGCTTTACAAGCTTATATTGAAATACATTTGTTTGCTTTGTAATTTACGCCTTCCTTGTAAAAAAAGGTTATTTTTTTTCTTTTTTCTTGCCATTTTGAAGGATCTTTGGAGACGTTGTTAACGTTTCGTTTAATTTCATATCATATAATTTATTTAATCATCATCAAAGAGCATTAATCGCGGAATTTTTCATAAATGCGTTGTTGTGATTAACATTGATTCATTTGGTACTGATTTCTTCAAATAAATAAACAATTCAATAATGAAAAATAGTTCTACAATATAACCATTATATAAGAAGTTAAATAATTTGTTTACAATTTTAAAAAATTGGCGCATATGATCTGCTTGATTTAAAAAGTATTAGATATTCATCTGAAAATTCTGAAGTCATATGTTGTAGTTCGAGCTAACGTTGACATAAAATTGACACTCGCAATAAACAACGTCTCCAAAGATCCTTCAACTTTCTCAAACTAAAATACTTGGGAACAATAAGCGCATAGTATTGAAACTCAATGATATCAACGATGTACGAACTATATATGTCTCCGAAAGTCGGCCAAATCTAGGTTAGGATATGCCACTCGGAAATGGGTTAGTTGTATATCGGAAGCAACTATCCAACTGTCCGAAAAGGCTGCCAAAGCACCAGAAGATCTTGTCTTGAAGGCATGGAAAAGCAGTGGCATGACGAAATAGAAACTATTATTAGAGTAATGTGGTCCTGAATATGGAAACAGATGCTCGAGTAGGAACTAAAAGGGAACTGTTGCGTCTTCTTTAATAAAGCAACCCTGGAAACGCACAACGATATAATAGCAAGGCCATCTTGTGTAACAGAAGAAATTCTTTGGGACTAAAATTTTTTTTGGGACTAATTAAAGTCCTTCAAATGTCCCCAGAAATGTCTTAAATGCTTGAATCTATGTTTACAAGTGCCAGCGGTCAATAGAGATAATTTCTATCATTCAAAAGCTTAAAGCCAATGGAGAGAATGCGACCTTCGGGCTAAAATCATCAACTCTTTGTTTTTATTACGAAAGAAAGGAATAATCCAATGACTGGAGGAAAATATTTCTGCTCTCAAATCCCAAGAAGGGTGACAAGAAATACTGTGAAAATTATCGAAGAATTAATTTATTCTCAGGGAAAATTTTCGTATCCCTTGATTTGAGCTTATATCAGTACAAGAGGATATGCCTTAATTAAGCTGACCAGGGAGCAAATGTGCTTACCAAATTTACCTAAGGCGAGCTTCAAAAGACCAGCTATATATCAACATGTTTATATCGGTCAAAGTATGTTTTTTGCTCTGAATGCACATTAGGCTTGTATTCTTGCTCTAATAATATTTAGCTATAGATTGGGTTATGCACATCGATTGCAGGCGTTCGAGAGATGCGTAGGTTAATCCAGAGCATTGTATCATAGGCATATCACAGGTCTTGAGTGTATTGATTGGCCTATCCATAAATGCAGTAAAAAAAAAGGTTCAGATCTTTGTTTTCACCTTATTTACCTTATTTACTAGACGCTAACGAAGTACATATTCTTATCATTTGATGAGGAAGTGATAGACTCCAAATAAGGTATATCTTTGAACCACTCTCATACCAAACGGTCAAGTGAAAGAACGAATTTGGAAACCGCAGCTTCACATCTGTTTGGTTTTCATCTTGAGTCATCTTCTTTTTTTTACAGCTGCGAATCATGAGCAATGGAAGTGGAAGACTTAAAAAGTTATCTGTCTTTGATCTGTCTTTATATCTAAAACACATTTTACGCGCTTGCCCAGCGGATAAATTCTCATATGAGCATCTTCCACCTTCGTTCAAATATCATATGCATTGATATAATATCGTCCTATAATACCTGTGCTGGTTGGATCATGTTTTTCTCCTCCCATCATAGGAATTGACTTTCCTACATTACTACAGAAGGCGTCAAAAGAACCAAAATCTGGGCTGATACAGTCAGAAGAGATTTTGAGCACATGGCTGACCCATTGATATATTCACTTAAGTGGTGAAAAAGGAGTAGATTCTCTTTTACTCTTAGGTATAACATCGAAACCATCGAAACGAACATCTTACTTTTGTAGAGAGCCAGTTTAATCAATAATGGTGCGAGTTGTCGGCTATCAGCTTTGATAGAAAGTTTTGACTGGTCACAGTACCATGAAGAGGAAAAAAATAATATTTTCTATCATTTTGGAAATTGCATTTATATATATATATATATATTGTATAAATATTTTCATTAAAAAAAATGGATCATATAAATAATTCATTTCACGCAAATATAGAAAGCTTATGAAATTTATGAAAATTCTTCCATAATTATTGTTTATCGAAAATTTCCCATTAATTTTCGTTGATTTCCTGATTTCTATTTAAGCGATTGCAATTAAGATGATGAAATTCCCATAACACGCAAATATACATTTGAAATTCTCTGAAAAAAATGTTAGAATAAGAAGGCTTTCAAGTGAATTATTTTAGGGCGTGGTTCTTCGAATTTTTCCAGAGATATTGCAAGGATTTTATTTATTTCACGACAAACACTTAAGGTGATGGTGTTGACGGTAAGGACTGTGGTTATCCTAACTGCATTCTATTTGAAAATCTGTCATTCCTATGCTGTTTCTGCACAGTCCATTAAATCTGATCAACGAGAGATACTGGATAGAACTGAATTGGAGGTTAATTTTCGTAATATTTGTTCATACAGAATTTTTTGAAAACTTTTGTTTCCTAAGCTTCAAAAATTCAGCACAAAAATTTAAAATTTTGTGGGACTGAAAGTTAATTTAATTTAATTTAAAAAATAAAAGATTATTATGGCTTTTTTCCCTTTTTTAAGTGCGTTCACTGTTTGTGCTTAAGCTCGCTGGTTTATCACACAAAACAAGTTTTGCTAGGGAGTCATTTGGCCATATGAGATGACTCGGCTTTTTGAAAGGAAGGCTTATTCCTGCCATAGAATTCCAGTATTCTGATATTGGAAAATGCGAACCAATTATTTTGAATATATAAAAATAATATATTATTATTTTATATACTTGTATTTCATATATATATATATATATACTTGTATTTTATTTTATATTTAAATTTTTGTTATATTTTATATATTTAAATATTTTATACTTTATGTTTATACACAAAAATATTTTTTTGGTATTCAACTTTGTAATTTTTTGACGGAAATCTCGAAACGCATCCTTTCGCTAAATTGGCTAAATTATTAAAATTTAGTATAAAATAGAACTATTGTAAGAAAACAAAATGACCTAATTAACACATACCAATTAAGAAAATTATCTTAAGTTAATTATACTTTGCATTCGATAATTTTTCGAATATTTTAGAACCCTTTTACGAAGGCCAACTATGTTTTACTGCAGATGAACCCAGGTAAAATTTTTATTATTCATTTCATTAGATTTGCGCTACACATTTTATATATTTTATAAATTTATAAAAAGAATAAGGACGATTTTTAATGAAATGTAGAAATATTGAAATGGAAATTTCTTGCCCAGTATAAACCTAAACTTAACCAAGGTTTTTAAAGAATATTTTTGAAAAAATATCAAAATTGTTTATTTATATTAATTTTTCTAAAATGCGACACAATTTCCGCTAAATTTCCTCGTTTATATAAAATGAAAAATTTTTTATTACGAAAATTTTAATTAATGGGGAAAAAAATTATTACTAGCTGCTATTATCTCGTTAATTTAAATTCATAGATAATTTCATAGTTACAAAAGATGATTCCTAAGAAATTTGATTTTACTGTCTAAGATTTAAAAAAAAAATCAAACATTTTTCGAAATTCAATCGTATTTTTGACCTTTAAAGCAAATATTAATACGAATTTAGTTTTGTAGTTTTGTTAAATGTTCATTCATTGGAAATTGTTTGGTTTATATTTAAATAGCTTAAAATACTTATGTCTTAAAAAATGCAAATGGAAGATATATATATATTTGTAGATAGATAGTAAAGGAATGAAATAACGATAAGGCGGTTTGAAATGGGAAATTTTCGAAATGGGCAATTTGTATTTTATAATAAATACAATAAAGTGTTCGCTCATCATTTCTGATAGACGGTTCCACTGGCTGTTAATGCGATTTTTGCAAGGAAGTTATTTGGCAATAAGAGTATAGATGGATCGCCAGTACCACCTGGATTTTTTAATGACACGCTTACTCCCGTAGGTGGCAGAAACCCAGCTTTTGTCTCTCAACACAATCTCAGCCACTTTCTAGTAATTTATAGCCCCTCCCTCCCCACCCCGCAACAACATTTTAAATATATAAATGTTAAAATTTGCAAATGCGTTTTTTCTTTTTGCTGTTTATTATAAAAATGTGACTTTGATTTATAACTTTTAAGCATTCGGTTAAAATAATTTTTTAAAAATAATCATTTGATTAAAAATCTATCAAAGACAAAGAACAAAGCAAAATCTATCTCATTATGAATTCTTATGCATTCACAAATGTGCTTTAACTCTTTTTATCTTTTTATTTTTTAATAACACTTTCGTGAAAATTTCTACGAATTCTTATCGTGAATTTTATTTTAAAAAAATTTTGTAAAAAATTTTCTATAAATATTTCTTTAAAATTTTATAAAACTTTTTAAACAAATTTTATATTTTCTAAAAGAAGGGTGATTGTTAAAAATATTCTTCTTCTTCCAACAGTTCTCACCAATAGTGAAAGGTTAATAAGTCTCCAAGCAGTTCGATCCTACGCCGTCATCGACAATAATAGAAACCATTCCTTTTCCCATCGTCCATGTGCTGCCTGTTCACCTCGTTATAATCTTTCTTGATTCTATCAGTCCAAGTCTTGACTGGCTTTTGATGGAAAAAGGAATGGTTTCTATTATTTATCATAGAGTTTAGCAAGTAATGTGCGCCATCTCCTGTGATAGATGACAATGCCCTAACTAGCAAAGGTATTTTGAAATGATGGTATTTTTAATGCAGGTGGTGTTTGAGCGAAAGTGGATATGAGATTTTATGCGCTTTGCAGATTCGTAAAATGTATCTTGGATATGAGTGGCTATATGAGTGAAAGTAACCTTCATTCTCCACATTGGCCATATCTCGCAGCTATTTAATAACAAGATCGTGTGAATTGCAGCTATATAGACGCGGGCTTCCATTTTTATGGTGATTTTGCAACTACTCCATAAAGATTTCTCTAAACGGAAGAATGCATTTTTAGCTACCATTTTGTCTTTCGCTTTGCCATTTGGGATTAAAGTGGATCCAAGATATTTAATATCTGGCATTCCCTCAATCAACTGATAAAAATAGGTATCATCTTCTGATATATAAGACAAAAAGATTTTCGCTTAAATTCAACAGTGATCCAAATATCGCGCTGTCGATATTGCCTTTTTAGCACTATTTGCATTTTGTCGTAACTAATCACGTCAGCAAAAAGGAGATACAATGGCTCAGTGGATTGTTTCTCAATTCGGAGTTGTGCTGAGATTCTACTTTCCGCAGGAGGGGTGATATTGGCGACTCATCTGTATTTATATCGCCAAGGATTCCTTAGCGTATTTATTTGGCTAACAAGCCAGAGAAACCAGTTCAACTAGCAATAATGGATGCTCTTAAGAAAAAAAAAAATTACTTGCTCAATTCATCAAAATGGTTTGCTTTGTAACTTTTTTCCGATAAAGAATGCAAAATTTATAGCTTATGACAGAGAGGCAAAAAGGTTAGGTGGAATATGGCTGGACGATTGCAACAAAATTTCAATTCGATTCCTGTCCCTTGGTCGAAAACCTATGATTAAAAGTGAGAATCGAATGGAATTGCGAGCCTGTGATTCTATCTCCATATAACCGAAGTGATGAAGAAACCAAGCAGTTTTAGCGCCTCACCTAAATTTTAACTGTCTAGACTTTAAATATTATTTAAAATTTTTAAAAAAATAGTTGGCGTTCACTAATTCTGGCTAGATTAGCTCCACTTCCTATCAATATGATTAAAATTTTTGCCATGAGTTATTTGACGATAGAAGACCAGGAGGTAGTCGAGCTCTTGGTCCATTATAGATAGGCTTATTCAGTTATGTTATAAATTTTATATTAAATAAATTTAAATAAATTTTATATTTTTGCAAATTTATACAAAAAAGGTTTAAAAAAGTTTATAAAAAAATTTTGTAAAATCAAAGATGCAATTATGTTAGATTTTAGATTCTAATTAATTTACAATTAAGCCGAATTAATTACTCTTATTCAGCTGATCGGAAATTTCTGCAGAATTTTTAGTTTAATTTTAATATTTTAGATATGATTTTATTATTTCATATAGCGTCTAAGATTTTACACCAATTATTATTATTGCTATTATTATTATTAATATTATTATTATTAAATTTTTTCAAAATATGCAACTTTACTGGTTTTTTACTTTTTATCTTTGTTAATTTTTCACGAGTAGCGATCTAATTCAAATTTTTTAGTTATAACTGCTAATATTTGGTTTACAATGTTTTCCTTTCTTTTCCTCTCATTTCATTTTTCATTTCCTTATTTTAATTGTACTCACATATTTTAGATATAAAAATGGAAGAGGCAGGTTTAAAGAATCCAAATCTTAGTCCTTATGAATTTTTATCGCTGCCAAAGAGGAAAAATGAATTTATCAGGTGCCTTTGCTTTTTTACCTTATAAAACTCAAGTTTAATTAAAAATTATTTCCCACCGTGAATTTATATATAATAAAAATTTTCTGAAAGCGAAAAAACCTATTCATTTAAATATGAAATTATAATGAAAATTCCCAGATTTTTATGTTTCAGTCAAATATTTATTTATAAATGAAATGAATTTATAAATGAAAAAATTTGTAAAATAGCCTCAAATTTTGCTTCTTTTAGATTTGGTAAGCGCAAAAATGAATTCATTCGCTTTGGAAAAAGAATTCAAAATAGGTAACTTATGCAATTCTATGAAAGAAAAATTATAATTGTCACACCATGTTTTTTCGCAAACAAATAAACTGAATAAGAAAATGTCATATTTCGCTCATTTATTTTGATTAAAACATTCTTTATATATTAAAATTATAAGGGAACCAATTTATAACTAAAAATATTGTTTCTTTTTTGGCCAAATATATATTTCAGTTTATGTTTACCATCCATATTTAAGGAAATAATTAAAATCATTCAATGATGGCATCAAATTTAATATAAATTTAATTTGTTATAGTAATAATATTGATATTTAATAAATTTTGTTCTATCAAAATGAAAATTTGGATAAAAATTCAGTGAATCTTCGTTTTCTATGATTTTCTTAGAGTAACAAAGAAGTAGTAAAACATAATTGCGATTACTTTTTCTTCATGGCATAATTTTCTTTGTTTGGAAAAAAATTGATATTCAATTTAAGTTAAATAGTCCCTAGCTTTCTAGAATGGGTGAAATAGGTTTCTGGAATAAATTATATCGCTGCATTTCTCAATAAAAATTAATACTTTATTCTTCTGTTCTTTATTAATTGAAAAGATCAAATTTTGATCATCCACGAGAATATTATAATATTTTCAGAATTTCATCCAGCATTTATGACGATTTACCTATCGGTTAGTTCATGGCATTAAACTTATTGGTAAAAAATTATCGCTTAAGATTAAAAATTATTACAGATTTTTTTATTTTTACCAATTCTGTCTTAAATTGTTATGGATTTGGTTCATTATTTTGAATATAACATTGTGTTCTCACTGGAAACAAATTGCAAGATATTAAGATAAGATTTCTCCTTTAAATAACCAGTCCGTTTTCATCTATTTCATTGATGCCCTTATTTAAATCTAACTAAAAGATAGAAACCACCAAACAAAAACCAAATGTTCGGTGGAATAACCACCGAAATGTTCGTATTTAAGCTAATCCACAACGATTTATTCAAAAAATGGCAAGTATGTCCATATTACGAATCGCGAAAAATTATTTGTAAACCTTGTGTTCTGCACACTATTTCCTTGGAAGTTGTTGCTTCCTTAAGCCTTATAATTCTCCTGCAAAATCCTCCAGCTGCACTCTTTTACTACTTTTTGTGATACCATAATTTACAATTGCATCTGTGAAGAAGTGTAGTGCGGAGTTTGTGATATTAAAGAAAGAAAAAGGAGAACAAAATAATGTTACTATTGAATTATAGTGCAGCAGGACTTTGAGGTTAAGGGAATATATAAAAGAAAAGACTTTATGAAAATTTTCAACAAATTTGGTAAGAAATAATAAAGGATTTCAAACACGGTGAGCCCAGACACTTTTGTGGGCATTTAACCTGTTTTAGGATGTATATATTAGTACATATAGTGTATTTATAAAATAGCTTATGATGATAAAATAATGAGATTTGGCAATATGTTAGTAGTGATGATCTGACGAAAGAATTGATAAATTATAGGAGAAAAATTTTAGGAAATTTTGCCTGATTTCACCAAAAGAGTGCGGTGTGACAGTTGACAAAAAAAATTAAGTCAACTTTGGAGCAATAACGGGTTCTGAAGAATTTGCAAAGGTGGTGCAATGGTATCTGAGGGATTCAACTAGTACAGGAAATTACTAATAAGATATGAAAAAGTAATGGCGGAGCATTAAACAAATAGTAAAGTTTAAGATATCCCAGCCGAATTTAGCTGCTATGCCAAAATAAAGGTTTGAAACCTAAAGTATCTTACTAATAAAAGTAAAAGGTTATATCGAAGAAGGGCGATGTTTTAAATAACATTAAGACAGTATTTTGTGAAAATAAGGAAGAATTCGATCAAATTTTGAAGTAAATAGATGAATTTTTTTATCGGAAACGCATATATATGCACGCATTTATAGAAGTATATTACAGCAAATTATTATATAGACTGGATGAAATATCTTTTTGGCAAATGAAGTATCGAATTTTGGGCTTTTAAATGATATATGATATCTGCTTTAATTCTTTTTTGACGCAAATAAAAGTAATTGGCGACCGACCCCACTTTTTTCTTTTTTTCCTTAACTCGTGGAAAACTCGAATTGTTTCCAAAGATTAAGTTTTTCCTTTATCAAGTTTAGTCATAGTCATATGGAGCAAGTGCACTATCCAAACGAACCAGTTATCTGGAACAATAAAAAAAACGTGAAATTTGAATAGCACGATCACTAAGGAAAATCGACTGCTGGTTGACAAGCTTTTGAAATTGAAAATAATTTAAAATAATTTTTAATTGTTTCTGTGATCTGAAAAAAGAAAAGAATCAGAAATGTGAAATTTAAATAGCTCTTTTTGAATCGAAAACTTTCGATACGAAAACATCAAAACAATTTTAAAAAATAAAAAAATTACGATTTTATTAGGAAAAAAATATACAATAATCGCAGTCATCGAATATGATTCAAAAAAAATGGTTGAACGGAAATTCACCTAACATATAATTCATCTAACCAGCGAATTTTCCGCATAAAATAATTGATATATGAATAGGGAATTTTTTTAGAGCCAACAGTGTAGTACAAATCGATTCAAGCGAATCGAAAAACCACGATTTATGGCATATAATTTATGGCTTTTTTAAATAATGAATTTTCTTTGTAAAGCCAATTCTCTCAAATTGTTATTTCACCGATTTTATTTTGCCAAAATCTAGAGTCATTGATAAGTTATAAGTTGTTTAAAATTGGCATAAAATTTCTTAATTGCTGAAATTATTTAAACGCAAACTCAAAATATGTTATTTTATCATGGTATTATGTCTAAGCGTATCCGAGGCAATCAAATGTTTTTTGTTTTACAGGGATTTGAGGAATTGAGAATTTGAATATTATGTGAAACCAATTTTTATTCCATATCTGTTTAATCTATATTCCTTTTTCACTTCCTCAATTTGATATAGATACGATTTTTGCCATTTAACCTATTATTATTATTATTAATATAAAAATTCGGAAGTGAAGATCCACTTGCCTCATCCCTCTGTCCTCAGTTGTTGCTGGTACATTTTGCTTGCACAGCTTCCTTACTTCGATTGTGCACAAGCGTATTGATGCATTTCCATAAATAAAACAGAAAATTTAAATCGGAGGATCGGAGTCTTTTTATACATTAAAAAACAAAAAACAAGCAATAAATATGCAAATATGTTAATTTCAGAATTAAAAAAAAAGTTAATTCTAGGAAATAAATAAATAAGAAAGATTATTTTTCAGCAGAAAAACGGAAGAATGAATTCATACGATTTGGTTGATCATATGTATTATGAAAGAAATCAGCGACGTAACAGAATAATGGCGAGAATTTATTCGTCCGAAGCTCTTTCTTTTTCCTTCTTGTTGTATTCAGCTTTTCCTTGACATTTGTTGTTTGCCGCTGATTGCTATTTGTCATACATAAAATAATGAAAAAAAGATTGTTATATCGAAAACCATTCAAATTATGTCGCATCATTTATAGCTGAACGCTATATACACTTAGTTCCGGCGTTTACAGCTTTTCTTCAGCCACTCCTCCTCATCCTTTTTAAATATCTCTTATTAATGGCTTAGTTAATCAGTCAGTCGACTTGGACATGAAGTTCGCCCTCCTTTTCCTCATTGCTTCATTATCGTTCGCGCAAAAAATTATCACTCGTAAGTATTTTTTCTCAACAATTAACGAGCCTAATATCGTCTTTTATAATTAGGATCAATCTGCGATCCACCTGCATCTCGAATATGGCTACCGTGCAAAAACTGTCTCAATAGCTATTAGAACCAGTTTAACCATAAATGGTGAATGCTAACCATCAAGCAACTGCATAACCGAAATCATTTCTTTACAGAAAAATTCTTTCAACAACCTTTCCTTTTTTTAATTCCATTTTCTTTCACTTTCAAACTCTTTTATGCTAGTTTATTTGTAACGAAACCTTTATGATTCTGAATAAGAGTTTCAATATATTCTCAAAAAGATTCTATGCTCACGCAATGGCAATTTTCTTGCTTACTTTGTCGTATATTTCGAGTTCCGCACCCTATATCGAAATAAATGGAATTCCAAATGGATCAATTAGGCTACAAAAAACACAACTATAAAATGAGACTCTGTTTATGTCGCTTATCGTTTTCCTTTCGTTTATTTTATCAATAATTAATCGACACAGTAAATCACCACCAGTGTGACAACTAAACAGAAAAATTTAGCCAAGAAAAATTTTCAGGCATAACCTAATTTTAAACACTGAAGTAAGAAAAAGCAATGAATTTTTTTAAAATTCGTCAAATATTCAAAAATTATTGGAATTGACGATAAATTAAAATAAGTTTCAGATAAGCTGAATTGATAATTTGATAGAAATGAGTAAACAATGGTTTTCAAAAATTTTCTGTTCATGAAATATTTTGATCGTGTAAATTTCTTCTCCTTTACGTGGTTCATATTTGGGTAAAAAAAAGTTATGCGAAGCGCAGTGGAACTAAGCGTTGAATTTCCTTTTTTATTAAGAACTTTAAAGAAGTGAAAAAAGTAGTAAAAGCCATGATTCTATTTATATTTTTGACGATCCTTTCAATGAATTATTCATTTTCTTCGCATTTAATTATTTAATGCTTTAGTTAGTCCTCTAATACTCTACTAGTCAGCGATTTTCCTTGTACCATATTTTATCGCTATTTTACAAAGTGGAATGAATCCGCAAATTTTTGCAAATGTCAAAGAAATTAAGAAAAAGCGTGAATGATGTATAGTTAATTTTTATAAAATCGTAAAATATTTTCATAAAATTTCTTTTATCCATTTAAAGTTTTATAATTCTAAAAAAATTTAGAATATTAGAAGTGGAAAAATTTATTTACATTTATAGATTAAGAAAGTTATAAAAAAGTTATTTACATTTCTTGACAATAGAGATTGTTTATGAAATGAATTTTTTCCAAAAATTTTTGTAAAAATATTTTGAGCAGTTTTAGAGATCAAATTCTTTATAAGTTTTCCAATTTTCCACAACTATTTGGCGAGAAATAAAAATGGGAAATAAATAAAAATATATTTTAAAACACTACTATCATCTGATCATATATTATAAAACATTAATTAGTAATTCTGGGCTAAAAATCATTTCGCTAGATTTAGCTTGAAATTATGTATAAAAATTATTCGAAATTATTCGTAACTGATATTAAAGAATAATCTGAAAATGAAGAGAAAAAAATCCAAAATTTGAAAAAATTCTTAAGTTTTAGAAGCTAAAGATAATCCTGAAATATTGGAACCATCAATATACAACGATCGAAATGAAATACTATACAGAATTCAAGGACAACTTTTTGGTGCACTAGCAATGCTCGATACTTTGCAAGACGGTGAGATTTTTTAAAATTTTTCATATTGTACATAATACCATATCACCAAAACCATATTTTCTTAGACCAAGCCACGAGATTTTAAAATTACAGAAGTTTAAAAAAAATTTGAAAAATTTTAGAGACTTAAGAAATTCTAATGGATGCATGAACAATTTACTATAAAAATTAAAAATTATAAAAATTAAAAACTTAATTTTGAAAAAATGCTGTAAGACTATTGATTCAAAGATATTGGAAACATAAATTTTTAATAACCAAATACTAATGCAACTGAAAAATGCACTACAATTTATATTATAAATGAAATTTTTTGTCGTAAATTTTTTTTATTAAATTTTATTTCCAATTCGAATGTTTTATTGCTTTTCTTATTTCGAGTTACTAAAGTTTTCATAATACCGATGAATAGAGAGAGAAGCAGATTTATTAAAATATTTCACAAATGGAAAGATTTTTTAATGTCAAAAATAACTAGAATTTTTTGAGAACACTGGCGAAATAAGGATAACAGAGAGACTTAATTTATTTAAATCAAATCCGACCTATCGATTGAATCAGATCTTCCAAACATTTTTGCCTTAATGATAAGAAAATTTCAAATGTAGATAATAATATTTATTTTGATATTTTTATATTTATTCATAAAATAGCCTTTGCTTGAAAAATTAATGCATCATTGATGCATCTTTAATTAAGTAGAATTTATGAGCCAAAGGCTTTTTACAGATATCTTGCTGCTTTTCAATGAAATTGTTTGTTTTATTTTTTAAGCCAAAAAAATTATTCAAAGAATGAAAATGCTAAAAATCCACTGAGTGGTACTGGCGATCCATTTACCCACTTACACTTCTATCGCCAAGTTTTTTTGAATTTCTAACCTGTAGCGTCAGCCAAGCAAAATGGAGCTCTAGCCATCACTAAAAACTATAAAAATCTACTGAATTGCATTTAATTACATATACTCAGTTTTATTCATCCAATTCAAGAAATAATCACTTTTGTTAATTTTAGAATTTATTTAAAAGAAAAGAAAATGAATTAGGCATTACTTATTATTAGATGAACTATTTTTATTTAAATTGATTATTTTATGCAATAATTGATTATTTTAGCCAAAATATGATTATTTTAAAAATTTCTATAAGTTATTGTATAAGAGTGGAAATTCGCAAAGTTCACAGTTAATAAGTTAATTTTGTATTCTAAAATTATTTTTGAAATTCCATTTTCAAACATATTAAATGGGCGCTTATTTAGAATAATAAGCAAATAATAAGCGAAGTTACTTAGAATAATATTTTTTCATTAAAACCACTTTTTATCGCTAACTAATTAAGAATATTTTAGCCAATTTTCATTGCCTCAAATTATAGTTTCCATTTGAAAATTGCAGAAAAATCTGTGACAAATAAATAAAGAAATATAAATTTCAATCAAAAATTCATTATTCGTAATAAAAGTTGAAAAAAATTATCTCATCTCTAATAATCTACTTAATTTATCAATTTCATCATACTTATTTTGCAAAAAAAAATTTCCCTATTGGTTGGATGTTTAGGAAAAGTTTTTTTAAATTTTTATGTTGATCGAGATAAGAATATTTGCGAAATGTTCCTCCAATTGATATTGCAATTTTATTTGCAATTCTAAAATCAATTATCATCTTTTTATTCATAAATGACTGAAAATTTCATTAAATAAGACTATTAAAAAAAAAGGATTAATCAATCATGCAACATTATCTTATCATAAATTAATTGGATTATCATAGATTACTTACTGTTAAATTCCGCGAAAATTTCAGATTCAAAGCGAATCGAAAAACGCCGAAATAAGTTTGAATTCATACGATTTGGTCGCCGATAAATTCGATATCGACATCAGCAAATATTTTTTTTACAACTTTACAACTTTTAATATTATATTCCTTGGTTTCATACTTTTTGTGGTCTATTCTTTCCTTTACATGAATGCATGAATACTGTAATACCCGATTGAAGCGTAGTATTAAGCGTAGTATGTGTTTCACAAGGCATTACATCTCTTGCTTTGTAATATAAAGACAGATTCATAAACTTTGTTTAAAAATCCCTATTTTAACACACTATCGACAAAACTGAATTCGTCCATTGTTACAGTGCTATTTCTAAATTATAAACAGGCAAATAAACTTATTTGAAATGATATTCGAATGGTTATTCGGAGATCCATCTGTATGGATATTTGTATTAGTTTTTTCAGATTTTTGCAAAATTAAAATGGTAAATTAAAATGGTAAATGGTAAATTAAAATGGTAAATGGTAAATAAGAAAAGATTTTCGCGAAAATGGAATGAGAATGATCTCAAAAATACATAAAATGTGGAAATGGAATGTGTAATGCTATGCAAATGATTTATTTTTCATATTAATGCACGAATATCTGCGCTTAGCTTTATCAGTATTGGTGGTATACGTTATGAATATCGCATATCGCAAGAATTCATATAGTAGTTTATTTATATGGTTGATAGTGACTGAAATAAAAGATGATTTTTGGGATATTTTTCATTTTTCATGAAAAAAGCTGTTGATTGAGTTATGGTCTTTTTTTAAAGTATAAAAGATCAAAATTAAAAAAGGATTCAATCGAAAAATACTGAACAAATATTAAAGTTCCTAAGACATTTTTGATAAAATATTAATTAAATATTTTATTTTAATGGCATTTATATTTTAAATATGTCTTTCATTTTGCGTAAAGATTTATCCTCAGCAGGAAAGTTTTTCTTCCGTCAGGGTGGCTATCATTATTCCTTATGGGAGTATCCAACTAAATCGATAAATTATTAAATGAGGATTTCCTCAAGATTTTTCAATTACTATCCGCCAAAATCCGCCTTTCGCAAATTCCTGATTTGTGATTGTGATTAAAGAATTATGCATTTTTTTCGAATGGCACACTATGAATAAATAAATTTGTTTCCAATTAGCAAATAGTCATAAAGAAATCTGTTGAGATCTCAGTAATTTTATAGAATATAAAAATTATGTAATGGCGAAACATTTAAGGATGACTAAGGAAAATAAAACTTAACGACTGACGACATTGTTTTGAATTCATCTTAAATTTAAAGAAACCGCTGAAACAAACAAATATAGCAAATGGTAAAATTTTAGGCCTATAAACATTAAACTTTGTTATGGGCTAATTTCATTTATATATAAAGGTTTTGCCATTTCCACTCCGTGTTTTTTTAAAATTTTAAAATTTATTTAGAAACTGAATAAACATTTTAGTTTCGCAAACTTTGTCAATTTTAGTAATCCATAAACATCATTACTTTGTTTCTAATATAAATTTGTTCTTCGGCGATAGTTGGGTCAGCAGCTCCACTCGAATTTAACAGTTTTGCTCTCGTCGAGGGAAAGGTCAAGGATCGTTATGGGGAACAAAATCGTTTAAAATAAAAAACGAATTCATATTAAAACAGTAATGCAATTAAAAATTTAATATACCATTACTAATAACTATAATAAATTAATAAATTAATTAATAAATTTTTAATTAATACCTTATTCTTTCTGATTTATATCTTGTAAGCAAAAAATATACTTTTACCTTGACTTAACCAAATAAAATTAACTATTTTTTCTGCCCATGTCTATCCAGTAATATTCCACTTCAGTAATCCTTTCCCCAGATCGGAACCAACCAGAAATCTGGAGATGGGTCAGTTCTCTCGAGAGATTTGTTACAAATTTGCTTCTAGGATATTTAACCATTTATATTAGTTCGGTCCCAGTTTTTTCATGTTTGTAAGAAGTATCTAGCAAATTGCATCATCAAATTCTGATTTTATTCTTCAAATCTCGAAACCATTTTAAGCGAGTGCATTATCCATTCTAAATAAAACTCGTATAATTAAAGCTGAAGAGAAAATGCGAGCAGCAACTCCAATTCTGAATTCACTTTTTTCTCGCAATTTTTTTGCCAAATCTATTTTTTACTCATAACAATATAGACTACCGTATTCTTGGCTTCAACAAATTTATGGGTTCATTAACACGCAATTGTTAAGATCAGCTCATACCAGCTTTATCGACAATTAAATGACTTTTATTTATATTTCGAGAAAGAGAACTTAGCAGCATCGAAATCGAAATTTTAAAAATTCTAAATCTTTTTATCCAATTAACATTCAGTATCATAATTTGATGAAAAATATCGAAAATTTTCGATCGCACCGCAATTTTTAATAAATTTTTTCTCAATTAACATTTCATATTTATTCCATTTTTGCGAACGAGTAAATACAGTTTGTACTATACTTTTCATCGCAAAATAAGATTTCTGCGTTTTCGACTGGTATGATTCTCATGAAATGATAAATACCACTGATTATCATCGCAAATCGAATTGCTTTGATCATTTCGTGATGATTTTCATCAATATTAAATTTTCTTCGTTCAAAACGATAAACTTTTAGTATCCATTATAATTTGAAAAAAAACGAAAAAAATTGAATGAGTTATCATCAGTAGTTATGAGTAGTTATTAGTAGCAATCACTAATAATCACATACTACAGAATTATTACTTATTATTTTAATATCATATTTTATATTGTATTGTATTATAATTTTTTTTAGTGTTCTAAAAAAAATTATAAAATGCAACAGTTCTTGAAAACTCGCTAGTTTTCTTTTTTAAAAAATCCTATTTTTCATCGAAATGTTTCAAAATATGGCAATTTTATTATGAAAAATCAGTCATTTAAGAAAAAACAACCAATCGTAAATCGACCATGATAAAACACTAATAATAATAATAATCATATCAATCATCAGCTATTATTAAATAATTATTAAAATAGCAATCTTCATTTAATTTATTCGCTTCATTTAATTTTGCAATTCTAAAATCTATTATAAATTTATTGATCATCGACCGACGCAATTCTTTTCATGTTTTTAAGTTCCAAATAATTTATTTAATCGAGTATCAGATGAACTTTCAAACATATTAAGTGTTCTTTTCTTTCCTTATTCTTGACATATTAACATATTCTTCAATCTATTGCATTTAAATTCGAGGAGAATAATAGAAAAATTATTTTATCAACAGGAATGTAATGCGAATTAAATCAACTGCAACATATGTTTTCTCGATAGCAAAGCAAAAAAGAACCAATAAAATTAAAGGAAAGCAAAACTGAAAGAGTGAAAACAAAAAAATGGCCTACCAACAATTCAAACTCCTTAAATATAGGGGTAGCACGTTATAAAAGTTGAAATTGAGCAAAGTTATACACATAAGAAAAATTTATATATTTTTTTTAAAAGGATCCGTCAAAATCTGATTGCAAATGCAAATTACGAGCACAAACCTTTAAAACCTTCAAATAATAAGCAAATGATATATTATATTGCATTTACATACCAGAATTTATGAATACGAAACAATCTCAATATGAGAATCAAGCCATTATATTTATAAACGCTTCGTAACTTATGGGGCAAAATCGCAATCATTAACTTATTTCCTCCTCATGTGAATCGCCACCATGCGAATTTAGCATCTTTTCTTCACCACTGGTAGGAATATCATTCTCCAATTTTTCTACCTGAAATATAGATGATTAATTAAACAAACCTACAAAACATGCAAATATATCGTAAATATTGAGCCATCCAGAAAGTTCCCGTCGTTCTATCATAAAAGACCATATTCAAAATATTTTTTCAATAAACACCACAATAATTTCATTTTTGTTTACGTGATACATTTATTTCATTTACACAAATCACAAAAATCCCAATCTCTGTAATAAATAAACTGCTGAAAGGATTTCAAGGCAAAGGCACATTTAGCTCTGGTCTATTTGTCAACCTTCATTCTATTATTTTACAAATTTTATCATCTGTTGTATATGTAAAAATTTATTTCAAAAAAGAGAAATGTCGCAATACCAGTGAAGATCAATATATGGACGAATAAGTCGTTATCTGAAGCTCAATCAATTCATGAGCATTAATCAAAGAGTTTTTCTTCATGGAATTATCCTACATGATGCATTAAGTAAACCTTTCCTGCTAACTTTTTACGGGTTCTTGATTAACTTTCATTACTACCTACTACTTTCAGATCATCTGCCCATAACGTAGGAGGTCTTCGGGACCTACATATCAACATCAACTTGAACTCTTAAAACTAGTAGAAACTGAAAACACTTTTCCATTTCAAATTTTGTGTATTAAAAAACCAACTGGTACTTGAACAAAATAAAATGAAAAACCACTCATGTCATGGCATGCTGATTCTAAAAATACGTTCAAAATTAGAAAATGTGATAACTTTTTAGATCATTTAATAACATCTAAAATACGAATAATTGAAAATAAAATAAATACCAAAGAATCTTTAGCACAATTTGTATCGATTACATCAGCAACATTAAATCGAGATTTTCCAAGAGAATCTCGCGACTGATTCGAATTTTTTCTTTCTATATGTGGTACAAAAATAGAGCGACGTTGTCGACGAGCAGGATTAAATTCACCACAGACCCAACAACGATATGACATATAATCAAATTCTTCCTCCCTGGACATCCCATTGTGTTCATAGCAATGCGAACATATTAAAGCGTATCTGCAAGCATAAAACTGGAAAAAATCGGTCAATAATAAACAATTGAAATAATCAAAAAATTGCTCGAGAAATTCTTTTTTTAGTTAAGAACTATGGCGGAATAAAAATAACCTATTATTCGGCCCATCTCCAAATACAAAATCAACAAATTTTTCGATAACAGATCGGCTTTGCCTAACGAAAGGTCGTGGAGGCATTTTCATTGGATTAACTACTTCAGTTTTTGAGTCGATAGATTGTGCATTGGCTGGAGCATCAACTTTGTTATTCTGCGCATCTGAAAACTTTTTGTATTTTCATTATTTGCAATTTTTTTAAAGTTTAATGAAGTGATCATCAAACTGACCTTATGGACTTCTTCGGGTCTTTGGTGACTCTGAGCAGGTACTAATTCAAATTATATCTTATTTAATTTGAACGATAAAAATCGCTTGTTCAAATTACTTTATTATGTTCATTCAAAACTACTGAACAGAAAAACCTGATATTTTAAAATTCTAAAGCTTTAAAATTTTGCACCTGAAATCCACAAATTTTTGTGGCATCACCTAAGCAGTACATTTAAAAAAAAATTTTGACGATTACCGATTTAATCATGAAATTTAATTTAATTTAAGCATAAAATTAAATATAAAAATTATGCATAAAAAAGATTTTTTTTAGTGATTCAAAATCAAAGTTAAAATTATATATACAACAACTTCTTTTTCGAAGCTGATTCAGTGAAGAATTAAATCGATATGGAGCACTATCACTGGAAGATATATGTTGGACTGAAGTAACTTCATTCGCAGGATTTATTTTACTCATATTACTTGAAGCCGGTGGATGATATGCTGATTCACCAAACTCGTCTAAAATTTCTTTTGCTACCTGCAACAAACCAGCGATGATATTTCTACTTACTTACTTGAAAATTGAGATAAATAATAATTTCGAGATATCGAGATTTCAAGATCTTGATGGCTTACATTGGAGTTAACCACCATGTAAATCATTTTTTCAGTTTATTACAAAAAAGATGCAAGGGTAAATTCCGACAAATTTTAAAATATGCGAAATTTCATAGCAAATCTTGACCAATCTCTAAGGATAAACCTTAAACCCTGTACAATAAACCTTTAGCTTTTCATTAAACAAACTTAGGATAAACCTTAAATGTCTCTGTTTCTTTCACTCTTTCGAGAATTTCATGCTTTTTTTTTACGATTTCATAACAAGCGTCTCTTTTCTTTTGGATACACCAATTAAAAAATTTTTCAGTGATGAATCGCGTGCTGTATAAAACCACCATACCTGAAATGTCCGATTATCATAGGTAAATTAAAATCAAACTAATTTCTGAGATATCAAATAACAGCCAAAAAAGTGGAAAAAATTCCTTTCCCTGCTTTCTGTTAATAATTTATGCTTCAAAAAGAAAAAATAAAACTTTTTTAATATAGATGAATAATATGTGATTCATAAAAAAAAAAACAAATTTTCGAAGAGCCATCTTAAAAGCATTCCTCCTATCAAGTGAATGAAAAAATAAACCTGCGAAAAAACTGATTAATGAATACAATATACACTGAGCACTATCTCTGGCACGAAAAAGAGATATCCCAATGGATACTGTCATACAAGCTAATAAAACAAGTGTGGAAAAGCACTGAATCGAATGCTGAAAAATTCCATTATTTTCATAATTATTTCAAATTTTTTGCTAACGTCTTGTACTTGTTTTCCCCTGACTACAAGGGTAAGATATTCCTAAGCGGTGCGGAAAGATTTTCGCTGAGACTCTTGCTATGCTAATTCCTCGATAAATTTCTGATAAGTATGATTACAAAATATAAAAAATACTGACTACCATAATAAATTATTATAATTGTTAATGGTACAAAATGATTTCGTCATAAGTAATCACCATAGAAAAAATATAAAAGAAAAAACCTTGCTTGATATATTATTTCGAATTTGTTCCTCTAAAAGTTGATGTCGTTCATGCAATTTCTGCAGTTCTTCAGTTATAATTTTTTTACGACGAAACAATATGTTTCCCATTTGTACAGAATTAAATCAATTCATCGAAAATATTCTTAAAAAAATAAATTAATTTAAATTTATTCGGCTCTTAACGATCAAAATGTATCGAGAAACGAATATTGTTAAGCAACAATTTAACTGAAAATTAGCAAAATTAAAATGAAACAAAAATGCATCGAAAGAATAACTGAAAAATATTCAAGAAATTTCACGACGACATCTACTACACTCAAAAATTAAATTCCTTGCTATTTTCCTTTCGATTATATATTATAACCATCTTGGCACGACAAGCCGACAAAGCCGAATACAGTGAAAATCACGAGAATTTTTTGAATGACTCTAATTTTAACTTTTTCTTTTCTACTTTCTGTCCAAAATTATGAAAAAAAATTTAAACTTTAGAAAACCTCAGATGAACTTCCGAAATAAAATTCTTAATCTCGAGGCTCTTTCTATACTCCACTACAATTTTTTTCTTTAATTGTATATAACAATGGTGCCTTTTTCATTAAAAGTTAAGCAAAAAAAGACGTTAGACTGGATGCCAACAATAGCAAAAATTGGCCATAAGTGTAAATAAATAAGACGAACCTTTTTCAACCCAATATTTTTGATGCTGATAAAATACAGCCTATATAAATTCATCACTGGTTCAAGTGCTGGATTTCAAATATCTGAGATCCACTCTTATATCCATTCGACAGTTTAATTCTGCGAACGCACATTTCTTTACGGTAAATACCGTACAAAGCACTATAATTATCTGCCGTAAAGAAAACCTTCGACTCTTCGAGAATTTCGCCTACAATAATAGGTTTGGTTCCTAATATTTAGAAATAATAAAATGGCAAGTAAAATACTGCGAGAATTTTACACAATATATTGCATAAGGAATTAAATCTTCTAATAGCTCTCACCATTACTGGCCAGGCCGACTGCATTAGCTACAAGGGCCAGACGGCACGCTCTGACGCCACCGTCGACAGTATTAGAAGCCATTTCTTTTTCGATCGTCTAAGTCCATCTATTGCTGGTTCACCGTTCAAAATCTTCTAAATTAAATGCAAAAATTTCTTCAAAGATCATGGAACTCAAAAGCCAAAATCCGACGTTTATAGAAAGGAAACCCTGGCCAAACCCGATGTTCTAATAACTCACTAATCCCCTTGCTCCTCAAATTACAAATAAATGAGCCAATTTAATTTCTCGAAAAATCAGTTCAAAACTCTGATATTTAAAAATTCATTCTATAGGAGCTCTACATTTATGTGGATCTCATTAATTTTCAATTTAGCAGATTATCCCAAAAGTGCGAATATATATATATATATTAATACACGCCAACTTACACCATGGAAGATATGAGAATTCACAGATATTACAATCAGATACAAATATAATTTTTTGAATTTATGTCAGCCCACTTTCACTTATATTTATTTCATTTGATTTTTTTCCATTACCGATATGAATACAAAGCTTGAGCCATATAGTTTTCTCAAATAAATAAAGATTTGCATAATAAAACGGTAAGTTATTAGACTAAGTCCACTTTCTCCACTTTCTTTTTAGGAGGGCGATAGTAATAGCACAACAGCAGGACTCCACGCACTTTACTAAGAGATAAAGATATAATGGAATATCGAAGGAACACAACGAATATTTTGGGATATCAAAGCAATACAACAGTGTGTTTTAGCGAATTTTAAGAAAGCATATTGGAGTGGATTCTGAGGTCAGCAATATAGAATAGAATAGAGAATAGAAGATATTGACTTTTTCCTTTTTTTTCTCTGACCATTCCCTCTCGATAGGTCCTATGTACTACTCGCAGTACCAAATCTTTAATACCACATAGATTAACACTCTCAAGGAGGGTTGGCGCTGGTCGAGGCTATCTTCGTCATTTTTTTAAAAGAAGGTTGAATCGCTTACCCAAAAAAATTTAAATGAATAAGGGGTCCAGTGATTTAAAAGAACGTAAGGTGGAATACACAATGGTTCGATTTGATTTCAAACACGGTGTCGGATCAGAAGACATTTATCATTTATCGTAATAATTAGCGAAGTTAGTTAAATCCGAAATAGTATGAATTATTTGAAAAGAAAATAATCAATTCACATCATATTTTAATCAAAAAACGAAATCAGAAAAGCAAAGGCTTATCACGTTAAGCAGAACTAAAGTTTAAGGAAAAATTTTATTGATATTATATCAACAAAATTCACATGTACGACGGCATATATTAGTCATTTCTGATTGATATGCGTCAAAATAACACAAATTTCGATATTTTTGACAATCTTCTCTCCTATCCAAACAATCATGAGATTTGCCAATTTTTAATCGTTTTTCTGAAATAAACATTTTGTTTATAGGATCTTTGGGAAGTCTTAAGAAATTTAAATTAATTTTTTTGAAGCTTAAATAAATCACCAACGGCATGTGAAATCCTAAAAATAAAAAAGAAAAATGATAAAGATAAATTGATCATCAAAATATATATATCGCATATTATCGCATATAAACGTTACTTTCGAAACAGCTCGTTAAATTACATGTTCGCATGCAATTCAATTGCATGAACTCTGTTTCACATTCCATATATTTGAGGAAATTGCTACAATTTGGTGTAACATCAGGACATCTGCCAGCAGCTCCAGGTCGATTACATAAACGACACGTATGTGGACATTTCGTTAAAGCTGTTTCAATTCTACACTGACCGGAACGCATAAAAGCGTCGCAATCTTTTTCAGATTCGCCTGAAACATCGTTTAATGTATTTCGCACTTTATAAATTTAATTTTAAAATTTATTTAATTCACGAGAATCTCAGAGCAATACTGCATTGTTTTGTGAACTCGAATAGAAAAATAATTTTAAATAAATGCTACTCTGAAACCAGAATAATTTTCAGACTAAATTCAATAGAAAACAATTTAAATGCAATAGCAGTTTGACTTTTATTCATGGTAATGAACTTACTATCAGCGCATTCGAATTGCGGAAGTCGACAGCACAATGCACACAATGATGGACAAAATTGAATAGCAAAATCCATGGATGTATTACGATAGCACTGATTTGATACCATGTAAGTATTATTGCTTAAATGTTCTCAATTAGCCTATAATAACGAACAAAATTGCGATAAATATTCGCTATTCTAGGTAATAACTATCTTATTAGAAACGCAATCAAGTAGTAGTGGGGGGAAATGAAGACAAAGACTAAGGAGAGAGCTGGAAAGGAAATTGAGAAATCTGTGAATTTTTCCCAAAAATATTTATTATTACGAAATTCACCTTAAATTTTAGTGAACTCAGGTTTGATTAAATTATTTCAGGAGGTAGAAAAAAAGGAATAATTAAGTGGTATGAATGTTTCAGAGTGACAGGAGTAAGCGTGCCATTAAAAAAATTTTCGGATGGAGTTGGTTACCAACCTGTGCTTCTATCGCTGCAGATGATGAATGCTTATTATGAACGTACCTTACAGCTCGTTTCTAATTTCTCATAAAATTTAGATTTTTTCTTGGAGCTATAAGAAATTTTCCTTAAACTCTGTCTAAAAATCTGTCTAAAAATTATAAATCTATAAAACTGAAAAATATTATTAAATATACTATTGCAAAAATTTATAGTTTCAGTCGACTTCCTCATTTTTTTAAATTATATTTTTATAAATTAAAATTAGTTTCTCTTAAAGTGATCGAAGCAAAATTTGTTTTTTTAAGAATTTCCCATCGATATTTATAGCTTTGTTTTGTAATATGAATCCCATTTCCAAGTCCGACTATCATCAGTCTTTATCAGAAAAATATATCAAAAAAATCCCTTTCTCAGGCTCTATAGGTGGCAGGCTCGTATCTATCTGGATTCCTTTACCAGAGACCTGGTAACTGAAGGTCTTTAGGATACCAGACTTTCATAGAACATGTGTTGAATCATAGCCTTTCTTACGATTGGTGCAAGACTTTGACCGCTCTATCTATTATCTGGAGCCTCTGGTGTCATTATCAATATCCTTTAAAACTCAAATAGTGACTCACATGGTCTTATAGCTTGATAGCTATGATGTTTGATATTTTCCATATTGTGAGGAGGTAGATTATTGGTTGTTGGTTGGAATTTTTCCAACCAATGTTAAGATTTCTCACTTATTAATCACGTCAGCTATTTGTCGGTGGTATATCCCATGGAGGGTCTTATCTTGCCATGGCAATTTTCCTTTCTTTAAACATCCGCCACATTCTCAATATCTAATAGTTTTTCTTGATCAGTACCGTACTTTTCTGATCTTACCAGCCTGTTTACCGCAAAAAAACTGGTTCATTTGTGTTGTCATGAACCGTATTAGTTTTTTTAACCAGTAGATATAGGCCATATGCTGTCCAGCTTTTCAATTTTTTAACTTTCTATTATATGTTTTCTGTGATGATAACTGGTTCCTGCTTTGGAAAATTGCTGTGATCTGTTGTCTAGTCCACTCCGCATGATGTTATGCATGTCTTCTTCTTCTCCCGTATATTTTTCCACTAGTACTCAGTTTCTGCTATTGGTGGCTCTATTATTACCACATTGTTGTGTTGCAATTGAAAATACACAATGGATGGTTCTTTGGGGAGCAAAACATTTCTATTTTTGACTTCTGCTGCTCTCTATGTCTTCAGCATGGTTGCTAGTGCTGTAAGTCATCCTTTTCTCTTGAGTCTTTGATGGAGTATGGCCTTATATTTCCAGTAACCAGGTCCTATCTTTAATGTCCACAGTCTTCTGCAGCTGATCTTATCCTTCAGCTTTATTTTCCAGAGGCGACATGCATGGCTATTCTTCTTGATTCTATCCAAGCATTTACAGAATTTCAGCTGTTTCGCAAATCGATTCATTGGTTTCTATTACGGTGATATAGCATTGTAAGCTATTCATATCACCTAGTATATATCTGATTGGACTTCGTTGGGCTTTAGTGGTTGATTTTGATGGTTCCTTATTCATTTTTTGCCTATATCAACTGCTCTGCTTTGTAATAGGGATGTTGAAAGAAAATTTCCAGCTTCCCATTTTGTTGGATATCTCATTTTTCTTTCGGATTTTGAGCTTGGAAATATAGTGCAGAGTTGACTTCAGTTAAGAGAATAACTTTTTTTTTTCTAAGTTCTCCATGAAATGCTGAGTTTCCTAGTTAATGTGGATGCAAATTTTTGTCCATGCACAGCCCCTCCATACGCTTCATATATTTCCATGCATTCTTCTTCTTTCATTTTCTAACTCCTCAGCCATTACATTGTTAGGATGGCTTTACTGGCAACGTTTCGAAGTTGCGTGATATGATGCCATCGTCAACAATAATGGAAGCCATTTTCCTTTTTGCATCGTCTAAATTCGTATATTCCTGGTCAACCTATATGTTTAAAACCTTTCCTGATCGTATCAGTCCAGGTCTTGATTGGCCCATCTCGTTTTTGACATAAAAAAATCAGGAAAAATCCATCAGGATTTAGTAAGTAACGAAATATATGCCAACTGTTATAATAGGTGGCGAAGAACGAGCAGCCCTAATCAGCGAACGTGATACCTCTGCGATGGTATTGTTAATACAAGTGGTACCTTACGATGGATGCAAACATGTTTTATATTTTTTTATATACTCGCGAGATTTTATATACTCGGCGAATCCGTATAATAAACCTTAGACATGAATGGTCAAAAGCAAATAATATCCTCCACTCTCATTGGCCATGTCTTGTAGCCATATGGCAAGAGCGAATGGTAGCTATATAGACTTTTTTTTTCGTGGGCGTTCGTTTTGATGGTGATTGCACAACGAAGATCCATCAAGGTTTCGCCAACCGACAGAACTCATTTCTAGCCACCTAAGCTACCGGGTTGTAATTTCGTCTTTCGCTTGGCCATTTGGATCACATCCAATATATTTAAAGTTTAACACTTCCTCAACCAGGGATGAATTGATAAAAATAACTATTTTATTAGCTATAGTAACTTTTTACAAGACGAAAGGGCTTTTATTTACATTGATGAGATTCGCTGCAATTGTCGACATATTGCATTTCATTTCATTTCATTTCATATTGCATTTGTATTTCATCATAACTGTAAGCAAAAAGAACTGCATTATTGAAGGTATGTGATACTATGCTCTAAACTGATTTGCCCACCTTTTAAGTGCCAAGCGATATCCATTATGCAGTCCATCGCATGGTTGAATACTGCGTAGAGGAAAGGACACCGGTAGGACAAGGTAACCTTGACCGACACCAGTTCTTATTTCGAAGGATTCTGTCAGTTCCCCATATGCACAGACCTGTAAAATGTCTTTATGAGTCGAATGATCTTCTCTGGAACACCGTGGCATTCCATCATCCTCCAAAGCGCCTTTCTATCAATTGAATCGAAGGCAGCCGCAAAGTCGATGAAACACATGGCAGTGGATTGCAAATATCTGAAGCGATATTCTAACACCCTTCTTAACGTGGATATCTGGTTAGCACAACAGCGTTCCGGTCTGAATTCAGTTTGGTTAGGATACATTTTGCTATCTCGTGAGTCTATTTGTCATGAGTCTATTTAGCCGAAGGGAAGCGAAAATTTTTCCAGAGATGTCCAGTAAGTTGATTCCTCAATAATTGTCCTGTCACTTTTCTTGAGAATTGGAAGCAGAATTGCTTTCAATCTCCAGTCTTCTGGTATTATTTTCTTTTACCATACCAGCGAATACATTTATTTAAGGTGAGTTTGAACGATAATGGACAAAATTTGAATGTTCGGCCAGAAGACCATCTTCTCTGGGAATTTTATTGGTCTTAAACTTATGGATTATAGAGATTATTTCTCTTCTGTTGACAGTTCGCAGTTGTAAATGTATAGCTCGACATGCGAATCAGTTATATTCGGGTCAACAGATGGCGCATCGTGGTTAAATTTGGCCTCAAAAAATTCTTTCCATCTTCTGAGGAGATCCTTAATATTTTACTTACTCCTTCTCGAATAATAGTTGCTTTGTGAAGAAGGCGAAACACTTTCCTATTATCATCTATCCGAGCCGTCTTTTCCACTCAAGGCCATATCGCTCCAACAGCGATTTTTGTCCCGCTTTTGTTGTTGTAATTCTTCGAAGCATCCGATAGTTAGGATCTAATAAAATTCGGGCTGTGGCAGTTTTTTCAAACAGTTGGACAGTCGCTTCCGATACCCAATTAACACTTCCTATTAATATGCCCTAGCGTGGGAGTGGCTGACTTTCGGAGACATTTTTTGACCAGTATTCATTTACGGTTCCAGAAAAGTCATTGATATTTATACCATTGAAGTGCTTCAATAATTCAGTTTGAAATGCGCTTATTGTCTCCGATTTTTTTAATTTGAGATAATAGAGTTGAGAGATCTTGGGGAACGCTGTTTTTTCTTGAGAGTTATCAATTTTATGCGAATCTTGGCTCGAACCGGTCAGATCCATGATTGCCCATTTCAGTACCGCGATAGCAACGACTATCTAGTACGGAACTCTTCTAACGGCAACTATCTAAAATATAGTCAGTCTGGTTGGGAAAGTTGGTTATCCGAAGAGTTCCAGATGACTAGATATTTCCACCGGAATCATGAATCAATAAAATTCATGCACATCGGCATAGCGATGAACTTGTTCCCAATTGGCGCTCTGATGCCATATTTACCAGCTGTCTAGATCATCGCAACAACATTATGACCCATGCGCGCATTCTAGTCTCTTCCGATTGTGTCCATGTCATGTTTCAATGGAGACTTTGTTAGCAATTGAAATTCCGCGTGGAACTTATTTTTATTACGGCCATCTGCCGACAAAGTTGGAACATAAACACTGACGACCGAAATATTGCAGAAAAGCGTGCACAGATCATATGGTCCCTTAAAGGTTTCCACTATATCAAAGCAAAGTGGGCCTTTTCAGACATGACAATCACTACGCCATTTCTCCTATAGTTATCTGAAGCACCATAGTGGTATAGCCAGTGCCTCCAGGATTAGTAGTTATTCGAGACCTGAAGTGAGGAAGCGACTTCCATACGATATTTAGAAAGAGTCAGTGATCGCTCGCAAGGCCCATAAGCGATCTAACGTTCCATGCTGATTTAGCCGGAAAGAACCGTTCCTCTTAATAGGATAATTATCCTGGCTTGCGAGCATATTTTATGAATCCTGAGATTGTTTCATGCGGGTTATATACTTATCGCATGTACCAAGAGGCGCTGGAAATATCATGGGCGCCAGACGCAAATGCCGTGACAGGAACATCTGGCCTTTTCACCACAGATCACTTGATCTCCATTAATTAGGTTAATTAGTAGCATTCCATCAATTCCAAGTTATCTTCATCCAATGTTTGTTCCAATAACTCTTTTCAAGCTAAACTGCCGTGGCTCGACAATCTATTATAATTCGTTTACTACTAGATAGTTCTAGTTCCTCAATGTCTGATATGGATTTTGTTAACCCGGGCGATGTTCGAGCTAGCAGTTGGTACTCTGTATGCAAAATTTTACATTTGATGGGGCAGATAATAAGAACATGGAACCTTTTGCTAAAAAATCCTCATGGGAAAGATAGATATAAAATTTTTGTGAAAAATAAATTTTATGAATAAATAAATTCTTTAGGAAGAATTAAGAATTTTATATATTCCAAAATTGATAATCGTTCAAGACATTCTAATATTGTTATGGCACCACTACATATCCAGCTAGAATGGTAGAATAGATTGTTGCTCTCATTCGGCAGCATTGGAGCTGGGATTTTACTGGCAGGAATAAGCCTACCTTTCCAAACTGACTTGACTATACTTTTATCGTCAAGTGATTTCCTGATAAAATTTCTTATCCTAATCTAGGGAAGACAATCCAAGGAAGCGAACATGGCCAGAAACAGCGCTTTTGGAAAAACAGAAAAAAATTCAGCTGATTCTTTAATTCAAATATAGATAAAAACGGTCTTACGTGGAGATAGGAAAAATTAGTTATTAAGTTGAAATAAATGATAAAAAAATGTGTGGACTTTTTGGTATACCAGTTCGAATTTTGTTCAAGGATTATCTAAGAAATGTGAAAAATAGTTATAAGCGGTTAAATATCAAAAATTCTGTATCTTTTAAATAATAAAAAAAATAATTCATTACATATTTTTATTACTGAGTTTAATAGTTGGAGGTAGTCCGAAGACCTTTTCACATTCAGGTATAGCATCGCCACATTCATTAGCATCTGGTAGGGGCCGAGCAACTCCACCGGTTGTGCTAAAACATTGCATAATTTTTACCGGTGAACCAAGTTGTCCCCACTTTTTCGAAGTATTGTCCACATCTTTAAATTATTAATTTATAGATATTATATATCATATTATGCTACATATTATTAATTTATAGATATTATATATTATATTATGCAACATATTATTAATTTATAGATATTATATATTATATTATGCAATATTATGTATTGGTGTAACAACAGTAAACTAAAAAAAATAATAAAGAAGTAGAAGTAAAAAATGATAAATGATAAAAATATATATTCCGAATAGCAATAGTGATTCATCCTTTAAACGGTGATCTGTTCCAGTAGTAAATGTTTTCATGAAACTGAAAAATAGGTTTAACTTTAACCCATTGCATTTGATATTGGCATTCAACTGGTTTTGAACCAATGCAATTAAAATAAAATAAATTGTATAAAACTCCGTCATTAAAAATGATTCATTGCTTTCTGAGCAAATATAATTGAAAAATTCGAGATTATGTAAATTTAGCCTACAGATGACTGAAGAATTCGAGTCCAAGGAACTCGATTGACTTAACTGATTTGTTACATTTGTCGCAGTGTTGCGAGTGTGCGAATAAGTCTTTCGCTCATATTCATAATCTTCTACGAGAGAAATACCTCTTTTAGCATTAATATGTACAATAAAATTTTTTATTTATCGGTAGATAATTTGATTTACTCTGATTTAGCCATCCAACCATATTATTTTAATCACTTAGTCTTAAACTACAGCATCCATTTATTTATATTCTTTCTATAGAAGAAAATGCTTTCAACAATCCCAACCAATCCAAGAAACAGTGGAATTAATATAATTTAAAACTGTGGAATTTGCCGTATATAATACTGAAGAAAACTGCTTTAAAGCTGTGCTAAATTTTATGAGAACAATAATAGAAAATGAGGATATTGACAAAATCAAGGAAGAGATTATGGGAAGCTGAAACAATGTATTAAAAGAAAAATAATTCATTATCTATTTTTATTACTGAGAATATAATACTTAAATATTTGAAAATCTTGCAGTAGAGTTGATGGTATCAACTAAAGTGTGGCTTGAATCCAAGCTCTCATAAACGGCTCAGAGTCAAGTAAGTTCCACCGCTGCAGAAAAGATCGAAAGGACAATTCAATTGTCCGAAGAGGATACCAAAGCTTAGGAGATTCATGATACTAGGAAATCTTTGAAAAAATCAGATCAGAAATTTTGAAAAATGTACGATAAAATTTCACATTGTGGCACGAAAAATAATTCTGAAGTACCTTATTGAATATGGAAAAAGTTGATAGCCTAAAAATATTTCACCTTTTTTCATTTGAACTAATGAAATGAAAGCCTAGTGAAATAATGCGAGATAAAAAACCTCTCCCGGTGGAGAGAAAACTAAACTTGTATCGTATCATCGCGTATAAGATTAAAATACCTTCCGAACCATATTATAATTGAAAGCCACCAATAAATCCATTATAGAAAAGCTCAAGGCCAACAAAACTTGTGGAGAGGGTATGCGGAATTTTCTTAATGTTGTATAGCAACTCAAGTACAAAGGATATATGTGTTCGCTTTCTTCTCCTGAATAGACGTACAGCTAGGTAAGATAGAAGGATATGCACTGATGAAGTTTAAGCCAGGATTCTGATGCTTACAGATATTCATGAACAGGGATATCGCTCCAAATAGCAGCAAAAAAAAATCAACCCATCATTTGTTTTCACCAGTTTTGCCGCTATATTTATTTCAGTAAATGGAGATATGCTTTGGAGGATCATAGAGCACTACGATGTTCCTGAGATTTTATCAAGAAATTTAACCAGTGTACGACATAGCGAGTTTGTGGGTATAGATATTCTCATGAAATAGGAATGATTGCGTATTAGAGTATTTCCCATACAATATTCAGCTGTGCAATATATTGGATTGTGGGCACCGATTGTCGGCACTCATGAGGTCTATAATCAGTCCACATCGTAGTATCAGAGATCCTGAGCGCTGGTGATATATCCATTTTGCTGATAGTCCTTTGCTGAACTGATATGATAAAAATAAATTATTCTAATGAAACTTTGAAGAATTTCCTACCACTGCCTTTATTTTGAGTCATAATGCATGGACTTAAGAACTAAATGAGTGAAGGAAATTACCAGCGGTGCACAATCCACAAGTTAATTGGCATTTATTCCGAATTTCATAGGAGTTCTCGCATAAATTTTTCTTCAAATCGCAATCCATTGCAATATTTGAACAACCAAAAATGACTTTAAACAAGATTATAGTAAAAATATAGAACATAATTTAGCGCAAGTAAAGCAATGTAGGTGTGGAAATCAAATCGCTACAATATCATTTTTGCGAAATTTTTTCAGCTGTTTTAATATTTGAAGAATTTATCATATCACAGTTGATGCGGTGAAGATAAATAAACAATTGAAATTATTGATATAGCTTTTTTGTAACATGAATAAATGAGCTGCCATGACAAAATATTCAATTTAAGCAAATCTATTCGAAATTAAAGCAAAATGCATGCATTGCAAAAATATTCGATGGACAATATAATGTGTAAAATATAAATTTTACCAATAATCCCATTGATGCCTCAACTATGCATCCTTCTAGCATGAACAGTACCTCTTCAAAGTTCTTCAAAGTAACTTAGATTGGATTACCTCATGAGGTAAAAAATATTGTTCTAGAAACAATTCTGCGCCGCGCTTCGAACATCAACACCCTTTATTTGTGCTTATCACATTTGGATGGCGCCGGTGGAGACTACGAAATAAAAAATCCCAAGTTTGAAAAATTAGATGCGGTAATCAAGGATATGAAAGCATTTATTAATGCAACCACCACTACAAATATTTTGGACCATGAAAAAAATTATAGGTTTCTACTTTTCACTCTTCGAAGTAGACATAAAAAATAGAATTAAAAGAATATTTTGCATCGATGTTATCATTATTTCCATCGGTTGTATGCAGGTACTTACCATTTTAATATTAATAATTAATGAATCCAATCACCTGTTTGGTGTGAATTAATAAGCACATCTGGTTAGTTTATTTCCCTTGACTGTGTGATTAGGAATTTTGTCGGGAAACTACTTAGCGACAGATAATTACTAATGATAGAAATGGCGAAAGATAGGTCGTCAGTATGGAAGCGCTCAAACTCCCGAAAAATATTATAAAAAATCAATTCCTGAGGTTTTTCAAGTTTCTATTGACATAAAATGAACTTGAAACAATTCTGAAATTCCACAGAAAAAAGTCAACACACTTCTAAGGCTTTTTTCTCATTCAATATTCTGATTTTCGGTATTTTAAACCCTTCAATACTACTCGGATTTTTAATGAGATTCACTCTGCTGAAAGCAGCACGGGTAAAAGCGTGGTAGAAGCAACACGATCAACCGTTCCATACTACTCCACCGATGGACGAATAACAATTAATTTAAACTAACTTATGTTCATTTTAAATTAGATTGTTCAAATTTGTAATTTTAGGTTAAATTTAAATCCAACAAGAACTAATGGACTAAAATTACTAAAACCTATGTGTAAAACTAAACTAAGGACTTATGATTTCTTTATTCGTAATATTAATTTCTGGAATAAATTACTGAACGACATAGCTTGTGCGCCATCCCTAGCTATCTTTAAAAAAGAATAGATAATATCATTTATGATAATATTTAAAAAATTCAGATCATGCAAGAAGTGTGAAATCTCGATTTTTACCATCCGATTATAGTTATTTCGAATTGTACTACATTATTTTGCAATATCCTCTTTATTTCATCTTTAAATTGTTTATTTTATTTTAATATAATTTTTTTTTGTTATTTATTATTTATTTATTTGTCATTAATTCTACTTATTTGTTATTTTAAGTGATGTTATTAATACAAGCACATGGCGTTTGTGCCCTGCTTGACTGGTTTTCAATGAATAAAATAATAACTTAAAAAAATTGAGAACACTACAGGATGCAGAATATGGAAAAATTAAGGAAATATTTTTGTAAAATCACTGAATTACTTATTAAAATTTGATAAATCTTGAGTTATTCCTTTACCATTCATTATAAATAATTTAATAAAGTGGGATACATCATAGAAATTACGCAAACCATATATTATTTGAGCCGATTATAGTTATTTCGAATTGTACTACATTATTTTGCAATATCCTCTTTATTTCATCTTTAAATTGTTTACTTTATTTTAATATAATTTTTTTTTTGTTATTTGTCATTAATTCTACTTATTTGTTATTTTAAGTGATGTTATTAGTTTAGTTAAAAAGTTTTCCACAGTGATTTATTATCAAATTAACAATTACAATTACAATTAAATTTCCTATGAACCATACATAAACAATATATAAACAAATTAAAATGAGTATGAAGCACGAATATCCCACTATAAGTTCATTCAAGACTTGCCTACATTAAAAACCAATGAAGGAACTGTAGACAGATGAGATGAAAGTGCGATCGAGCTTTTATGTACAATATACAATAAATAATTTTCAACCATACGATGGAGTGGATAATGGATATCGCTTGTCGGCACTTAAAAGGTGGGCAAATCAGCTTAGAGCATAGTATCACATGCCTTCAATATGCTGATGATGCAGTCCTTTTTGCTTACAGTTATGATGAAATGCAAATAATACTAAACAATATGTCGACAATTGCAGCGAATCTCATCAATGTAAATAAAAGCCCTTTCGTCTTGTAAAAAGTTATTATATAGCTAATAAAATAGTTATTTTTATCAATTCATCCCTGGTTGAGGAAGTGTTAAACTTTAAATATATTGGATGTGATCCAAATGGCCAAGCGAAAGACGAAATTACAACCCGGTAGCTTAGGTGGCTAGAAATGAGTTCTGTCGGTTGGCGAAACCTTGATGGATCTTCGTTGTGCAATCACCATCAAAACGAACGCCCACGAAAAAAAAAGTCAATATAGAAAGTTGCGATTCTCTCGATCTTGCTATATGGCTGCGAGAGATGGCCGATAAGAGTGGAGGATATTAAGAAGTTTACCTTTGATCACTCTCATTTACGATGCATTTTACAGGTTCGCCGAGTGGATAAAATCTCATATGATCACATGCACCGTTCAAATACCACATTAACAGATCATCGTAGGGCATCGCCTTCATTGGTTAGGGCACATTTTTCGTAATCAACACAAGTTAACATATATTTCGCTACCTTGCTAAACCCTATGATGGTGGATGGTCTTAAAAGCTAGGAGAGACAGTCAAGACCTGGAATAATACAGTTAGTTTCTGGACATATAGGTGTATATATGGACTTTGGGAAAAAGGGATTACTCCAGAAGAGCGAACTTGGAGACTTCTTACTCTTTAGCCAACAGAGACAGCCTAAGCAGTAAAGGGAAGTGTAGAAGAAGAAGAATCGAGTTGTATATGGCTTTATCTGAGGAAAAGCAGTACAGCTTCCTTCGACAATTAAGAATCCAAAGTCGAAGTGAAAGTCCAGCAGCACCTTTGTTACCGATACCGGTGAACCTAAAAATGAAAAAATGCTGGTTGTTGCAAAAGTAGAGAAAAAAAGAAAAATCGAACCATAAAGTTCTTATCACTTAATTTATAGAACTTTGATGTTAGGTTAACGAAAGGAGCATTCCACTGCTTCTTTTAATTCTTCTTCACCGCATGAAATCACCACTACGATCTATCATTATTGTTAACCGTGTAGTGGCTGATTATAGATTAGGCCGTGTTTCTGGAGGAGACGACCGGGCCGTGGGCCGTAATTAGACGAGAATTGAGATGCGCTTTTTTCGATGCGATAGGTCCATTTGACGTATTTAGATCGTGGTACGTGGTTCGCTTTTCAGCCATTGGGTGTGGTTTGTAGCTCATAGCTCTTACTGTGTACACAAAATTTTGAAGGAGGTTATTAGTCTGGAAAATTTTCAATTTTGTTCGTATTGGGAAGTTTTAAAGGCTGCTAAAATTTGTGCCAGTCGGAAGAATTTTTCCGAAAATTTTTCTTTTGCTTTCAGTTTAATTAATGACTTTCGACCTTTGCCACTGATAATTAATTGATTGATTCTCGATCATTTGTGATTTTATCGATAATATGAATTATTTCATGATAAAACGTAAAACGTATTGGTCGGCATTTTATCTCCAAAATGTTCATTCTATGATAATCGTCAGAAGATTTTTGCCGACTTCATTATTTCTTGAGATTTCAATGATTAAGTTTTTATCAATTAATAAGAAATCATAGAGATAGTGATAATCGAATAATGTGTTTGTTCCATATGCGTCAAGCATCGAAGAATTTTTTATTTAATATTGATAGTAATAAATATGCTATTAAAAAGTCGTGGGACTAGCTGCACCTTTATAAGAAATGACTCTCTGGTTAAAATTCTGATGAACCAGAAGTAAGCAGAAATGATGACTGCTAACTTGATAAGAAGTCATGGATCAAGAGGTGTTCTTCGTTTTATCATATTTTTATTATCGACTGTATACCGTCATTATAAATCAAATTTTTATTTTGTGTGCTGGAATTTGATATTTTTAATGGCATTTTTCTCACTTATGGTTTCCAAAATTGCGGATAAAAGTCTGTTTTTTTATTTTTTAACCATAAATTCTTATATTTATTTATTCTTTAATTTCGGATGTGTTTTAGGTTTTCTTCGAAGAGGAAATATTTTCGTCGAAGAAAGATTGAAGTTTCATCGGTTATGCTCAACGTCGTTAATGCATCCATTGTTTTTTGATTTTCTGTTAACGTCAAGTGTACAAAAATCATCAATTCGCTAGCATTGAAAAAAAAAGGGAAAATAACGAATTTCTCGATTTTTCATAAAATTTCATTATATAAGGTTTTTTTTCACTTTCGCTATTTTATTTCTTCTTTTTAAAAAGTTTTTTCTTCAAAAATTTCTGTGACAAATAAAAAAATATTGAAAAAGCAATACCACTAAACCATCTCATTCACAAATTTTATTAAATTGAAATTTTATTCTCTTTTTTTTGTGATTTCTTTCGATATTAATGTATAAAATTATTTCTTTTAGTTTTTTCTTTTTTTAAATATTTTTTAGCAGTTTTTTCAAGAAAAAATATAATAAAAACTAATAAGTTTAAAATCTTTTTTCATATTTTTTTCTTCTGATACCATTTGTCGCCGAAAGGAAAAAAAGCTGTAAATTTGAGCCATTGTACACCATTATTAATTATACCAACTGCGTTGGTTGCGAGGGTATTTTTAAGCTTCGATCATAAAAATAGCTGAGGCCACGTTCTTTTCCACAGTTCAAATTTTTACATAGCTTATCCATCTGTGCGATCAAAATTTCTCCTTCTGACTTCATCAGTATTTTATTTATTGGTTGATTGCTTTTTACATGTCAGCGAGCTTTGATTCCTATGACGGCGCAGCGAAATAAATGACCTAATGATATAGGTCGTATCAATCCCCCTTTGATGTTTGAGCAGTTGATGAAATTCATGCGATGAAATTCTATCCACTCTGTCTCGGGTCATATTAAAGTAATTTAGGTGATTTAAAATAGATAGATAGATTCTCGGTATCTTCCACTCTCATTGGCCATATTTCCAGCCATATAATAAAATTTTACGCCCTCCGCTTCGATAGCTACTAATCCTGCTCCACTATTTTACATACTCCAGTCCTTTTTTTTCTTCAAATTCCTTAAGTTTCTATACACACTCGTATAATACCATTAATAATTGGAGATAGAATGGCTCTGTGACTAAATTCGGGGCGCTGATGGTGAGGTTCGATTCACAAAAATCTTGGTGGTGCTGGTGACTCACCTGTAGCGCCAAGGGACTCTCTGGCATTTTTGTTCAGTGCGACAAACCAGCGGAGCGAATTCATTCCCGTCAGTAACTGGGCAAAGGGCATCAGCTAAGGATATCGATATATAGAAGGTATAGCTGCAGTTATCGACCTAGAATTGCGTCAGTTTTTCTTGTCAATTTGGTTTAAGAGAATCATTTGAAATCTGGTTATTCATCCATCGAATTTTAAATATAGTTATTTTCTCAACATATTATATAATGAAAAGAGTGTCGTCTTGTTTATTTTAATTTTTAACCCTATTTTCGCTACATATATCGATATCAGTAAAGAGAGGATTGAATGCAAATCTGAATTAAACTTATTTCGAAGGAGTTTATCCTGTCCTCATAAACCTTAACTAGCGCTCGTGAAATAAATCCTTAATAAGTTCGATGTTCTCTGGAATGCAAGTTACGTTACATGACTTCCACAGCTCCATTCTATTAGTTGGTTCGATCAGAAATATTGTATTAAATGTTGTATTAAATGGAATAAGTTCTATCTGTTTGTTTTTTAGATCATTAACATGATTCACTGAAATGATTCGGTTTGGAATATGCTAACTTCCACAATTTTTTGACTTGAGAATCGGTTTATTTTTCGACATATTCTTTTTTACACGTCAATTTTATGTGGATCTGGGCTAGAGCCATAACATAGTCGTAATCCGTTAAGGTTTATTAACGAAATTTTTATACGTTTCAAATCTTCTCTGGTAATATAAAAAGTATTTTTTTCATTGACAAAGTAATAATGGTATTTAGTCCGAGAATTTGTTCAATTTGTGTGTTACATAATATAATCTGTAGTGATTACATATATATATATATAATTTAGAAATGGAATGGCTCAGTAGATTAATTTTCTTATTACTTTTCTTTATTTTTTGAACGCTGAGATTCTACTCCCGATAGGAAATATTTTTGGAAAATTCGGATGATGTTGACGACAGATTTGTGCTTCTGTCGTCAAGTGACTACCAAAATTTGTCTGTTCCATCTGGTGCATTGAGTAAACCTAACTAGAAGTGGGTAATAATAAATAATAATAAATTAATGAATAATGGGTAGGTTTTCAAGTTGCATTTTCAAGTTTTCAAGTTTCTTGTATTTGAAAATTTGTTTATGTTTCGGCGGTAATGTTTAATTCTTTGAATGATTGTTGATGAATGTGGTGTGTTTGTGATTTTTTTTTCATATTACCTGTGAAGAAATGAAAAAATTTTTCATCTGAAGTAATTCTTACTTAAGCAGTCTAAATAAAATATCTGCGATAATTTTTTGTAATCTTCTGAGATATAAAGGAAGTTTTTCTTTATATTTTTTTCATTATTATTTTTTCATTTTTTCCATTATTTTTTGTTGACTTATCGAATGTTTTTACAAATTTTATATTATATAATTTTATTGTTTTTGTATATTTCCTTACTTTTTAAAATCGTTTTTATTTTATTTATAATTTTTTATTTTAAAATAACGTAATATATAGAAGTCCACAGAATCTTTGTCTTATTATTCTCTACAGTTCTCTGAGGAATTCCCCATTTAGTCTTGGAAGGGTCTAAGCCATATACTAAATATATTCCTGTAAATTATGGCAGCTACTTGGTTATGTTTTTCAGTCTGTTTGCATTTTATATCTTATATGTTGGACTTTTTCTGGGATTTTTGCATAGTTTGCATCCTGTATCTTCTCAATGCAATGCCTCAATGTTGGTCCGACTTTTAGTCCTGCTTTCTCCAACCACTGGAAAATGTCAGCTACTTCAGCTACCTCTGTTGATGGTGCAGTCCATGGTATCACCATTGTATTTCCTTTGCTTGATGTTCTTTGTATGTCTGTCATATACTCCAGATATGCTTTCAATGACTCATCCTTTGGTAAAACTTCAGGCTGGAGTAAGCTTGTCCAAGAATCCGGGTGATTCTGGCGACTCATTTACACTTCTGTCGCCAAGGGATTCCTCGTTGCGGAGCAAGTTTAATGGTAATGATGAGTGCTTTAAAAATATATATTATATATTTATATATGATTATTAAAATATATATTTGAAAAGTTCTTATGAAACAAATAAATAAATAAAATTAAAATAAAATCTTTTCTATTGTTTATTGTTTTGAATGAGTCTATGAAATATTAAGAAAATAATTGCTCTATTTTCTGAATTTTTCTTAAGGTTTATTGCATATCTGGCAATTTGGAGCGTCAACCGTTGTTAGTGGAAGATTGGACATTGGAAAACGATTTTGCTTTACCTTCATTGAATAGTTGTTTTTTAATTTTATTTATCTTCAAAAATCGTGCGAGAACTGAGAAAATTTTTATTTTACAGTTTAATAAAATATGAATTCTGAAAAATCTAATTAACCAAATTTTCAATTGTTTAATCTTGCAGGAAATTATAAGATGAACCAAATAGGTTTTGGTGCAGCTGTTCCACCAGATAAAAATTATGCCCAGTTGGTTGATGGTGACGACGTCATTCATATATTTGGTTATAGAACAAGTGCATCAAAGACAGTAATCTCTAATTTCTAATCTCTAATTTTTTAATTTTTATTCGGAATCTTTCACATTTAATTTAATATGCATCATTTTTGATTATTTCTCCAGTAGATGATACAGTGTTTTATAAAAAATTTTTTTAAAATAAACTGTAATTTGTTAATGGTGACCAAATGAATAAATAATATAGGTTTTAACATGGATTCTCACCATTCTAACATTTGGATTGTTTCGATTATTATTACATTGGTGTCCAAATTTGCTAATGTGGTGTACATCTTCTTCTTGTTCGCTTCACGTTGCAGATTACGTTTTCGTCAGGTGAATTTATTTTCTTTATTAAACTTTTAACAAGCAGAAATTTAACTCAGTAAAAAATATTTTCACTTTTTTTATGTTCATTTTTATTTTTAGAGATAGCCATATGAATGTAACGTCGCGTCCCATACATGTATTACGAAGTGGTGATGGTGATTATATTGCTGTTCCCATTGGTGGTTTCAGGATTACAAACGTCCATATGTTGCGTTACTTCACATACAAAAAATTAAAATATATTTGGTATGCAGAAGAAATGAGATTTATCGAAATTTCATCATTTGATGATGAAGTTAGTTAACCATTTTCATGATCATCTTTTTCTTTTTTTTTTCCTTTTTTGCTTGGAGAATTCATTCAGTCAAACGTTTTTAGAATAGTAAGATTATAAATGATATTGGTTTTTACAGGTGGATTTCACCTTTTTCCACAGTTTGGTTGAATGCGGTTTTTCATCGACCGATGTTTTAAAAAGGAGAAAAATTTATGGAAAAAATTTCATACAGATTAAACCAAAGCCTCTTTTTTTACTGCTTTTCAGAGAAGTGCTTACACCTTTCTATCTATTCCAGATCTTCAGGTTCATATATATTATTTGAGATTTAAACATTTTTTTTGCGTCAGCACAAATTTTTGATCGTTTATTATGTTTTAGTGTCACAGTTTGGTTTATGGATGATTATGAGATATATGCGAGTGTTATTGTAATCATGTCCATGGTGTCTATCGCTCTTGACATGTATCAAACTAGAAAACAAGAAAAAGGTCTTATGAATATGGTTCACACATCTGGTATTGTTGAAGTCGTAAGAAACGGTGGTCGAATGGAACAAGTTGGAAGCGATGAAGTAAGATTGATATATTCTGAAATGGTTTGAAAAATTATAAACAACGAATTGCACATATTTAAAATTAAATTATTAGAAATTCTATAAAATTGTTCATTTTCTCCTCCGTAATCTATTTTCTTAATATTGTTTTAATTATAAGAAAGTTTAATGGATAAGTTTATTGATGTTTTGATAGTTCTTGCGAAAATATCAACAATATTATGCCTTAATCTATATATTTTTTAATGTTACAGTTAGTTCCGGGTGATGTAATATTGATTCCTTCACATGGATGTAAGATGCACTGTGATGCTGTTTTGATGAACGGTACTGCGATTGTTAATGAATCTATGCTAACTGGTGAATCTGTTCCGGTCACTAAGGTTTGTATTATTTAAATAATTTTAATTCATTCGTTATTAATTCCTTTATGATTCTTAAATAATTTAGATTTTTAATAAAATTAGATGTGCTTTTCATTTTAATTCCGAGATTCTTTCACACAAAATAAAGTAAAATTTTTCACTTTCCATTAAGATTCACAAATTTTTCACATTTTTATTATTTTTGTCGGTTGTACTATAAATGATCAAAAAAATCGAATATCGATTATTCTTTTTTCATTAGTCAGATTTTCAGGTGGCACTGCCAGAGGTTGATGATGAATGCATTAATTTATTCACTATTAAGGAACATTCGAGGCATACATTATTTTGTGGTACCCAGGTTTTACAAACACGGTACTATAGTGGAAAACGCGTTAAGGTCAAACTTACTAATAAAAAAATGTTTTGATTTATCAGAATTCTGGTACTGCGAGATCAGCTTTGTGTATTTTATATATTTGTATATATATATAAAAATTGTATATGGTAAATAATTATATATACATATATTTCTCACAGTTTTAAAGAGGTCACTTTATAGGCAATCGTACTACGTACTGCTTATTCCACTTTAAAGGGTCAGTTGGTTCGTTCTATAATGTATCCGAAACCTGTTGACTTCCGCTTCACCAAAGACCTGTTTAAGTTTGTCGGTTTCTTGGCATGCATTGCAACCATTGGATCCATATACACTCTTGTGGTGATGATTTATCGTGGAAGTTATTTGCGTCCAATTATTATTCGTTCTTTAGACATTGTTACGATTGTTATACCGCCTGCATTACCAGGTTTAGTATATCTCATTTTTCCATATTGTATTCTCTCATGCCCTTAAAATCTCTGTGTGGATATATTGGAAAATAGTTATTGCCATAGCTATTAATAAAGACATCGAACTGTATGCATAATATATGTCGGATAAGCATTAAACACTTTTATTTTGCTTCAATAGCAATAAAATATGATAATTTTAACCATAATTTTTTATACCATAATTTTAACATAATTTTTTTGTCTGAATATATATGGTATAGGTAGGTATAAGATGGGTCCCCATCACCATCTGAACTTTTTTTGAATGTTATTTTTTAAAATAATAAATAATTTATTTTTTTAATTGACAGAATCAAATCCTTGTTTTTAAAGTTTTAAATCTAACAAAAATTTTGCCCATATATATAGATTGTTTTTCAGCTGCAATGAGTATAGGAATATTGGCAGCTCAAATTCGTCTACGAAAGAAGCAAATTTTTTGTATTTCACCTTCAACAATCAATACTTGCGGGGCAATTAATACGGTAATTAAAAATTCAAAATTTTCATCTTATCTAATTTCATCTGTATATTCTTTATAAATTCTTCAGGTATGTTTTGATAAAACAGGGACATTAACTGAAGACGGTTTGGATTTCCATTGTCTCAGGCCTGTAAATCGCTTTGGAATCAAACCTTATTTTGAGGGTGAGATTGATACTTTCAATTCAATAAAGCTGATACAGTATGGAGAACTTATCAAGGCAATTTCTTGCTGTCACAGCCTAACGAGGTTCAAAATTTATTTTTATATCTTAAGTTTTTTTTCAGAATTATCTTTATTGTTTTTATTTCTTACTTCACAGGATACATGATAAGTTGTGTGGCGATCCACTTGATATCATTCTATTCAAGAATACGGGATGGTACTTGGATGAAAATATATGCAGCAAAATAGATGAAACAGATCGTTTCGACCTTCTTCAACCAACGGTCATTCGCAGTTCTTCGGATCATACGAGTTTTTTTGGGGAAATTGAACTCTCTATTATTAGGCAATTCACATTCAGGTTATTTTGACTAATTTTATTTTTTAAATAATAATACTAATTCTATAATACTAATTTTTTAAGTAATTCCTGTTTTATAAGTACTAGAAATTTTTTTATTTATAAATTCTTTAAATAAAAGGAAAGTTTAAAAAATTAATTTTTGTTCTATATTCGCCGTTCTGATTAGGTGGGCTTGTCAGGCTAATTTCGCTCGTCGATGTTCCGAAATGAATAACACTGATTAAATTTTAAAAATAATTAAAAAATTAATAAAATTAATTAATAAAATAGACAAAATTAATAAAAAATTTGAGAACCATGCCTTTTCTTGCGTTAATTTGCATTTAAGTTTATAATTTAATAGAGCTCGTTGTTTTTTCAATTATTCGTTCATTCTTCAAAGGAATTTATATCTTTGTTGAATTGGTGATTTAAAGATGAAATTTTTGCATAGTTCTCACTCGTCATAAATATGTAATATGTCATTCCCTTTAATATATTTTTACTTTTGTTTCAGTTCGTCACTACAGCGAATGAGCGTTATTGTACACAATCCTAAGGAAGAATCGCGGAGTATGTCTATTTATTGTAAAGGATCTCCAGAAATCATTGCGTCTCTTTGTCGCCGAAACACAATTCCGGAAAATTACACGGTACTTTCCACAAACTTGTTGCCAATGGATGTTTGAAATTGTTAAAGGTAATCTTTAAAATTTTCACTTTTTTCAGAACGTCATCAATGAATATGCACAGCATGGTTATAGGTTGATCGCCATAGCTTATAAAGAGTTGTGCATTAGTTTTGCCAAATCGCAGCGTGTAAAACGAGAATCGGTTTGTATATATATATATATATATATATATATATATTTCGTTTTTGCTATCGCTATTTTTGATGAATTTTTATATTAACTAAATTAAGTGCATTAGAATTTTTATTGTTAATTTCTTCTTTTGACAGAATGTTTATTGTTTGTGAAATCTTGGCAATTAATTTTTTTCAGAAGTTCGAAAATTTTTTTAAAATTTAAAATTTTTAAAATTTTTTTGCAATCTGGATAAACTTCAATTTTAAGGTTGAGTGTGACTTAGAATTACTCGGTATCATAATCATGGAAAATAGACTGAAACCACAGACAATTGGTGTGATCAATCAATTAAATAAGTACCTTTTCTGATATTTTCATATCCCAAATTTCTTTTCCTATAATTATTATAATTCAGTAGTTCTCGCGAACTAGAGGTTTCAAGTCCGCAAAATCAAAATGTAGCGAAATGAAATATTGCGTTGGATTTGCTTGCTGATTCGGATTCGGATATTTACTACTAAGATAAGATCAGCTTATTTGCGCCGATTTGTAATACGAGATGGTGCAACAGTATAACAGTACTTCATCGAATTATAGTAACAGTATTATAATAACAACTGAAGGAATGCATGGCAGTATCCATCGGAGGAGAATAATGCAAAATATATAACTATATATAACTTAAGTATATAAATATATAACTTAAGCTTATTATAAGCCTATTATATAACTCAAGAACTGATAGGTTCGCTGAACCATATGCTTACAACTTCGACAGAAGAAGAAATAATATCTGTTATCCATAAGCTTAAGACCAATAATATTCCGGGAGAAGATGGTCTTCCAAACAATTTAAATCTATCGTCCTTCATAACACACCTTCAGCAAATGTACTCTCTGGTATGGGGAAAAAAAAATGTTACCAGATGATTGGAGCAAAGCAATTCTGAAGAAAGGTGATAGGACATATTGCGACAATTATCGAGGAATAAGCCTACTAGACGTCTCAGCGAAAATTTTTACTTCCCTGCTACTCAACAGACTTATGGAAGTACGGGACAGCAGGATGCGCCCTAATAAGCTGGTTTCAGACCAGGGTGCTGTTATGCTGACCAGATATTCACGTTAAGAAGGGTGTTGGAACATCGTTTCAGATATTTGCAACCTACTGTCACGTGTTTCATCGACTTTGCGGCTGCCTTTGATTCAATTGATAGAAAGGCGCATTGGAGGGATGGAATGCGACGGTGTTCCAGAGAAAGTCATTCGACTCACAAAGACATTTTATCAGCGTAAGTGGGCGCAGATCTATGTATTGGGAACTGACTTTTTAGACATAAGAACTGATGTCCGCTTCCTTTCCTCTACATTATTTAACTATGCAATAGATTGGATAATAGACATCACTTGTCGGCATCGAGAATTATACAAATCAGTCCGGAGCATAATATCATAAACTCTAATGATTTAGTCCTTTTTGCTGTTACGACGAAATGCTAATGCAAATAGTGCTAAGCAATTGTAATTGCAACGAGAATCAGACTCAGGACCAATGTAATTAAACCGAGTCTTTTCGTCTTACCAGAAGCTGGCGAAATATCTGATTTTATCACTTTATTCCCAGTTGAGAAGTGCCAGATTTTAAATACTTTGGGTCCACTCTAATACCAAATGGCCAGCCAAAAGACGGCATTATAGCCCGGATCACGATAGCTAGAAATGTTTTTCTGCTTGACGAAATATTTATGAAGCCGTCGTGAAATTACCATTAAAATGAAAGTCTGCATCTATATAACCGTGATTCGTTCGATTTTGTCATATGGCTCTGAGACATTGCCAATGAAGTGGAGGATATTAAGAAGCTATCTTTCTTTGATCACTCTTGTCTAAGGTATATTTTACGGGTCCATCGAGCGGATAAAATATCACATGATCGCATCCAGCTTCATTCGGACACCACCTGTATTAATAATATTATTGCAGAGTGTCGCCTTCGGTGGTTAGGTCACGTTCTCCGTCGTCCACCACAGGAGTAGTCGCATATTTCGTTACTTGCTATTTCGTTACGTATGATGATTGGCGTCAAAAGCGAGGTGAGCCAATTAAGACCTGGGCTGATACGGTCAGGAAAGATTTTGAAGGTATAAGTGGACCAGCGATATATGGACTTAGACGATGAAAAAGGAATGGCTTCTATTGCTGTTGACGATGGCATCAGACTGCGCCGCTTGGAAGCATCTTACCCTTGTAGCTGTTGGAACCATTCTAACGAGTAATGTGAGAGTAATGGTTAGAAGAAGAACTTATTATACCACCAAAGGCCTAAAACCTTTCCATCATTCGCTGCTCTGTGACTACTCGTAACACTCCGGCTGTCCTAATTCAGGATATTCACTTATAAAACACTCTGGTAACACTCCGGCTATCCTAATTCAGGATATTCACTTATAAAACATAAAACTATTGTTCACACTGGGCTAATTATTTGGTGGAATTCGATCAGGTGTCAGGTGTTGATTTTAATGAACATTGTAAAGAAAATTATAATAAAATAAAGTATTATAATAAAAAAATAAATAAAATAAAACAATTTTTTTAATAAATATGAAAGTGTTCTATTAAAGCATTTATAATGAATAAAAATAAGAAAAGAGATTGAATTAGTAATGTTGAATTGAATAAATCGAATAACTAATTTTTTTATAATGATATTAATACATAATTTTTTTTTATAATCAAGCTGTTATAAATGCTTTAAAATCATTTTGTTTAAAATTTTGAATTTTGAATTTTTGAATTTGAATTTTGAATTTTCAGTTGAATTAAATTTTCAAATTGAATTGTTTAAACTTTAAAATTATATTAATGCTTTAAATTTATTTTGTTTTATTAGTTTTCTGTTCGGGCAATGTTCTTTGCGTCAAATGACTGGCATTAAGTTTAATGTGTTTCGGAATTTATTTTCTATTTAGAGCAAGAATTAGGACAATAATGGTTACTGGTGATAACGTTCTAACAGCAATGAGTGTTGCTCGTGAATGTGGAATAATACAGCCAAGAAAGCGAACATTTTTGGTTGAATTATTGCATGATGGAGCGGGTGATGGGTCCAAAAAATTGGTTTTAAAACCGGTATTTCTTTTTTTTACTATTACTATTACTATTTATTATTTTTATTTCTTTTTGATGAATTGTTTACCTAAAAAATATTTTTAAATCAAGAATTAATCATTATTTCCTTTCTTTTTAAATAATTTTTTTTTAAAACAATTTTATGCATGATAGACATAATGATGAAATATAATTTCAGTCAGTATCATCTTCGGAAAGTGTTGTGGACGATAATTTATCGTACGATGACTTAGAGCTTGGCTACTTGGTCAGTTCCAGTTATCAGTTAGCAGTAACAGGTTTGTTTTAAATTCTGTAATTTAGTTACCAATTAGAAGTCGCGGATTTTTTTCTTTAAAACCTTTAAAACCATTTTTGTTTTGTATTTTAATTTGATTGCTAAATTATCAAAAGTAGACATCGGCGTAATTATTTTATATAATTAAATTTTGTTCATTTCAAATTTGTTTTGTATTTTTGTCGTATTAGCATTAATTTTTTTTGAATAAAAATACCATATCTCAAAGCATTGAACCTGAAATTATTTTAGGTCCAGTTTTCTCGCTGATTTGTCATGAATATCCGGAATATGTCGATAAGCTAGTAGCCGTCTGCGATGTTTTTGCGCGTATGTCTCCAGATCAGAAACAATTATTAGTGAATAGATTGCAGGAAATCGATCTAACAGTTGCCATGTGCGGTGATGGTGCAAATGATTGCTCTGCACTTAAGGTTTTTTTTGATTACATCATAAATTTATTTGATTATATCTCATAGCTTTGCGAATAGTTGGGATAGTTTATATCGGTTTTTTTCCTATAATCATGCAAATTTAGTTAAAATTACTTTCATTCATTTAATCACAAATATTTTTTTGCTAATAGAATTATTTTGATTGAATAATTTTAACTAATTACTTTTTTAACTAATTTTACTGTATTTTTGCACAATTGGCTACAGGCAGCCCATGCTGGTATTTCGCTTTCTGAGGCTGAAGCATCGATAGCTGCTCCTTTCACTTCATCAGTTCCGGACATACGATGTGTGCCTATGATAATTCGAGAAGGTTTTGTTCCTACTTTATATCTTTGCCTTTATTTAAATCTATCAGAATTAATTAATGAATTTTTTCACAGTTTTTATCTTGTTGTGGAGTTTTCAGGTCGCGCAGCTTTGGTGACTTCATTCGGGGTCTTTAAATATATGGCGGGTTATTCTTTAACGCAGTTTATTACAATTATCCATCTTTACTGGATTAGTACGAATTTAACTGATTTTCAGGTCTTTTCTCTTAATGAATTATTAACATATTTTTTAAAAATCTGTTTGGATGATAGCACGAGAGAGTCAATTGGGGTTCGAAGTATAGGTCCACAGCATCGGCTACCTGGATTTTACTTTTAATGATAGATTTATCTCCGTTGAAAGGTAGAAATCAAACATGTAATGTTAATCCGTGACCTTAATCAAATTCGACTGCTCGTCCATCTTATTGCTTTTTAAATAGTGAATATCGTTCTTCTTATCAGTTTTTTTTCAGTTCTTATATATTGACTTATTTCTGGTCACATTGATTGCTCTTTTCTTTGGTAATACGCCTGCTTGCGAAAAGTTGCATATAAACCCGCCTCCAACGAAATTGTTGTCCTTAGGCTCTGTATTATCCATTATCGGCCAATTGTTGATTGTTTTTTTCTTCCAAGTTGGTCATTTTCATCAAATTTTATGAAATTTTATAATCGATTTGTTTTTATATTCTAATAGCAAACATACGAGAGGCAATTGAAACTGGCATTCTTTTCAGAGTTTTGTATTTGTTTTTACTGCTTTGCAACCATGGTTTAATGTTTACATCTCAAAATTTGATGATACTCCTGAGGATAAACGTAGCATGCAGGTCAGTCATTTTCTTTACACATTTTCTTCATTTTTTTATTGAGGGGACATTGGCTTATTCATTGTCTTGTCTTTAACTTTTTTTTTTAAATTTTATTTTTATTTTATTTTAGGGAACGGCTGTTTTTTGCGTGTCCATGTTTCAATATATTACTTTGGCCGTTGTTTATAGCAAGGGTTTGCCTTATCGGAAAACGATTTTTAGTAATTGGCCATTGCTGACGAGTTTAGGTAAATTTTTCTTTTTCTTGTGAATTATATCTTATAATCAAATTTCTCTTTCTTCAAAATTTGCCTTTTTTGATTTATGTTGTTTTGAGATATCACTGGATCTTTTCATTTTAAATAATTAAATTTGAATATTTGTTTTCAGTTGTGCTGGCTGCAGTATCTACTTTAATTTGCCTATATCCGCCTTTTTTCATTATTAGTATAATGGAACTCGATGCCATACCTGAATTCGGTTATCGTTTATTTTTGTTAATTATTGCTGTTATCAGCGCTGTGTGTTCTTATCAATTTGAAGTCTTCTTTATTGATCATGTTATTTTGAACATACGGGAAAAGTAAGCAGTATATCACTTCTTTCTTGGTTATCATTTTAATCTTTTAAAAGCAATCCTTTTTGGCATAACTGGCTTAAATCTTATTGGCTATAATTACGAATTATGCGTTAAACATTTTTTTGCTCAGTTTGCTTCTCCCATATTGTTATATTTCAGTATTAATGAATTTCATATACATTCATTCAAAGAAAATTTCCGATATTACTACTAATAGTTATATTAAATTTACAGGTGGAAAAAAAAGAGAAATTTGAACGTTGGGTCGTCTAAATCAAATAGATTTGAAAAAATCCTTCGTGATATTGGGTCTGAACCTTCATGGATTTTACCGATTTCTTGTGATCATTCATCTTCTTCAACCTTGATCTTTAGTGAAATTTCGAACAACTCAGATGGTATTATAATCGTTAAATTTAATTTTATTTTTATTTTAAACTGAATTGAAGGTAATTATTACTGAAATCTCGCTTGAAATGAAATGAAATGAATGAAATTATAATTTTAATTAATTTTAATGCTTTGCTTTCTTAGGGTGAGATTTGGAATCAAATGAGAATGACGATCAAGTGTGGATCGAGTATCATTATGAAATAATAATTTTTTTCCTTATAAATTAACTGATTTTCTCAAATTTCTATAGGAATCAGTTGTTTTTTTTGGAGACACGATTGTTTTTTGATGCCTTTTTCTAGTCGTAATAAAATGATTAACGAATGAGCAAGATTGTTTCAAATGATCGACTATCATTAATATAGTTGGAGCATAATTTTAAGATATATTTTTTGTTGTCTCCCTTACGCTTTTTATATTCATATTTCTTCAAATATTTTCATCATTTAGTTGCTAAATCGAAGAAAAATAGGTCCAAACTCATCACTGCTTTATAATATTTATTTATTTATTTATTGAATATCAAGTAGGATAGGAAGCACCATATGCCTGCGTTAATAACAAATCATAAAAATTAATGATAAAAAAAGAAAATATGGCAAAAATAAATAAATAGAGTTACAAAATAGTATAATTCGAAGTGAATGTGTTATACATAATCGAATAGTGAAAACAAGATTTCAAACTTCTTTCTTGGTTGTAATATAATTATCCTACAAAAATAGCTAAATGATTAAGCTAATCTAACCGTTTCCGTTTCGGCTAACCGTTTCGGATTTTTTAATATTGTCATACATAAATCATTGTGGTCACCTTATTTTCTTTTTCTTTTTAGTGATTTTTTTCGTCCTCTGCAAAACTTATATCAAAAGTAAGATATAGAATATAGAAGTAGAATACAAAATTAAAACTTAAATATAATTTTTAGAAAGTTTGATCAGCAAATATTTGCAAAAATTTCAGCATAATCGTAAAACATTTAATCGTGATCACTATGGTTAACTTTACTCTGCTAGCTGTCGAACTAGTCAAATTTTTATCAGGGAATCACTTGGCGATCTAAATATAGGTAAGTGAGAGCGTCACTCGGCATATCTGCATTTATGAACAACAAGGTTTCCATTTAATAGTTTGAATTAGGATAATTAAATATTTAAATGATAGCTCTAATGATCTCTTTGAATTCTATGGCTCTATGAATGGATCGGTAATTTCTTATAGCTAAAGTCATTTGGTTTAAATATTCCATCCAATTATTTAGATATACTGGTGAAATATGGAAGAAAATGGTCTATTTGTAGAAATTATTGCGAATAATATTCTATGGGTCCGACTGGAAATAACCGTCCACGCAGGATTTCCGCGGTTTACTAAATCTTGTTTAATAACACATTAATAACACTAATAAAAATTTGAATGAAGGTGGCTGGTGAGGAATAATGAAGGTTAATTATCATAACATTATTACCCTAATGTACAATAAAAATAATAAGAGCGAATAATAAAAAGATGTGACGGGCGAGACTTATATACCCGAACCTACTCGCATCTCATCGACAATTCATCATTAATTTATTAGCTGGAATCTTTATTAAAATTGTAGTTTGCCTTGTATATTATATGTTATATATATTATATATGGCCGTAAAAAAATACAATAAATAAATAAAATATCAACAAAGGGTATTTTAAAGAGCAGTCAAGGAATGAGAGAATATAAAAACGGAAACAGATTTTCGCTGATCGTCAAAGGATGTTCAGAAACATTTAGAAGACACGGCGTCAGAAGCTAAATACAACTGAATTTCAAGGAATAATTAATAACAGTGATAACTGATGATAAAAAAAGTTTACGATATGCAAAATCGAATGCTCTATATGCAAACATTTCTTAAAATATCAAAGCAAAATTCACGAATTCCTATGGATACAATCAAGTAAATGACGGTTGCTTTAGCAATCCGTCCGCTTCATTCTCCGCTAATAAGATTCTGATTTATTTACTTAAATAAAAACTGTTTGTTCTACATTTTTTGGATTAAATAAATCTTTTGTGAAATTTTGTTTCTTTAAAATGCAAAAATTTATTCGGAATATATAATTAAAAACTAGTGGAATAATAATCAATTAATCACTCTTCTCAACGGGAACAACAAGAAGCAATTTCTGCAGACCTAACGTACATGAATCTGCAATTAATCTTTTATCGACAAATTTAAAATATTTTTAATCATATTTTAATCGCTTATAAAATTTCACTATTTCGTCATTTTGCATATTATTAATGTTATTTATTCGCTTCTAATAAAATCTATAAAAGTGATATAAAATCTATAAAAGGTGGAGAAACTCGATTTCTACTCAATTCGATAGTTTAGATGATTTAATAAAATATACCCATAAATTCGTTTACGAAACCCAATTTTCGTGACCAATAAACAAATATCATATACGCTGGAATCCCCGTTAACATTATACCAATTCCAATCGCTGAAAGGAATTTCTTTTAGGCATTCACGAAATAAACGAAAACTGAATAACTAAGTAGCTTATATCAGACAAACAATAAGGACAGATGAAAGAGAACCTGTGTCAACTGGTGCTTGATATACCGGGAAAACAACTAAAAAGACACATCCAGCGAAAAAAATTATTGGCCATGTTAAATTGACTTTCAGAGGCCTTGGGTATTTACGTGGAGGTTGTTTTATTCTATAATTAAGGTTACTTTATAATCAAAAGAGAAATATATCTTAGATTGAAATAAACCTCTTTCATAATTGTTTTTGAAATGTGTAATCCGGTTTCCAAATTTTTCTATAATCGTCGTTGCAATAAAAATCAAAATATTTTCCAAGGATCTCCAAATATGCTAAATAAACTTTTCTCACCCCCTATGAGTGGTCGTCTTCTACCAAAAGCCTGGGAGACTAACGGTTCTGCACAATAGCTATGTTCTTCTAGATAGAGGCCTCTGATGTTCCTGGAATCTGCTGAAACCACCTTTCTAGTTTAGAGATTTCCAAGTGCTTCAGTTATCGCTGAAATTACTTTATTTCCCACATCTTCTCCAGTGTTTCTTCTTTCAGCTCTTTGTATTTATCTAATTAATTCTTCCTGACATTTCTATCATAAGGTATTACTATATCTGTCACCAGCGCTAATTTCCGATTCTTGTCTACTACCACGATATCTGGTTGATTGGCCAGTAACTGTCTGGATGGAGAAATCCCATAGAATCCTCACCTTATTCCCTACGATTTTTTGAAGGATTTACGGAAGAGTTACGGAAGAGAATCTAAGCCACTGAGCAGATATTCCTGTAGAAGATGTCAACTACTTGATTATGCGTTTCAATATTTGTTTCCCCTGTATTACATCCTACCTCTATATGTTGGATATGTTTCTGGAGCATTTTTGTATAGCCTGCATCCTGTTAGTGTGGTAGATCCTTGTTTCGATGGATCTGGTATTTAATTCTCCACTCCTGTGCTGCTATAATCAATGCCTCAGTGCTGCTTTTTAGTCAGGCTTTCTCCAACCACTGGTAGTGTTTCACATTATCAGTTACCTCAGCTATCTGCCGATGCTGCAATCCATGGAGGGCCTTCCCCATGGTGTTTCCTCTGCTTGACCGTTTTCCAATATCTCATATCATAAATATATGTTTTCAGCAACTCATCCTTTGGTGTCATCTTGCTATATGTCCTGATGGCAAGTCCAACCTATCAATCATTGCTACCTTTTTTCTCTTTATTATCATCTGACAACATTTCTCTTAAGGTTTTCTCCTTTACATACAAAAAAATGTATTTGTGCATACTTATTATTTATGGTAATTCTTTTAAAATTTAAAAAAAGATAGGTAAATACTAAAATGCTGCTGCAGAGATACAAAAAATGGAATTTTTCATAAAAAATGTTGAATGAAATAAATAAGGTAAAAAAAATGAAATAAAAAATGCATATAATTAATTAATTGATTACTCCTTCTATTAAAAATGTAAATCTTTGAATGATTTTTGTTATTTTCGATAAATTAAAGTTAAAAAAATATTTGGAAAGTATTATCATCATTCATTCATCAAATGTTTTCTTTATATTTTATTTTAAAAATTAAAAAATTAAAAAATTAAAAAAAAATTAAAAATTTAAAAAAAATTCCTTTTTTTCTAAATCTATTACTCTTCAATCAAATATTCATTTTTCAAATTTTAAATGAAAATAAATTTATTTATCAAATGAAGGAAACCTTAAATAAAATAATCCAGCAATCGCAATACCAATAGCCAACCAATTCACTATTTGTACGTAATTAATTAACGTGTAAATATTATCGGATAATAACAAATATGCCATTGAAAAAACTGCCTGAAAAAGTTAAGCGAAGTATTAATAAAGTATTAATAAAGCGATGTATTAGTTTATATTTCTTAGACCTTTTCCTCGATTTTTTTGCCAAAAAATCCATCAAAAATTCCTTAAAAAGTGAATATCTAATAATTCATTCATCGTTATTAAAACTTTTTTCAGTAATAAAAAATGTTTTTTTTATCAGTTTTTATTTTAAAATATTTTTCGAAGATTTCAAATATTTAATATTTAATATTTATTTAATATTAATATTTTTTACGCAAGAAAATGAACAATGAATCAAATATTTATTTTCTATTTTCTATATTTAATTGTTCCTTATTTTTTGTAAAATGCGAAAAGGAAAAACATATTCGAATTCACTTCATAACTTTTAAAATTTTTAAACGGTTTTCGAACTTTAAAATTTTGTTCGATTACTTTCAGTCAGAATTACGATTTATTCAAAAACTTTAACCAATGTTTTGTAGTAATATACCGTAAACAAAACAGCTGGAATTGGTGTATTGAAATAAGGATTAATAAAGCTTAAAACCCACGGCATATGTTTATGGCGTCCAGCAACGAAAAATAACCTGCAAAAACGAATAATAATAATAATAATAATAATAATAATAATAATAATAATAATAATAATAATGATAATAATAATAATGATAATAATAATAATATATATAATAAATTAATGTTAGACATCGAATAATTTTAGACATTAAGAAATTATTTAAGATCTTCAACTATCTCCAATTTTAATTTAATTTATCGACATTAGTTATAAACTGTGAGCATGTGATAATAATAAGAAATATATTTACACGTTAAAACTGGCAAATATTCTAGATTTCTTCACCAAATTAAATCAAGTATAGACTGGTTTAACTGGATCCACTGGCTAATGTGATAAAAATTCCTTAATTTGAAGCTAAAATTGCAAGTAGATCCTCACCATCATACGAATTTCCCTTTTAATTTTCTTTTTGCTCATGTTAAGCGAACCTATGACGTCTCGATAGTCAAAGCAATCGTTCGACTAAAAAACCAACTGGTATAACTAATTATAAAATGGCGAAATTTGAACAAAATGAAAGTTCATTTTTTATGATCGAAAGCATTTTATAGTGAAGATTTAATAGACCTAAGATGAAACGATGATTCCAAAATTTCTTCATAATCATCTAATCATCTTATTAATAATTGACTGATAATAATCATAAGTGAGGAAAATACGGACCTAATTTAGTGGCAAATGAATTACTAGGTTACTAAGCATGACAGCTAGTCGGAATGAAAATTAAATCAACTTCCTATTACCTTGATGTGGTGAGCATGACGCCATTTACGGTTCCAAAGCATGATGCTGCAACAAGTACTGGCATTATCCAAGCTACAACACCATAATATTTGTCTGCAAAATCTACTGCTATAGCATTCGATTCTAGAAGTTCTTCGAGTGTTGTTCCTGAAAAATTAGCCAAAAATTTCCTACACTGGTAGAAATTGATATATGAGCTTAATTAATATCCAACAGGCTCTTGTCGTCTGATTATCACCGAATAAATGAAAAAAAAACTTTGAATAGGATTTTGCAACAGTTCAAAAAAAAGGGTAACTATGACTGATTTCAACTTTTACCAAAAATCAAATTCCAGACAATTCACCAACTCTCTCTCTTCCCTCAAAAAATATGCCTTGAACAAAAAATTTCTCGCAGAATCGCTGACAATTAAATAAAAAACGTTAGAAAATTAAAAAATTAAAAGTATGAATAAATTTTCAAGTCAAAAAACGAATCAGAATTTTAGTTAGGAGGACAAAAAACATAATAAGCTGAAATTTACCTGCATAAAATGCAATGTTAGTTAAAGTATAAATAATCGTACAAATTGAACAACTAATGGCGATTGCCCGAGGCAAATTTCTGAAAATCATTTACGTTATAGGATCATTGTTCATTGATAATGTTCAACGATAACTTTTACGAGAAGTAAATTAAAATTCGTTATTAGTACAAATTACAACAGAAAAAAAGTAAATAATGCTTTCTATACGTTTTATTTAAGAAATCATATAATGGTTTACATTTAATGCGAAAAGACTTATTATAAGCGGAAAGCGATCAGAAATCGCGATTTTTTCATTTCTTCATTTTATATTATTCTTTCATGAATCAAAAAAAAGAAAAATGATGCAAAAAATATTTCAAATAATAGTTTAACAAACTTCAATGGGTCGATAAGTTCTTCGGTAATAAAATTCAAATAATTCCAACCATTATAAGCCCATAATCCAGAATAAAATGCAAGAGCAATGTTGCCAGGATCGAAATTACTGCCTTCCCAAAGATTTTCAAATGAATCGCGGTAGGCTTAACATTAGTTACATATATATATATATAAAAGTTTTGATAAAAATTGGCATTTCAAATGAAATTAAATATCGCAAAATACTTACGATCTCCCATTATGAGAAGCACGATACCAGTTGAAATAATAAGAACCAAAGCAGCTAACTTCGCAATCGTGAAAAAATTTTGTATAAATGATACAAATTTAACGCTTAAACAGTTAACCAATGCAAGTAGTGCTGCAATAAATATAAACTTATATTTATATTGCAGTCTCTTAAGCTTTCAATGAATATTTTGGTAAAACTTACTAATACATCCAGCTGCCAGAAACTGAGGAGTTAAATTTGGCATGCCGCAATGTCGAAAAGTTGGCTGTAAAATATAAGTAGCGAATGTTATGGCAACAGCAGTTATCGTACAAGGCCTTAAATACAAAACACAACATCTACGATTCGTAGAGCGAAAAAGGAAAGAAGATTCGTTAATCATTTTTTTAAAGACATTGCTCACTTTGAACATAGAAATAGATGAGATATGAAAGACAAAGGTTTCTCCTAAAATTCCCTAAAATTTCTTTTTAAACTTTTTTCACTTTCAAAATAATGAAAAAAACGCACAAAATAAGAAAGAATAGTCGAACAACAATAGTCAATAGTCAAAATAAAAGTCAAAAAATTCACCTGACAATAATGCATTCAATCCACATACGCAAAAATCCCATCATAGGTCCAAATGCAGCCATAACGTATGCATAATCGCCTCCCGACGATTTTATAAAAGTACCTAATTCTGCATAACAATAGGCACCGATTGCGGAAAAAGCACCACAGATCACCCAAATTACTAATGACCAGCCAACAGATCCTGCGTCTATAATCTTTGCTAGTTTTATTAAATAGTATAAATATCTTATAAATAGTAAATCATGGATCTGCTTGAAAGTTTTTCACGTAAGAGCATCAAAAAATAAGAAATAATTTAGGGGGGGGGGGGGTGGAAGGCAATTCTAAACGACCTTTCAAATTTTCAAATGATGACTAATTCTTACTTTCATGAACCCCTTTTGGCGAAATGAAAATACCGGAGCCAATGATACAGCCAACGATGATCATAACGCCACCAAAAAGACCGATTGTTGGCTTTAAGCCCACCTAAAACAAAGAAGCGCTAGTTAACGTTGCATTTAGTATATTAAATATTTAATCATCTTTTGATGATCAATAGGGATTGCACTTAACATGCATAACAATTTATACATTATATATAACATACTGCTGCATACTGTATTGCTAACTGTATTGCAACAGTTCTGCATATCTAATTTAAATTTAAGCAAATGCTGTTAGAGTTTCTGTAATAATAATAACAGTGATAATGGTAATAATAAGAGGAGAAATGAATCTTTAGAACTTAAAGCTGCGATCAGTTTCACTGAAATTATTATTTTCACAAAGGCATGCATTAAAAGAAAGCTCACTTGTTCTGTAGAATCTTTTGTTGGTGATTGATAAACTGGTTCTTCTTCTTCCCTCATCACTTTCATCTATTAAAATATATGCATATCACAAACTGAATCTCAAAGTCTGCTAAATATTCAATTCAAATAGAAACCGCAGTGGGAAAAAATTTAAAACATTTTATTAAAACATTCTATTATTAATATTATTATTTATTATTATTATTAAATATAAAACGATTAAATGGCATAATTTTACAACAGAAACATTGTGGCGTTTAACAAAAAATGGAAAGATGGATCGAAATAATTTCCTATTTTTCTTATTTTCTTATATTTCTTCCTAAACAATTTTTTTAGAATTAAAGTACAGTCATCAACGTATTTTATGCAATATTTGCTTTATAATATTGCACTTTATGAATATTCGTTACAAGTTTTTTTGAAAGATTGTTTGCGTATAATGCCGAAAAAACGACGAATATAATAAAAGTATTAAAAAATGGATGTAATAAATGTTATTAAAGTACTTCGCGTTCATGATATTACTAATAGAATAATTCACTTATTTTGGTTTATTTGTGATAAGACAAATTTTGATAAAAAAATAATCGAAATTGATGGCAATAACAAGTTTAATAATAAGAAATTTCTCATAATTTCCCACAATTTCATATTTTACATTTTCGATTTTACCACGAATTTTATATTTTACATATAAAAAAATAAAAAATGAAACAGTTGTTACAAAAAAGATAAAGAATTCGTGCTATAGAATGCTGAAAAATGAACAAAGCAAATAAAAGCACACTCAAAATAAATGTTCACCACACAGCAATAATTTATGATAAAATTATAATTTGGCTTAATGCTAAGCCAACAATCAAAATTTGAAGGACATTTATTAAATTTAATTAAGAAAATTTGCTCAATAGAGTAAATTAGATGAAATTAAAGGAATAATGATGGTGATGATGGTTGGTAATTGGTAATTAAGGCTGGTGACCGGTAACTGCCGATGGTGATAATCGGATTCTTTTCAAGTTTATCGAAGAGCACTCAAGCGAATCACATCTAATTTTCTATAAATCGCACGACAAATTTCAAATATGAGAAATAAAACAAAAATTTCATTAAAAAAATAATAAGAAAATTATAGACAACGATATGTAGAAAAAAGGAGAAATTCGGATATTAATTAAAATGCTATGGGAAATGGAAACGATAAGATAAATTAAAATTCTCTTTTCTTTTGCAAATACATTTTCGTCAAAATTCTCTTTTTCCACAGTTAATTTCTCGCAAAATATTCTACGATGAAATTAACAAATATGCAAAAAGAATAAATAATGTTCATTCGAATAAAACTACTCGTTTTTTTCTATTTTTTAAAACCATATTTCCACTGAATTTTAAAATAATGTTAAAATTATTACTATATTCATTGTTATTATTGATCATCACTATTAATATTAATGTACTATTAACAAATTTTTTTGGTGGTAAAAGGTTTTTTGTTTCAATAATACAATTAATTTTTTCTGATTTTATCTGCGATTTTATTAAATTTATGTATCAAATTTTAAAAAGTCAAATTATATAATAATATATATAATAACAATAAATTAATAACAATATAACAATAATAACAATAATAATAATAACAATAAATTAATATATTAAAATTAATGGTAATATTTTTCCACAGTTAATCGATGTTTTACTAGCAAGGAAAACTGCCAACGAGAATAGTTCGGGTTCGAATCCATCCCACCCTGCTCAATCGCGCAGCAGTGGCGCTAAATAGCGGAAACAAAAAAGAAATAGAAATAGGTCAACGGTTTCTTCTGGAGTACCGATGCTGTGGTTCTACTCCGGTAATCCAGCAACAATCCATCAGAGTGGTGCTGGCGACTAACTTGCAGTTCTACCGCTTAGTGCTTCGAAAGATTTGCCTGGTCCGACAAGTCAGTGAAATGAACTAACCAGCACTGGTGAGTGCTTTCAGAAAGAGAATTCCAAGAACCAAGAATAACGGATTTTTTTCCACTGAAATAATTTCTTTATTTTTTAAATAAAAAGTAAAACTGTGCGTCATTTAAACATTTTCTCTGAATTTATTCATTATTACATAAATAATCAAAAATGATTTAAAATAAATTTGCGTTTATGCGCGTGCATTTACCACAAATTTCGTTGCAAACGAAAAAAAAATTTATTAAATAAAAAATTTGTTATAAGGCTTAGCACCGAAAGATACTTTAAAAAACAAACGAATTTGCTACGTCGATGGGAAAAAAAATAAAAAGTTCTGCAAAAAAATTCGTATTAAATAAAACAAAGTAATAAAATTTAGATTTCACTCGAGAACAATTAAATAAGTAATTTGAATAACTCATTCCAAGCAATAAGCCGATAAGCCAATAAGTGAAATTTCAGCAAATTTCAGCAAATTTATCGGAGAACAAAATTTATGAATCTGAAAAAGAAGTCCAGCGAGATTCAGAAAAATATCAAATGCATTCAGATTCACAACAGAAATGGCGATAAGGCTGAGGTGAGCTTCGATTGCTTTGATAAACGGCCTACAATAAAGAGCCGAAAAAAATAAGGCAATAGAGAGAAGCGTTTCTGAGCAGAAGAAATTGAATTTAGTTCGGACATGGATAGACAAATGGATAAATAGATGGATGCACAATCTTAAGCAAATTTGCATCACCATCGATCGACGTCGTTTTTATAAGATTTCAGCTCAAATTGCATCAAATTTTGCCTCTGATGCAATTATTAATAAATAAATAAATAATGGAATATGAAAACGATTCCAAAAGAATCTTAATTTGACGGAAATATATCGATGCTATTAAACCTCCACCTTTGTTTCTTTGAGTAGCTATGGTGATTGAGTAGAATGGCTCAGTAGGTTATTGCTCAATTCGGAGTGCCGATGCTGACGTTCTACTCCTCGCAGGAGTAAACCTGTCCAAAAATCAGGGTGAAGCTGGCGACTCACCTGCCACTTACTTCTATCGCCAAGGGACTTCCTGACATATTTGTCCAGTGCGATAAGCCAGAGAAGAGAGTTTAACCAGCAATGGTGATCAAAAAAAAGGAATTTATAAAAATGAACGCAAAATTGTTCAACATTACCTAAGAAAATTTTAAGATTTAAGAAAAGATTTAAAATTTTAAGAAAATGAAATTTTCACAAAAACTGCTGAAAAAGCCTATATTGGTCTTTAGAAATTTAATTTATTTTTATATTATTTTTTTTTTTTTTTATGTTTTATGCTTGCATTATTATTTCAGTAAACTTTTGCAGAACTCGATCCAAGAATCATATGCAAATTTCGCAAGTAATTACTTCAAAAATGGAAATATCTGCGGAGGAGTGCGTTAATTTCCTGGCTTTAGGCGAGTTGCTGCGGCCTTTTCGTTTTCCCATATTGCCCATGCTGCAACTTCTTTGAGTCTCTCTAAATCCTTTGCAAGCGAGAAAAAGACTTCACATTACAGTTTGCATATTTATAATGGGGAAATTGATAAAAATAAATAAATAATAAAATAAAACCGAAAATCGAATTCGAAAATTCAGAGTTAGCAGTGGAATTATAAGATGTAAAATCACTTGAAGAAATGGCATCTTTAGTTAATCGCATAAATTTGAAGCTATCGCACTGAATGAAACCCTTTTAGTCGTAAAATTTTACAAAAAACTGACATTAATAAATGAATAACAGTAGAAATCTTTCCTCTCAACAATTTTTAATTCATTTATCGAACTATAGCAATAATTTCACTTTCAGCATTCATCGTTGAATTCTGTCCACCCGATCATCCATCCTTCCACCCATCCGATCATCCATCCTTCCACCCATCCATCCGTCCACGCGACCATTCATTCGTCCATTTATCAATTTATTTACTTAGCCAATTTTATAATATTTAAAAAAAATTCACTTCACTCATTTGTTCCTACATATTTGTCAACGAATATTGTTTTTTAGTGTAATAAAAAATATTATCGATTTTATTTAATTGAAAAATTTGAAAATATTCAGAAGAAATGAAAAATATGAAAAAAAGAAAATTATTTTTCGCTTCACAGTTTTTTGCTTCCTTATTAACTTATGATTAAAACAATATAAACGAACACAAAAGTAATTTACTCATTGGAAAGGCTTTAACTCTGATCGGCAAAAAATTTTTGATATAACAAAAGAATCGAAATTTCCCTCAAAAAATTAAAATGAAACACAAAATTTAAAAGAAAAGAATTTAATAAAAAGTAAGAAAGTTGTTAGCAGCGCGCGTCATTTCCGGTTAGATTGGCTCGGCTGCCAAAAAGTCACCTGGCGATGGAGGCGCAGCTAAACTGCCAGTACGACCGAATTTTTGGGGAAAATTTACCCCTACCGAGCGCGATGGAGTCGAACCTCTGATGGCAGACATGAGCGAATTTATAAGTGGAAAAGAAAGAAGCCAAAAAAATAGAGAAAAATCTCCTTGCAAATGAAAAGAATCGGTGGGTAAATGGTGAAAAATTGGTACATACAATTAATACAAATCGCTTACAATTGCTTTCAGTCGCAAGTAGCAAATAAATGAATCGGCAACATTATTGATTCCATATTTCCGACATATTTCAGGTCATTCTGTTTGCTTTCTGGCATAAAACCTATCAGATTATAAAAGTCAATAATAATGTTGTTTGTGGAAAGAAGCGCTGTTCGCAGATATCTTTTCATGCGTATGCTTGGCACATCTTTGGTTGAATTGGTTGCATCAGCGACGAAGTGGTGGACGTTCGGCATACGTTAGTCACATACGCAGAGCTTGAATGTGGGGAGAAGGGAGAATGAGCCTCCTCGCTAGAACAGCCAAAATCTCCAAAAGATTAGAAATTATGACTAAAAATTACAAACAAATATAATTTTCATGCTTATCTCGATTTAAATTAATCGAAACCTAGAAATTCAGAGAAATGGCATTCAGAAAAAAAGTCGTAAATTGCTCGCGTGAATGCATAAATTGATGATCGATGCGTTCAAGGTGATTCGAAATTCCATAAATAAATGCTAAAATCATCATTATTTATAGATACTCCAGCTGATAGATGCAAGCAGTTTAAATAAAAAATTATCAAAAAGCAAAAACGATCGCCAAAAATAAGACCGCCCTAGGCGATCAGCCTGAATCAGCGATCCGCTGCAAGCGCATTTATCACTGTCAAAATATTTGCAAATCAGATGCATGCAATCCATTCATTCTTTTCGGAAAAATTTAAAGATAAGTTTGCTTAAAATGCTTTATTTTTTGGCTCATTTTTTAGAACCAAATATTTATTATTTTTTTCATTCTTTTTTGCTTTGTATTTTATAAATTCATCATTTTTACTATTACTGTAACGAATTTTTATTCCCATTAAACTATATTTTTCTATTGGATTTCGCAATATGAAGTTGCATTACGACGATGATTTCTGACGAAGACAAGCGCGCGACATTGTCTATTTTTCTTTTTCATCTTGGAAATACGCTTCAAAAGCGAAAAAATGGATTGACGAAACTTATGGAGATGGAATAGCTGGAAAAAGTCAAAGACTATCAGAAGACGGAAATGGGACCACCCAGTGATCAATCGTAGGTGATGAAGACTCATGGCAAATAACACTGGCGCAGCAACTAGGATGTGACCATTCATTAAAGCACGGGAAAAATTCAAAAAATCGAGAAATTGGTGAGAAAACATGAAATCATCGAACATGGCTCAGACCGAATGGCTCCTTTTTTGCTGGATATAAGAGATTTTTTGTGGAATATTGTCACTGGAAACGAGGAATGATTCACAACGACGAGCCTAAACGCCGAAAATTTTCATGGGCTAACTAGGAACACCAGTGGAAAAAACAAATATTACTATAAAAATTACAATATTACAATAAATAAAAAACAAATACGAATCGATGAGAATCAAACTTTAAAGACAACAATCGATGAGAAACGTCCACAGGAATTGAAAACCATTATGGATCTGGGTGGGGAAGTTTTTTCTATGCGATATATTCCCTCGCCCACGATCGATCCCATTATTATCTTTTTAGGCCAAAGGAATATTCCTTATCTGCTTATTTGTATTTCAAAGATATGGTCGATTCGAAGTCAGAGACATTTTATTACGATGGAATTTATAAACTGGCAAATAAATAGCTGAAAATGACCGCAAGTAAGGGAAAAAATATATCGATGATTACTTGGTGCTTTTTCCTGTGGTCACCTTTTAATTTACTTAGTGAATATTAAAAATCTATAGAATTGCAGGGAATAATCTGAAATTTCAAAGTGATCTTTCTCAAATTTACGATGAATTTACCTTAGAAAATTGCATTTCATTAGAGAAAATCAAATTCGACGAATCTTTCTTTCTTCTTCTAACAGCTCTCACCATTACTGATTAGGCTGAATTTTTTCAAAAATTTTGTTGAGCGGTCGTTTCAAAAATACTCTCGATTTATTTTTGTGAATCTATTTTTCATTTCTGATCACAATTCAGCTAAGTCCTCTTAATTTCTTTTTACCAAACAACGATTAAAATTAAAATGAAATAAATTAATTAAACAAATTTAATTAAATCAAATCAATTAAATTGTATAAATAATATATATATATTTCATATATCATACATATATATATATATTTTTTTCTTAATATCTTGAATATGCTGATGACATAACCCTTTTTATTTAGAATTTAGTTGAAAAACTACAAGTTATGCCATGCATCGATACTGAAGCGAAGTTCTCTAGCTCTGGATAAGATGAAAAAAAGATGAAAATGTTTTCGTCTTACACTAGACCCTATTTTTATAAATTCATCACAGGCTGAGGAAATGGAAGACTATATCTATCATAGACGAAATGACCGAGAGAAATTCTACCTCAGCTAAGAATGCTTTCTTCCTATGGCGAAATCTTCATGAAATCGCTAATAACATCAACAAAAAGCTCGCTCTATTTGATTGCAATATCTCATTATGGCTGTGGCTATGAAGTTTGGTCGGTGAAAGTGGTGGCAGATCTATTTTTTAATCATATATGCCACCGATGGAATTCTTTGCTCGAATACCAGATGCATTAACGACAAATTGTAGCATTCACTCTTATATTTATTACCTCGCAATTTGCCAAGCGCTGTGGTGGATAGCAAATAGAATGAATCAGCCTAAACCTGAAACGATTTTTTTTTTAAAAGTCCTCACCATTACTGGTAAAACTCGCTCTACTTGGTTTGTTGCATTGGGCAATATGCCAGAGAATTCCTTGGCGATAGAAATACAGGTAAGTTGCCAGCATCACCCGGATTTTCGTACATGTTTATTCCTACGGGGAATCGAACCTCAGCATCGATGTTCCCAACTGAGCAACAACCCACTGAGCCATTTCATCCCCAAATTTCACACGATAAGATGGAATATTTAGCACATAGGTTGCTCAGCGACATATGAGCGACATATGATTTAGATAGTGGACAAAGGAGTGATGCTGCTGCTTTAAATACAGCCATTATTCTTACAATCGAAGTCAGTCAAATCAAATCATTTAACTATTAAAATAAAAAGAAATTTAAAGAATAATAAATTATCTTGAAAGTTTCAAATTTATTCTAACTGAATTGGACTGAAACTAAATGAATCAGAAATGAACGCAAATCCTTGTTTTTCCACAAATTTATTAAATAAAGAAATATTTTTTTCGCTGAAAATATCCTTTTTTTTCTGAATAAAACAATATAATCAACAGAGTGAACTTCCTTAGGGAATCTATCGAACCAAATTGCTTATCTCGATGAGTCGATCGAATATATTCCAAAATTACAATGGAAAAATCGCCTGATGAATAAGTAAATGGATATTAAGTAAATGGATAAATGGAAAAACTTTTTATAGTGGCGAATACTACGTTAGTTATAACAATGAGAGAATAAAACGATAATAATGAAATCGAATTTTAATGTTAAACTTTTAATGTTCAATAAAAATATGTAATTGAAACAAACAGAAGAGAAAATATAGCGAATTATTTATTTCAGATTTTTACAAAAGAAAAAAATTGCTGTAGTTAGTTGATTAATAGTTGATTGAAAAAATTTTTGTTGAGCGGTCGTTTCAAAAATACTCTCGATTTATTTTTGTGAATCTATTTTTCATTTCTGATCACAATTCAGCTAAGTCCTCTTAATTTCTTTTTACCAAACAACGATTAAAATTAAAATGAAATAAATTAATTAAACAAATTTAATTAAATCAAATCAATTAAATTGTATAAATAATATATATATATATATTTCATATATCATATATATATATATTTTTTAATTTCATTGCCCATTTTATTATTTTCTTTAAATTTAATTTTTTTTTGTCTTTGGCAGGAATAAACCCGCTATTGTGTCAAAAATCTGGGTGGCTGCTGGGGACCCACCTCTAACTCTATCTCCAAGTGACTATGGTGAATGGGTCAGATACACTTGATACGGCGTTCGCGTCTCCCGACGCGCATGATACTTTGACCCCGGTGGTACATGCGA
>UYYG01000231.1:0-28518 GCA_900625125.1 Dracunculus medinensis | reverse complement strand
AAAAAATAAAATATTCAATTTATTAAATTTGATGCAAAATTTTCTTATTTTAGCTCCTTTTACTTGACGTTTGCTTCTTTTGAATAGCTTTAAAAAGTCAAAAAAATTTAAAATTCTTAGAAAGTTAGTTCTCAGATTTTGAATTCAAATGCAAATATATTTCATTTATATTTTAAGCGAAATCTTCTTAATTTATTTATTCAATAGAGTGGATGGACTAAAGAGAATAAATAAATATGCAATTAATCGTGGAACATACGGAACATTCGCCCAATTTATTCTTTTATAAGTCCGCAAGAGGAAAGGAAAAGTGTGCGAAAAGCAGTTCGCTAATTGTTTACCATTTTATTTATTATCCAATTTAGCTAATCACTTACTATTTAGATTATTTTCCGTTAAAACAGAAGGATTTTTTCGGATCTTTTTTCACCAGAAACCAAAAAATACCACTAAAATGCCAAAAAATTAAAAAATTTCAAAAAAATCCACAATCAATTCACAATTAACCTTTACGAAAAAGAAATTAAAATTTATTTTTCTTATTGACTTTAACTGAATAATTCATTTTTCTTTGTTCTATCCACGAGGCATCAAATCTCATTTAATTTTTATAAATTTAATACAAATTCTGTAGTACAAATCAATTGAATTATTATATGCTAGAAAGGCCACTGCCTTGAAGTGAAGTGATTTCATCCGCTTGTACGATGAAATAGCTTTAAGGCAAATTTCCTGCTCTATAAGTGCTGAACTATATTTCAATTTGTAAATATGAAATGTTGCGAGTGCGAAAGTATTAAAGGGCGGTTTGCGTTTTGGGGGGGCTTTTTGATAATCGTTTATCGAATAATATTTAGTAATATTTTTTTACTTAGTGTGGCTTAGATAGTTTTAGGGCTTTTTGGCTTTCATTATGGAAATGAAAAAATTTGAATTAATGCAATAGTTTGGTTTCGAAAGAACGAACCCAATATTTTATTTTACTCTGAATATTGTAGCGCCCTTCAAAAAATCAAAAATTCGACAAAAAGATTTCATTTTATTTACACTGAGACGATTTCATTGCTGTATTAATAAGGGCCCATATTTCAATTCCATTAACGTCGAGAACTGTGGGAGATGTGCGAGGTGAGGGAATATAGGATAGCTCCCTTAGTCATTTTCATATTCATGCATTCGTGTGGATTTTTTTTTGAAATGTTTTTTTTGCTGCAATGAAATTTGTAATTTGTATTCACAAATAACCAATTGATCGAATGCCTAAATTAAGAAATTAATTTAAACGCTTATTTTATTTCGATTATATAAATATTTTTGCAATTATTCCAGCGAAAATAAGCATATGACGGTTTTATAAAATTTTATAAATATGCCCACTCCTTTTAAAATGAAAAAATTAGAAAAATCAGGAGAAAATTATAAAAATGATGATAATGACCGAAGCGATAATAATTTACAAATACCAAGAATTGTTATCCGTGTTATGAGGAATAATATTCTTTTATATATTATAAATGACAAAACTCATTTTGCAAAAAACTGCTGTGTTAGAGGTTAATTAACTCAATATAGTGCGTTCGTGGGGTGCAGTAAAGCAATTTGTTAAATAGATTATAGAAACATTCTCAAGCAAATGTCGCTTAAATAGAACGACAAAATAGCGAGGCAATAGCGACAAATGAGCGACGTTGAGTATAATAAAATTAATCCTCTTAAATCCAAAGTTTGGGTGTTGTCGAGGTTTCTTTAGGTTTCTTTACTCATTTGTAAGATATTTATAAGATTATATAATGATAATGGTATGTACGACTAAGCCGCAACGATGTGTAGGTTCCATGTAGGTACCTTTCGGTAATCAATAGAACATAATAATCAATAGAACATTTATGAGTTAGAATAGAACTTGGCCAATGGAAAACGTTCCGTTTTCTGTTAAACGTTAATTTTTCTTATTAAATGACTGTTTCTGAATAATATTTAATGAGGAAATAAAGGAGCAACTCGGATCATCAAATTGGATTTAATTTGCTGTTCCACTTCATTGGAAACTATACGTTTCGAAACAAAAATTGCTCCTTCGCGTTCAAGTTTGAGCGACCAAATAAAACTAAACATACACCAAATACGATTTACAAAATTCTGATTCTTTAACATTAAAAGCGTTTAAACCTCCGGTTTTAGAAATTTTGACTATATTTTGCGAAGAGCCTTTCTCTTTAAGCTCATTGCGATTAATAAAGGGTAAATCAGATTTTAATATCGAGGAAAATGATCAACTGCTCGGGAATTCGAAAGTTTTTCGATCCTTGGCTTTACTACGTCATACGAGCTAAAAAATACAAATAAATCATTCCACATTATGCTAATAGTGGCCTCTTGACCTTCGTCTTCCATAAATACTTAAAAAGGACTTTTCGATCGTACCGAAATTGATAAAGTTATCAAACTTATCAATTAGGAGGGAATTTATTGCAAGCTTTTTCGTCAATAAAATTACAGAATTTTCTCCTTCTCCTTTTACATAAACCCAATTAATTTTCTATTTTGCAAATTTATTTATTAAATGCTGAAACGTAAATGAGTCAACCGCTTTCGCTTTATTAATCGAAAATAATAAAATATTTTCGCGAGTTTCAGCAAAAATATTTATGGATTTTTGCATATTTCATCATTTATTAAGGAATTTCCATTTTGATATTAAAATTTTCTTTTTATGATTCGCAATATTTAGCCGATGGCCACGATTCAAGAGAGAACGCATGTGCTTGTATGCGATTAATGCTGCACAAAGTAAAATTCGATTAAAATTAAAATTATGATGGGTTTCGTTGTGTTTGTTTATTTTGTTGATGCCTTTCTTACGTGCAGTGCAGCATTTTTATGTAATTTTTTTACAACATTTTGTTGCCATAGTGTACTTAATTGTAAGCAAAAATTGTATCTATTTTTTCGAATACGTGTCGATTTTAGATAAAAATTTGTTAAAAATGTTAAATTCTTAGTTTGAACGATCGGATTGCTTTACATTAACGAGCAACAATGAATAAAACAAAATTTCGTTTGATATTCATTTGATAAGAAGCATTGCTTATGATATCAAATCCAATGGAAAGTACACAAAATTTTTTCATGTTTCATAATATCTGACCAGTTGAGATGAACAAATAGTGAAGAGTGAAGATTTAGACGGTTTAGACGGTTCTTGTGGAAATCTCTCATCATTTGATAAAATCATTTCTTTCAATAATCTCTTATCATTTGATAAAACATCCAATTCAAATTCCCACCTTCAAAATAAAAGTTTTTTCTAATTGTCCGAGAAAAGAACCTCTTATTTCGTTACGATCTTGTAAGCCTTTAAAAAATTCAAAACAAAGCGAACCAGTTTGCATAATAAAAGGAGTTCGTCCAATATATTAAATGAAAAACCAATCGGGGTTAACTGCTAACAATAAAAATTAATTAAAAACTGGGTTGAAAAATTGGTAATTAAGATAATTGCTTGAATTACAAGTAATAACTAAGCTGATTAAGTTATTTTTGTTATTGCCTGTCACAGAAACTGCCAAATATTTCCCTCTAAACCATTTCTGCATGACATCGCAAACGAATGAGACAAAAATTACGGTCACGTTATACTTTGAAGCCAATAAAAATGAAATTAGAGATGGAATTTGCATGAAAGTGATCCATGGACATTAAGAGTTTAGCCTTCATCAAAGATTTATCCTCGGTAAGCACAGATTCTTCGTTATTTCGTCACAGCCAGCATACGTAGCGCATTTTGCAATGAGTTGCTAAGTTGGTTATGCCTTTTGAAGAAAAATGCGAAGGGCTTAAACAGAAAGATTTCTTTGCAAAATATAGTCAACGTTTTAAACACCGGAGAAGATTTAAAAGCTTTCAATATTTCTATATAAAAACAGAATTTTCTATATCATATTTGTCTAAAATTCTATTTGGTCTCTCAACTGGAGTGACCAGCTCGATCCGCAATTTTTGTGTCGAAACATACAGTTTCCAATGAACTGCAAAATTTCATTCCAATATTATAATTAATCCGAATTTCTGCATTATTTCCTCATAAAATACTACTCAGAAGCAGTCATTTAATAAGAAAGTATAAATCTACTTCAGCGGTTTCTCACTGAGCTGCCTTTTTGGCCAAAAATCATAAAATGTTATAATTCCTCTATGAAAGAGAAATTAAAATTTATTTTTCTTATTGACTTTAACTGAATAATTCATTTTTCTTTGTTCTATCCACGAGGCATCAAATCTCATTTAATTTTTATGAATTTAATACAAATTCTGTAGTACAAATCAATTGAATTATTATTTGCTAGAAAGGCAGTGAAGTGATTTCATCCGCTTGTACGATGAAATAGCTTTAAGGCAAATTTCCTGCTCTATAAGTGCTAAACTATATTTCAATAAATATGAAATGTTGCGAGTGCGAAAGTATTAAAGGGTGGTTTACGCTTTGGGGGGGGGGGGCTTTTTGATAATCGTTTATTGAATAATATTTAGTAATATTTTTTTATTTAGTGTGGCTTAGATAGTTTTAGGGCTTTTTGGCTTTCATTATGGAAATGAAAAAATTTGAATTAATGCAATAGTTTGGTTTCGAAAGAACGAACCCTATATTCTATTTTATTTCATTTGATTTGATTTGTTTTTATGGGTTTTTGGCCAAAACGTAAATAAATGGTAAATAATTTAATAAATAATTTATAATTTTGAAAATAATTTATGCGCATATTTTCCGATCCTCCGTAGCTCATCTATAGATTCTGTGTGAAAAATTTTTCCTTTTAATCTCAATTTGGTAATTTATTATTTATAAATAATAAATTTCATAAGACAATTCATGCCGATTTAAAAGAAGAAAGGCATATTTTGAAGAAGGAATGATTGTTTTATAATAGCGGTTTCGAAGTCGTTTTAGGCCTAAAATGAAGAATTATGCGAAAGAAATAAGAAATAGATTTGTTGCAAAAAATGATTTTTTGAAATTTTTTATTTCACAGGATAATTTCTCCAATTTATAAATAGCATTCGAGGATAAAATGAATTTTACAAATTTTTTTTCGCAGACTTTGAAAGAAGATTCGATGCGGTGACTTCAAATTTCAAGCTTCTATCTGTCGAATAACCCTGATTTGGACAACAGCACTGCTTTACTGTTGGACAAAACTGTTCAAAGTAGATGGTTGGCATTCGTTGCGGATATAATACTAAAATTTTTGAGAGCAAAGCCTTTTAATGCTCTAAGAAGAAATTTCGTGAAGCAAAATCATGGAAATATTCTAATCTTTGAATCGTGAATAACGACTAATCGACTATTTTCAGAAACTCTAATTTAAATTCAGTTGTTTTATAAAATATTATTAAATTAAATTGAAATTAAATTAAATTAACGATTATGAAATTAGAAATTATAAACTTAAAAACCACTGAAGTCAAAGAAGAAACAATAAATCCGACAAAAAAAGAAAGAAAATATGAAAATATTCTAACCGCTCTGCTGAATTTTCTCATGGAGGATATCACTAACAATATCTTTCAATGATCAATCTCTTATAAGGTGGTCCTCTTTTATGGCAGAAATACATCGGACGTGTCTACAAGCTTTTGGTGGACGATTCGCAAAGCTTTAAAGTCATTTCCTATGTCCAATCAGAATCGTTTCTAAATTAACGAATTCGAGAAACCTTTCTCTCGCCTGAACATATTTTCGTTATCTCACGTTCCACATGGCGTCGAGAAAATTGTCAAAAAAATTACTAAAACTATCTCTCGTTTCTTGGCAGAGAGCTTATCTTCGAATACGCCATATAACTCAATGGGGAAAAGGTCGAATAAATCTCTAAAAGGTCCCAAAAAAAACTTGGTGATTATATTCCCACAAATATATTTCGAATTAGTTATGAAATCTGCGATAATAAAGATAAATTTCTAAGTAATCTCTCGCTAGGCATAAGATTAAGAAAATTATCAAAAAAATTCCAATTCTATAATAATTCTTTCAAAAAATTCTCAACCTTTTCGCAGCCATATTTTGCGTCGTCCACCGATTCCTTTGTTAAGCCATTAAATCGCTTATTGTAATCCATAACAGTGGATTTTGGTTTAACGATTACGTGCAGTTCACTAAAGTTACTCTCGCAATTGACAAGCCGCGCCTCGTGTAAACCATTTCACTATCCAGAACGTATATTTTGCCATTGCGAGAGTCACTTGGGTCCGATGGTGCTGGTATCTGAAAATTTCTTTAATGAAGTATCTGAAAGCAAAAATATAAAGAAGAGGGAAATCCATATGTCTGTAAACAATCTTCCATGAAAATTGTTGAGAAATTTCAATCACACACCTCAATAAATCCTGATAAGTCGCTCCAAAACGCTGTGTTGGTCACGTGAGACTCACTAACGGTACATGCTTGTCCGTTAGGCCCAGAAGAACAGCAGGAAAAGCGCATTTCCCAACTGTCTGCAAATAACACTATAGCATATTAGGCAATATAAAGATAAAATAAAGGAATAAAAATTAAAATTATCCACAGGTACTTCTCTTATATTAATAAAAATTTTACGGTAGGTAGATGAAAAATTTAAAAATTCTATTCGGACTGCTAACCTCCCACTTTCACCAATTTTCCCCATTGGTAGAAGCACCGCTGTAGTGGAGTCAATTTAGGTGTCCCGTGGAAAAAGAATTCGTCGCCGCAGCTGCAGCACCTTCTAACGAAATCTGCGGAAGAAAATTTGTGAAAATCATTCCATCCTCGAATTGCCTTGTAGAAATCGGAAAATTATTCTGTGGAATAAAAACTTTCCTATAAAAAAATTCGGAAATTAAATATACATAGTATAACTATGATTCGCACGACTCTTCATTATAATGCTTGCCCTATGGCTTACAATAAACCTCATTTCAAGAAACCCTACCCAGAAATGTTTGGCATATAGAAAAAAACCCATAATTGAGCAAGAACCATTCGATCACTCATAACCGACAAACCATATCTGAAAGATTCTCCCCTCCCTCCCTTACCCCTCCCACCAATTCTTATTATTTATAGCAAATTTTAGAAATGACCCTTCATTTACCAATTCATTACGATCGCTTTACGATCAACAACAGGATTAAGAGAAAATTATGAAATATTTTATAATACAAAACAATATTTTCAATATAACAATATAATCTAAATATTACAACACAATTTTTTAATCTGCCTGTCGATCAGTTGACTAATAATCGCAAAGTGTTGCAAATTTTCATTCCCTGAAGGCGAATTTAAATGATGAATCTTCTCTTTTAGTCATAGCCATGCGTAAGTCATTTCAATTTTATTATTTCATTTTTGGAGTTCGATTTTTTATTTTTCTTATTGAGCGGTGGTTTCTTCATTTCATTAATCACCAAATGTTTAACGTTTTGATTTTATTATCATTCGATGGTGATAAATGAAAGCTTCGTGCGGCACAAATTCATTTACACACCCTCGAGGAGATCTTTCTTGTATTATAAAAAGTGACAATAGAACTATAATATAAAATTATGCAGTATTTTATGGATGTTTATTAATACAATATAATATAAAATATAAAATGACTGTAAAGCAATCGAGCGACTGAAACGAGCAATCAATAAGAAATGATTTGATTGTTCCTGCGAAATTTTGAAATGGGATAAAAGAACTGCTTTATCAATTGATAAGAGATTAATTCAAATAATTATTTTGCTAAATAGAAGGAGTAATTCACTAAACTGAAAACATTCATTCGTTTCTTAGAATAATTTTTCTTTGAATATTGAAATTATTTTTTAAATAAGTAATATTAATTTTTTTATGCAAATTCATGTTTTCTTCTTATATGGCTATTTTATACAAGTTTTATCAAACAAGAAAACCCGTTATTGTTTAATTTTTTCCTGTTCTATTATATTTTTCTTTCTATTCTCCATGAAACCCCCTGGTGATTACTGTTGCTGGTTATTGCTAATGAACCTTGAAACAATAATTGTGGATATATAATTGGCATTTTCCATCCTTGCTGGTCATATTTTACCAATTATAATTTTTATATTTTAATATTTTATATAAGAATTCATGCAGAGTGGTGATGAATTGGTTGTAGGAGGTTTAACTAACCCACCAGCGATCTTATATAAATTCGGTTGAGTCGAATAGAAATTGTCAAAGTTAATTGCGCCCGTTGATGAGGAGAATTTCCGCTTGTGTTCAGTCAATGACTTAACATCTTTATTAATGACACTCGGAAATTTTTCTTCGTATGCGAATTTCATTGAAGAATACAACCACTTTTTATTGGACACTCTATACCCTTTACTATTAGCTAGTGAGACAGTTTAATAGAAATGCAGTGATCACCCTTGGAATTGTCACTAACTTCACATTCGACGAAAGGTTGAATCATAAAACAAGTAGTTGGAATATTGTGGTAATTGGCCTCAGCCGAAGCTCATCTTTCGTCTCCAATATGTCCATTAGCCGATTCTATTCAGCAAGGACAATAAGATAGAATATAATAACGATAAGATAGATAAGATAGAACGATAGAAAAAATCTTCTTAATAGGCGATGATCGTTTTTTACTACTTTTTATTTCGATCTCTATTGCCTAATTAATTTGATGAGAATTCAAATTATAAGACTCCTTGAATGACCTTTGACATGTACGGTTTTAAAAGCATTTGATAACTACATTTTGCTTCGGAAAGAATTGTACTATAAGACAAATTTGCATACATACACAGGACAATAAAAATTTAAAAAATATTGTTTTAATTTAATTGTGCGAAAGTAATAAGAAAGTTCTTCCTTACATCAGATGCTGATCACTATCATCTGATAAATATAATGAGGTGAAAAAACCAATAGATGGACATTTTAAATAGCTGATAGTTACTGTAAGTTATCGATAATGCAGAAACAAGTTACTTAGCAGGTGAAATGCAAATAAGAGGTGGACATTTGCTAGACAACACAAGCTGATCGACACGTAAAAAATGGTCACTCATCGTTTCTCGTTATGTTCGCTACATTGATGTGTAGATCCTTGGCTACTTGAACATAGTACGTGTCCATTGTACAAAAGCGATATTCTAAAGGATAGCTATATAGAGAGCGTAAAATTTATTTTTGTTCTAATATATTAATTTTCTGGAAATATTTTGAATTACTGGAAATACTCTCAAATTTCCTCATGAAAAAGTACCATTGAAGTTCATAAAAACATGGAAGATGGGAAAAATTTGAAGAATCTAAAAAGTTGAAAACTTAAAACTGCCTTCATGAAATGAATTGTAATACCAACGCCTTTTTGGCCAAAATTCAAAATTTAAAAAATTTAAATAAATTGAAGGAAAACTCCTTGAATCCTTTTTTCTTATTGAAAACTATTTAAAGATTGATTTGAATTGAATAATAATAGTTGAAAATGATGCAATATAATTAATAATATAATTATTAATCAGCAATATAAAATTGTAATTTTTGTTGTCAATTGTAATTTTTGTTTGATTTTTATATTTTTTATATTTGTAATTTTTGTAATTTTCCAAAGTTGTTTTTTTCCATGGGGGTTTTCTAGTATTGTCACAGTATATCATTTTTTTTTCTACATTACTTCTCATAAATCTCATGGATAATGATCGTTAATTTGCTAAATTATATTGCTAACAGTTATTTAGCAATTCAAGTTGTTCAACATCAATGTCATTCAATCAATGTCATCAATGTTGATCATTTTTCCCTTAACAGCCATTTTTAAATGATATGGCAATTCTTTCGAGTGGTTATGTTTCGTATCCTGTTAAGTTTTATCAGTCGTTAAACGGTGATACGGAATGTTTAAAAAGCATCCGCCGTAAGATTTTACCTGCAATAAGGTTTCTTTTAGGTATCTTTAAGTGCTTATATGGTATTCACGCATTTATTTAAATAGTTCACACGTCTTTTTGCCCAAATATTCAGCTAATTCACGCGAAAATTTCTTTATTGTTTAATTGCTCAAACAGTGAAATGAAAACTGACTAATTGAAATATTTGCAAGAGAACTCTTCGGCCTCTGATGAGGGAAATTTAAAATTAATAAAAAGTAAATATCAGATTTTCATGTCGAAGAAAATGATCAACTGCTCGGTGAAGTCGAAAGTGTTTCGATGCTTGGCTTTATTACATCATTCGAGCTATAAAATTACAAATAAATCATTCCACATTATGCTAATTATGAAATTAGTGGCCTCTTGACCTTCGCCTTGCATAAATACTTAAAAAGGACTTATCGATCGTGCCGAAATTGATAAAGTTATCAAAATTATCAATTAGGAGGGAATTTATTGCAAGCTTTTTCGTAAAATTACAGAATTTTCTCCTTCTCCATAAACCCAATTAATTTTCTATTTTGCAAATTTATTTATTAAATGCTGAAACGTAAATGAGTCAACCGCTTTCGCTTTATTAATCGAAAATAATAAAATATAGTTTCAGCAAAAATATTTATGGATTTTTGCATATTTCATCATTTATTAAGGAATTTCCATTTTGATACTAAAATTTTCTTTTTATGATTGGCAAAATAGAAAAATATTTCTCTTAAATAGAAAAATATTGTAAATATTTCTGTGTTGTATAATTACATATTTCATGTAATATAATGAAATGGTTAGAGAAGAAATAAAGCAAACAGTATTACTTACTAGAATGAAATATTTCCCAAATTTTTAAATTTTAGAATTTTTGAAAATTTTAATATTTTTTCTTCATCTTATTCTAACAACGCGAACCATTACTGTTTGCACTGTAATCGAGGTGACTACAAAGAAGGCAGACCCAACTCGCTCGATCCGATGCCATTTCCGAAACCAACAAAAGCCACTCATTTTTCCATCTAAGCGAATATCTTCAAAATTATCTTCTAATGTATTAATTGAAATCTTGATCAGTCCTCGTTTTGTTTTTTACACCATCCATCCAGCATGACCCAGCGAACTGCGCCATTTAATAATAATAAACAATAAAAAAAAAATTATTCAAAAAAATGAACACCATAGTGAATTTTTTAATTATTGCAAATTATCTCAAGCAGAAAAGAAATTCGAAAAAATGGACCCTCTAAAAACAAATTTATGAATAATAACTCTTACCAAATTCGAAATTATCAATTATCAAATTCGAAATTTTATAAATTAGAATATAAAAAAAAAATTTGTGGAAAAAATCGCACCATTGTTAACTTTTATATTTCCGATCAATTTATTGATCCAAAATATATTTTAATAATTAACAACATAAAACAATGAGAAAAAAATATTCCGAAAAGAAAAAAACACGATATTTAATAAAGCAAATTACAGAAAAGTGTTAAATAATTCAAGAAATATTATTATAATTTGAAACATGTGTGAAACATTAAAACAAGTAACAAGAAATTTATAATAATTAATATTGACATTCCACTGGAGATGGCAATAAATGCCACTTGTCAATGACTGAAGCAAACAAATAAAGCCAATATTATGGGCAGAAAACTCCTTCCGTCAATTCACAGTTCGATTACGTTGTCCCTACCATATTTTGATCTTTCATTAGAGAAGTGGAAAGTAATGCACATCAATTTATGCGAAAGATGACGAAAAAGAGGACGACATTTGAGGAAAGCAGTAATGTGAGAGTGTGACTGTGTTTGCCTGAAACATGGACGACACTTCAGGAATGGTCAACTGGGCAGCATCCTGATAAAATCCATTCTTAATGGCTGCATTTTTCAAAATGATCATGCACATTGCCGGACAAATGCTGGACAAATGCAGATTTCACGGTGATTTCATACAGGTGCCTCAGAAGAATGAAGGCGCAACTGTAGTTGAGCTGGAATTTTCATAGTACAAATCCACAAACTTGTCATTATTCCTTATTTTATAACACATTTACTCACTGAGCATTTTTCCATCAGATTTGCTGTATCTGCTGTTTTTAGCGAACTTTAATTTTTGATTTAATACAATTTTTATAAGAAAATGTTCGTAACTCAACACACAATATTCAGCCAATGGCCACGATTCAAGAGAGCACGCAAGTGCTTATGCGATTATTGCTGCATAAATTAAAATTCGGTTAAAATTATGACGGGTTTCATTGTACTTTTTTACAATATTTTGTTGCCACCTTTAATTGTATGCAAAATTGTATTTATTTTTTCGAATACGGGTTAATTTTAAACAAAAATATGCTTAATTTCCTTCTTGTTCGCTTCCTTCAAATTTGCTTGAGAGTCGATGGAAGGGATAAACTGATAAAAAATTGTTAAATTTGTTGATCTGAGGCATTCGAAGGGAGAAAAGCCATTTGTCCATGTGCAGCTTTTTTTCAAACGCTAAATGGTGATATAAAATTTGATGATAAAATATAAATGGTAATATCTTAGTTGAACGATCGGGTTGCTTTACATTAACGATCAACAATAAATACAACAAAATTTCGTTTGATAGGTAGTATTGTTTATGATATCAAATCCGATGGAAATTGCACAAAATTTTTTCCTATTTTATTCTCTCACCAATTGAGATAAACATATCAAACAAATAGTTCGAAACACAAGCATTACTTTTTTTTAGACGAGCGAAGAGGCGATTCTTGTGGAAATCTCTCATCATTTGATAAAACCATTACTTTCAATAATCTCTTATCGGTTGATAAAACTTCCAATTCAAATTGCCACCTTCAAAATGAAAGCTTTTTCTTATTATCTAAGAAAAGAACCTCTTAATTTCGTTATGATCTGTTCGTCCAATATATTAAATGAAAAACCAACCGCTTAACTGGTAGCAATGAAAATCAATTAAAGAATTGGTAGTTTAATTGATAATTTTCAAATTGGCACAAAATGGTGAATTATAATTATAAAAGTATAAGTTTATATATATATATTTATCGCATATCTTTCCCTCCTGGAATGGAACGATGATATCCTTTTTTTCTTTTTTTAAATATTTGAATATTTACTTTTATCGTTGAAACTCGCAACGTTTTATTAACATTTCGTTTTTTCAAGCCCTTTAGTTCTTAATTTTATTGTTCCTGAATTTATACAATTGGTAATTGATAAATTTTTGAATTGCAAGTAATGACTAGGCTGATTAGGTTATGCCTGTCACAGAAACTGCCAAATATTTCTCTCCAAGCCCATACTATATGACATCACAAACGAATTAGACCAAAATTACCCGGTCACGTTTTACATCGAAGCCAAGTTTCGGCCTTGAATGGTATGAATGGTGTTCTTTTAGCAATTCCTGCTGCTTTGTCGGATTGGAAAACATAGAAACGTTTGCAGCGCTAATCGGCTAATAGCGTCAGCTCTTCGATGATACTCAGCATAGGTTCAATGAGAAGAATGATGGTCAATTTTTCCAGCGATCATAACGAAACGGAAATGAAAATGATCAGAGAGGGTAATTTATCCATGGACATGAAGAGTTTAAGTAATTCCCTTCATCGAAGATTTAAACCTCGGTAAGATTCATCGTCATTTCGTTGCAACCAACATACTTAGCGCAATCTGCAATGAGTTGCTAATGCTGGTAATTCCGTTTAAAGAAAATCGCGAAAGATTTTAAGAGAATTCTTTACGAAATATAGTCAACGTTTTTAACACCAATGAAGATTTAAACGCTTTCAGTGATTCTATAAAAACAGAATTTTCTAAATCATATTTGGTGTGGTTCTATTTGGTCTCTCAAACTGGAATGCAAAAGACTAGCTCGATCCACAATTTTTGTTTCGAAACGTATAGTTTCCAATGAAGTGGAACTTCAAATTAATTCCAAGTTGATGATCCGAGTTGCTGCTTTATTTCCTCATAAAATATTATTCAGAAGCAGTCACATAAGAAAAAATAAACCTACTTCAGTGCCTTCTCACTGGGCTGTCTTTTCGGCCAAAATCATAGAACTGTTAAAATTATTAGTTATAAAAAGTGAAATATTTAAATTATTAAATTTGATTTGAATTTTAAATTTGCTGCAAAATCATTTTTTTCCTTTTCCTCCTGCTTAACTCCTTTTATATGACATTTGTTTCTTTCGAATAGTTTTAAAAAGTTAAAAAAACTTAGATACCATTAAAATGCCAAAAAATTAAAAAATTTCGAAAAAACCCTCCACAATCAATGAACTTCCACGAAAGATAAATTAAAATTTTTTTTCTTTTGACTTTAGCTAAAAAATTTATTTTCAATTGTTCTATTTTCGAAAGATTCAATTTTTTTAATTTTTATAAATTTAATACAAATTATGCAGTACAAATGAATAGAATTATTTGCTAGAAAGGCATTCGTTTGTACGATGAAATAGCTTTAAGGCAAATTTGCTGCTCTAAAAGTACGGAAAAATATTTCAATTTTATAAACGTGAAAACTGTTGCGAGTGCGATAATCATAATAAATGGTGGCTTTTTACGCTTTTCTGGGGTTTCTTTATAATCATTCATTAATTAATGTTTAATAATATTTTTTTTATTCAGTGTGGTTAAGGTAGTTTTAGGGTTTTTTGGCTATAATTGTGAAAATGAAAAATTTGAAAATTTGAAAAATTTTTCAGAGCAATAGTTTGGTTTCAAAAGAAAGAACCCTAAATTTTATTTTATTCTGAACATTGCAGCGCCCTTCCAAAATACCAAAAATTCGAGAAAAAGGAATAATTTCATTTTATTTACATTGAGGCGATCTCATTGCTGCATTAATAAGGACCAATACTTCACTTCCATTAACTGTGGGAGATGTGCGGGGTGAACGAGTGTAGGAGACAGCAATGATCCCGTATTCATGCGTTCATGTGGATTTTCCTTTTCCTTTTGAAATTTTGCGGAACGATTATTCAACAAATAAACCGTTTGGCTCGATTAAAATTTAAAGAAATGATTATGATTATATAAAAACGTTTCATGTGCATTAAAATGTATTCACAAATAATTAAATATTAAAATTGGTCGAATTTCCTAAATTAGAAAATTTATTTAAATTAATCCATAATGAATCTTGCAAATCTTTTTAATTAGAAATTTTTTGCTATCTTAATAAGATTTTTTGATTTTTTGTATATTTTTTTATTTTTATGTAAAATATTTTTATAATTATTTCCGCGATAGTAAGCATATAAATTATATAAATAATATATAAATATATTATAAATATATTATATTATATAAATATATATATTTTATAAAATATATAATATATAATATAATATAACATAATATAATGATATATAAATATATAATATAAAATATATAAATATATGTCGCTTAAATGGAACGACAAAATAGCGACGGCACGAGGCAATAGAGATATATGAGCGACAGTGAGCATATGACTGTTTCTAAAATTTAATCCCCTCAAATCCAAAGTTTGAACTAGAAAAGAGGAATTTAGGGGAACTTGGTAGTGTTGTCGAGCTTTCTTTAGATTTCTTCTCTCATTTGTAAGATATCTATAAATTAATAAATTAAACGATATCAACCTTCCATCCAACTTTTTTTCATATGACAATTTTATAAAAGCATAGATCTTTTAAATTGTATATTTAGAAAAATCAGAAGAAAATAATGATAAAAGTGATGGAAAGAAAAAGAAGGCACAGAAACTTCAACTATTTACCCTCAGAATGATCGTAAATGACTGCGGGAAGAGGAATCGTGCACGATTCTCTTCAGTTAAATTTTGGTTAACTGGCTTTAAATCCATTCTACTATAAATAAATATTTGCTAAATTGATAAATTATGAACGAAAGTTAACGAATATTTATGTTGTAATATTTATTGTTAATGATAACATTGCTATGTAGTTCCTTGTAGGTGCCTTTCGGTGATAATGATTTTTCTGATGTATAATTTTAAGGGTGCAAAGCAACGAGCTGTCTATACAATCCCCAAGAATTTTATAAATTCCCATCCTTCCATATTTTATAAAAATTTACTCATTGAGCTATTGCATGCATTGCAGCAAGGCGTCTTATTTTTGATGCAAACAAGATAACAAGTACAAAATAGACGTTTGAAGCAAGGAATCCGAGATTTTTGTAATTTTACTTAATTCATCTTTTGACAATGCGCATGGGTTGGCGATAAATTTCAATTTTAACTTTCTCGAATGGCGCTAAATCGAAGCAGATTTACACTTAAATCTGCTGAAATAAATAAAAGAATTCCAAGGAGCAGAATCTCTCATTATTTGATAAAAAATTACATTACATTGAGTAATCTCTTATCAGTTAATAAAACTTCTAATTCAAATTCCCACTTTCAAATGAAAGCTTTTTCTTATTAGCTAAGAAAGGAACCTCTCAATTCGTTATGATCTTATAAAAGATTTGAAACGAAGGGAAGCGCAGATTGCATAATAAAGTATGAAAAGCAGTTCGTCCAATATTTATGTAATGAAAAACAAACCGGTTGAATCATTCATTTTTAGTAAATGTTGAAGATATAGTTAGTGAAAAAATTTGAGAAAATGAGAGCAGCGAGATTGACAGAAAAATGATAACAAATAATTATTTTCATCGTTGAATGAAAAAAAATGTACTCTAACTTGTGAAAAAATTATAATGCAAATATAATGTAATTATTAGATTTGACATATTTTTTTGACACAGATTTTGACAGATTTGACAAAGGCTAATTTTTTTTAAGATGTAAAATTCTAAGAAGCCTCTCTTGCATTTCTTATTTTTCTTTCTAAATATTTAAACTTTATAAATTCTCTACATCACACATCTGAAAATGTAATAATAATCTCAGGAATCAGAAATTTCTCCGTGATAATCCATACGTCTAAAACCGAAGCTGCCGTAACCCATCACATCTCGTAATTCTCGCTGTTCACTCTAACTCTCTGGCGAATCGTTAACTCTTCCACAACCACAAAAATTTAATGCCTCAAGCAAATTTAACGACGGACGAAGACGACAATTTTAATCGAAATAAACATTACATGTCCACTAAACTATTCACATTTTTATTTTGGAATTTATTTTACATATAAAATAATTTCGTCGAACAAAAAATTATAAAGGAAAAACAAAAAAGAACGATACAAAAAAATTTTCAAATTCATTAATAAAAATTTCGTGTTAAAACAAATCGCATCTTGAGAATTCTCACAAAATCGTTTCCAACTGCGCCATTCAACACCTTTGAATGGTTTCAAAAAATATGCTATAATAAATTTCATTAAGAAAAAGAAAAATTTATGTAACGATTGAAAAAAGAACTTTTGAATTACGAACGATTAGCTTCATGAATGATAGCAGCAGCCGCAACTTGCACATTGGTTACAGCAAAACGAAAATAATTAACACGATATGAAATATTTTACGAAATTTATTATTTATATTAGATCGACGCTTTTAAATTATTTAGTTGTTAAATAAGAGATTTGGTAAGAAATTTCTAAGCCTTAATTCCCGGCGGCAAACATAAATTGCCGTAATCAATAAAATTGGAGGAGGAAAAATGTCTATCGGCAAAAACCGCTGCGAGTATATTTAAAGTTTCCCAATAAATTTATATTTAAAAAAATTAACGTTCAAATATAAATAAATAAAAATTAAAATTAAAATTTTTTTTGCTTTTGGCTTTTGCAGTTTATTTTCAAAGATCGATCCTCGAGGCACTAAATCTCATTTAATTTTTATAAATTTAATACAAATTCTGTAGTACAAATCAATTGAATTATTATTTGCTAGAAAGGCAGAAGTAATTTCATCCGTTTGAAATAGCGATGAAATAGCTTTAAGGCAAATTCGCTGCTTTATAAGTGCTGAACTATATTTCAATTTTATATATGTAGAGAACTGTTTCAAGTGCAAAAGATCGTCGAAATAAAGGGTGGTTTACACTTTCGTGAAGCTTTTTTATAATCATTTATTGAATAATGTTTAATAATATTTTTTTATTTATTTTTTATTTATTTATTTATTATACTTATTTATTATACTTGTTTGCATATAGTATGGCTTAGTTTTATGGCTTTTTGGCTATCACTATGGAGGTAAAAAAAAATTGACTGTAATAATTAGTAGAAAGAGCCATAATTTTATTTTATTCTGAATGCTGTAGCGTCCTTCAAAACACCAAATATTCGGTGGAAAGAAATGATTTCATTTTATTTACATAGAGTCAATTTCATTGCTGTATTAATAGGGACCCATATTTCTGTATTTCTATATTTATTCCATTGTTGTATTAATAGAGACTTCCATTAACGTCGTGAACTGTGGGAGATGAGTGGGGTTGAGGGAATATAGAATAGTTCCCTAATCATTTTCATAATCATGCTTTCATGTGGATTTTTCTCTTAAAAAATTTTTTTGTTGTAATAAAACTTGTAAATTGTATTCACAAATAGGGAAGTATTAAGGGAAAGGAAGTATTAACCAATTGATCGAATGCCTAAATTAATAAATTAATTTAAATGCTTATTTTATTTCGATTGTATAAAATATTTTTGCAATTATCCTAGCGACAGCAAGCATATGACAATTTTATAATTTATATTTTATATTTTATCAAATTTTACAAAATTTTATAAAATATGCCCAATCCAATTCTTTTAAAATGAAAAAATTGTAAAAATCAGGAGAAAATTATAAAAATGTTTATAATGACCTAAGCAATAATAATTTACAAATACCGAGAATTGTATGAGGGATAATATTCTTTTACATATTATAAATGACAAAACACATTTTGCAAGAAACTGCTGTGTTAGAGGTTAATTAACCCAATATAGCGCGTTCGTGGGGTGCAGTAAAGCAATTTGTTAAATAGATTATAGAAGCATTCTCAAGCAAATGTCGCTTAAATAGAACGACAAAAGAACGAGGCAATAGCGACAAAAGAGCGACGTTGAGTATAATAAAATTAATCCTCTTAAATCCAAAGTTTGGGTGTTGTCGAGGTTTCTTTAGGTTTCTTTACTCATTTGTAAGATATTTATAAGATTATATAATAATAATGGTATGTACGACTAAGTCGCAATGATGTGTAGGTTCCTTGTAGGTACCTTTCGGTGATAATGAATCCGATCCTTTTCGGCGGATTGGAAATCTTATGGTCGATTGGCTTCGTGGTTCTGTTGTCAATAGTATCAGCCTGGGAGGTCTTGAAACTGTAATTTCGCTTACAGCGATTTTTGATAGGCTCCTTTTTCGGGTTTACAGGTTTTTTTTACTAATTTTCGGTTGTTCAATAAAAATCACATAACTTTCTTTTTCATAATTTCTTTTTTGCTCTTCATTGACATTTCAGTATTGGTTCAATTTCAATATTCTGGCATAAGATTAATGTAAATTAATTAAATTTAAAGGAGTTCATGTTTTGCTGATAGTAGTGTTAGTGTGTTAAAATACTGGTATAATGATATAATTTGCCATTTGCGAAATATTTTTTCATCAAAAAAACTTATTCTAAAAAATTTGTCAATTATCGAAAAAATTTTATTTCGTTATATAAAAATTCAAAATTTGAATTTTTAGTTGTGAACTTTTTAAAACACTAGAAACTAATGATAAAGTTCAGTGGGTTTTTGGATAATTAAGTAACTAAAATTAAATGGATAACTAAAAAATTCAAACAATTATTGCAAAAGCAATTTCACACCAAAGATTGACAAAAAAAATGACAATAAATTATTTTTATCGTTGAATAAAAAAATGTGCTCAAACTTATGAAAAATGTATAATGCAAATATAATGTAAATGTCAGATTTGACATATTTTGAAATACTTGGTGAAATTTTAAGCAAAATGCAAAATGCACTCGGCATGGCCTTTGGTATCAATTCGAACCATCATGGGCTATCGCAGTGGAAGATTGCGTATCTCACCGTATCTCGAGCTGGTTGATTTCAAAGATCGATGAAGCATAACAAACCGATACCAGCATGAACAGAAATTTCAGAACCATTTCAATTTGTGGAGCGAGAGAAACGATATGCAGGAAAGTAAGGTGAATTTCACTATTGCTCGAGAAAAAATATAAAAAAGATTCATCTCAAACAGATGAAATTTCTAAAAATGCCTGTCTGATGAAGGAATAATATGAGACTGCGCTCGCTTGAAGCGTAGAATGTACCTCAGTAATGGTCAACTGCAGAATTTCAACTTGATAGCTTCCATTCCATTTCTGTATGTCGAGCAAAAAAATATATTATATTAGTAAATATTTGCGAGGATCAATCTCGCCAATAATCAATAGAACATTTATGAGTTAGAATAGAACTTGGCCAATGGAAAACGAAATAAATTGAATTGAAATATTTGCAAGAGAACTCTTCGGCCTCTGATGAGGGAAATTTAAAATTAATAAAAAGTAAATATCAGATTTTCATGTCGAAGAAAATGATCAACTGCTCGGGAATTCGAAAGTTTTTCGATCCTTTGCTTTATTACGTCATACGAGCTAAAAATTACAAATAAATCATTCCACATTATGCTAATAGTGGCCTCTTGATCTTCGCCTTCCATAAATACTTAAAAAGGACTTTTCGATCGTGGCGAAATTGATAAAGTTATCAAACTTATCAATTAGGAGGGAATTTATTGCAAGCTTTTTCGTAAAATTACAGAATTTTCTCCTTCTCCATAAACCCAATTAATTTTCTATTTTGCAAATTTATTTATTAAATGCTGAAACATAAATGAATCAACCGCTTTCGCTTTATTAATCGAAAATAATAAAATATTTTCGCGAGTTTCAGCAAAAATATTTATGGATTTTTGCATATTTCATCATTTATTAAGGAACTTTTCTAAGGAAATTTCCACTTTGATATTAAAATTTTCTTTTTATGATTGGCAAATAGAAAAATATTTCTCTTAAATAGAAAAATATTGTAAATATTTCTGAGTTGTATACTTACATATTTCATGTAATATAATGAAATGGTTAGAAAAGAAATAAAGTATTACTTACTAGAATGAAATATTTCCCAAATTTTTAAATTTTAGAATTTTTGAAAATTTTTATATTTTTTCTTCATCTTTTCTAACAGCACAGACCATTACTGTTTGCACTGTAATCGAGCTGACTACAAAGCTAAGAGGCTAAAGCAGACCCAACTCGCTCGATCCGATGCCATTTCCGAAACCAACAAAAGCCACTCATTTTTCCATCTAAGCGAATATCTTCAAAATTATCTTCTAATGTATTGATTGAAATCTTGATCAGTCCTCGTTTTGTTTTTTACACCATCCATCCAGCATGACCCAGCGAACTGCGCCATTTAATAATAATAAACCATAAAAAAAAAATTATTCAAAAAAAATGAACACCATAGTGAATTTTTTAATTATTGCAAATTATCTCAAGCAGAAAAGAAATTCGAAAAAATAGACCCTCTAAAAAAAAATTTATGAATAATAACTCTTGCAGTTATCAAATTCGAAATTTTATAAATTAGAATATGTAAAAAAAATTTGTGTGGAAAAATCGCACCATTGTTAACTTTTATATTTCTGATTATATTCCTTATTAACTTTTATATTTTAAAAAATATTTGATTTATTAAATTTGCTAAAAAAATTTTCTTATTATACTTCCTAGCATCTCCAATGGTCAAATATATTTAAATAAGGAAGCAACATTTTGTATTTTCCTATAATAAAAATTTGAGGAAAATTTTCTGTCTTCTTTCGAACAGACAAGATTCACAAATAAATAACGTGGTTGGTATTTATGGGAAATATCTTGTAATGTAATTCATATATGCACATGCAAGAGTCAAATAATTTAAGAATTACTATTTTGATTTGAAACATGTGTGAAATATTAAGACAAGCAACAAGAAATTTATAATATATAAGATTGACATTCCAATGGCGACAATGACATACTTGTACTATTATACTTGTTATATACTTATATACTTGTTATTATACTTGTATTATACTTGTTTACATATAGTACGGCTTAGTTTTATGTCTTTTTGGTTATCACTATGGAGGCAAAAAAAATTTGACTGTAATAATTAGTAGAAAGAGCCATAATTTTATTTTATTCTGAAGCTGTAGCGTCCTTCAAAACACCAAATATTCGGTGGAAAAGAATGATTTCATTTTATTTACATTGAGACGATTTCATTGCTGTATTAATAAGGGCCCATATTTCACTTCCATTAACGTCGTGAACTGTGGGAGATGAGCGGCGTTGAGCGAATATAGGATAATTCCCTAATCATTTTCATATTCACGCGTTCATGTGGACTTTTCTTCCGAAATGTTTTTTTTGTTGTAATAAAACTTCTAATTTGTATTCACACAAAATTAGTACTAATCAATTGATCGAATGCCTAAATTAATAAATTTCTGTAAATGCTTATTTTTGTTTCGATTGTATGAAATATTTTTGTAATTATTCTAGCGACAATAAGCATATGACAATTTTATAAAATATGCCCAATCCAATTCTTTTAAAATGAAAAAATTAGAAAAATCAGGAGAAAATTATAAAAATGATTATAATGACCTAAGCAGTGATAATTTAGAAATATTAAGAATTGTTATCCGTGTTATGAGGGATAATATTCTTTTACATATTATAAATGACAAAACACAAAAACACATTTTGCAAGAAAGTGCTGTGTTAGAGGTTAATTAACCCAATATAGTGCGTTCGTGGGGTGCAGTAAAGCAATTTGTTAAATAAATTATAGAAGCATTCTCAAGCAAATGTCGCTTAAATGGAACGACAAAAGAGCGGGGCAATAGCGACAAAAGAGCGAGGCAATAGCGACAAATGAGCGACATTAAGTATAAGACAATTTCTAAAATTTAATCCTCTCAAATTCATAGTTTGTGTGTCGCGCTTTCTTTAGGTTTCTTTACTCATTTATAAAATATTTATAAAATGATATAATGATATAGATATAATGACAATAATATTAACAACAAATATGTAATTATTTAATTAATTACGGTAAAATTAATCTATAACAATTCCGGCTTATACTTATAATACGGTACTTTACAATTATTCAACGGGTTATTGACAGCATTTGGGTGATTTTCGCCTTCCAAAAATAAACGGGTTGCGAGTTCTTCTCGACTCACTTGCACTTCGGCTGTTCATTGACATTTCAATATTGGTTCAATTTCAATATTCTGGCATAAGATTATTGTAAATTAATTTGATTTAAAGGAGTTCATTTTTTGCTGATAATGGTGATAGTGTGTGTTAAAATATTGGTATAATGATTAGAAGAAAAAAGGCTAAATGAATTTGGGAAATGATTGCGATCGTTGGTACTATCATATGCTATCATACCGTCGTACCGTCACCGGAAAATTATAAATTCTTAAATCGCACCAAGAATTTTGTTTTGCTCAGAATGCTATGTGTTTCCCTGTAGGTACCTTCCCGTGATGATGTTTTTTCTGATATATAATTATAAGAAAACAAAGCTGTCCATAGCCTTTAAATAAAGAGTTTGAGTGGCATAGAATTAATCGGACAATTCAAATTTCTCTTCTCTTTACAAAAATAGCAATTAGAAGATTAGTCGGTAAATTATGAATTTCTTTGGAAATTAGAAATAATTGTCAATAAAATAACTGGTCAAAATTAACTTTTCCTCTTTGATATTGAAGTTCCATTCCTTTAAAGGCTATTATAGGTATTGGCGAGTGGTATTGTTGCGTCGATTAGAAGATATTTATTGCCTTTTGATGGCGCCATATTTGTCATTGAAAATTAAATCCGATAGTGCTTAGAGGAAAAAAAGCGGTGCACATATACCATTCTTCAGCGAACGAATTGAAATGCATATTATACAATATTTTTACAACGCAAATATTACATAAATTGCAAATTATAATTTTAACCTTCGTCGATTAATAATTCAAAAATTTTTGCAAATTTTCGTTCCCTTAAGGTAAATTTAAGCAATGAATTTTTTTGATCACAACATCGCATAACTGTTTTTAAAATTATCCCAAAATTATTTTTATATTTCAAATTTTAACCATTTAATAAAACTATTAGAAAAATTTATTATTTACTATTTTTATTTTATTTTTATTGATTTGACTTTCACTTTGATTTTATCGACGATCAAGTGAAAGTCATTTTTTTGTGAGAGTTTTAAGCTCATAACAATTTTTCGCCATCCATAAAAAAAGAATTATTTTAATATTATTATTTCCTATATATACATTTGCCTTAAAAAAGATGTTAGGCTACTAGGCAAATATGCCAGAGAGTCGTTTGGCTACAGGGACACAGGTAAGATGCCAGCATCACTCGGATTTTTGGGTAGGTTGGGTTTACTTCTGCAAACAGTAAGACCTCAGCATCGGTGCTTCAAAATGACAATCCAATCCTTGCCCAATATGCCCAATCCTCTCAAAATGAAAAAACTAGAAAAAAATCAGGAGAAGTTTAAAAAATTATGATAATGACCTAAGCAGTAATAATTTAGAAAAACCACAAATTATTATCCGTGTTATGAGGGATGATATTTCAAACGTCGCTTAAATAGAATGACAAAAGAGCGAGGCGGTGGCAACAAATGAGCGACGTAGAGTATGAGACAATTTCTAAAATTTAATCCTCTTAAATCCAAAGTTTAAGTATTGTCGAGCTTTCTTTAGGTTTCTATACTCATTGGTAAGATATTTATAAGACAATATAATGATAATGGTATGTACGACTAAGCCGCAATGCTGTGTAGCTTCCTTGTAGGTACCTTTCGGTGATAATGATAACTTTTTCTCTTTGATATTGAAGTTCCATCCCTTTAAAGGCTATTATAGGTGACAACATTGGCGAGTGAGATCCGCAATTGCTACGCATTGTTTGGTTTCCGGCAAAAGTTAACGATGCCAATAAATCTAAACAAAAATTGAAGAAGTGTAACCGCAGATTTGTCAACCCACCCTGTGGTTCATGGCACTACGCGATGAGGCTATGCACTACAAAATTTTAGCAAAATTCCAAATCACTTTCGCATAAAACTTATATAGCAGCGAATTTGCCTTAAACTTATTTCATACATCGTACAAACGGATAAAATCATTTCATTTCTGCCTTTCTAGCAAATAATTCAGTTGGTTTGTACTGCAGAAATGAACTTGTTAAATTTATAAATATTAAATGAAGTTGAACGCTTCGAAAATAGAACAATGAAATTAGTTACTATTGGAAAGAAGCAAATATCAAAAAAAGGAGTTACAATAAAAAATTTAATTTTGCACTTTGCATTCAAAGAATTCTTTCTCTTTAAATCTTTCGCGATTTTCTTCGAACGGCATTACCAGCATTAGCAACTCATTGCAGATTGCGCTATATTTATTTGTTAGCAGTTACCTGGTTGGTTTTTCATTTAATATATTGGATGAATGCTGCTTTTATGATGCCAACTGGTTCGCTTTGTTCTGAACCTTACAAGATCGTAACGATTTAAAAGATTCTTTTTTTAGATAATAAGAAAAAGTTTTATTAGTATTATTATTAGCTTTATTAGTATTTATTTAGAATTATTTATTAATTTCTTGTGAATACTAATTACAAGTTTTATTACAATAAAAAATTTTCAAAAGAAAAATCCACATGAATATGAATGAATATGAATATGGAAATGACTAGGGAACTATCCTATACTCACTCAATCCCGCTCATCTCCCACAGTTCTCGACGAAAGTGGAAGTGAAATATGGGTTCTTATTAATACAGCAAAGAAGTCGCCTCAATATAAATAAAATGAAATCCAAAACTACCTAAGCCATACTGAATAAAAAAAATATTATTATTCAATAAATTATTAAAAAGTCCCACGAAAGAGTAAACCACCCTTTATTACGACAATCTTCTGCACTTGCAACAGTTCTCTACATATATAAAATTGAAATATAGTTCAACACTTATAGGGAATTTGCCTTAAAGCTATTTCATCGTACAAACGGATGAAATCACTTCACTGCCTTTCTAGCAAATAATTCAATTGATCTGCCCTACAGAATTTGTAATAATGGATAAATAATGGTTAACAACGGGCAATTTGATCCTGTTCTATCATATATATATATATATATATATAAAGTGGCTCGTCTTTCGTATTTAAGTCAGCTCGATAGAATGGGAATCTAACTGGTTTTTGGTACTGTATTACTTTATGTCGATGCTAAATATGAGAAAAAGAAAGTTATTCTTTGTAATTTTTGCGAATGAAGGATAACAGCCCTTTGAAGTTTGCTATTTTCATAGGACATATTGAATCGTACGAAATGGCGTTTACTTAGAACAAACTAGGTAAATAGTGCCAGTACGGTTAGCATTTTTAGAATTTTCATCGCAATTATTGGTTCAGTTCATCAAGCGTCAAATGGCTTGATGCATATTTGGTTATGTTTGACATTGATGTTTTGTTCCACTTTTAATCCTTTCATTTTCTTATTTTGGTAAAAATTTGTTTGACTGGGTGAAATATTCGTTATATTCGTAGAATATTTGAATAAATTTAGCACCATTTTTTGGATACGCTCGCTCCATTTTCTATTAATTCGATGAGAAACCTTCACCAAAGAGTAATTTTAGTTATAAATATAGATAGGTCCGCAGTGATATTCGTAATTTTTGCTGTCAGATTTGCTTTTCTGAATCTTTAGGTTATAATCTAATTGGACGTTTCTGAGATTCAGCTTGTTTTATGTCGTCTCAGAGCGGATTTAGCTGACTCATGAAAGGTATGCGCTTCAGTGAAGACCAGCATTCTTGGACTGATAGATTTAGGGGGTGCTGAGATTGTTAATTCCTTTCAATATTTCAATATTTCTATAAATTTGTGCACAACTAAAATAAACTGAGAGATTTTATTAACAGATTTGATGGCACCTAATAATAATTGTTAAACCTCGTACAAGATTCTTTTATCTGAAAAAATTATATAAGATTAAAAATTATATTATAAGAAATTATTTTTCAATTTTTCAAATCCGCTAATAATTTTTCCATAAAAATCTTTTGGAGAATCTGCTGATCTGTAATTGAAAAGGGTGATAGCTTGCTGCCAATGAGAGTGGAAGATACTGAGAAGTTATCTGTCCTTAGCCATTCATGGCTAAAAATGTTTTGTGGGATGTAATATTTTGTGTCGAATGCATAAATGATGGTTTATAACGGGCAACTTCATCCAGTTTTATTGTAAAGTCAGCTCGACAGAATGGGAATTTAATTGGTTTTTGGCGTTATATTATTTTATGCCGATGCTAAATATGTAGAAGAAGAAAATTATTTTTTGCATTTTTTTGCGAACGAGAAAGATCATAGCCCATCGAAGTTTGCTATTTTCATAGGGTATACTCAATCGTACGAAATCATTAACCGCATTCTGTGGCATTTACTAGAACAAACTAGGTAAATAATGCCAGTATGGCACTTTTAGCTTTTTCATCGCAATTGTTCAGTTCGTCAAGCGTCAAATGGCTTGGTGCATGCTTGCTTGTGTTTGACAGTTGTTAAATTCGAATCAACAAACAGTAATTAGGTTCGCAATCTTTGTGCATGCTTCAATACTCGCACGAACCAAGTTAAATGTTCGACTGGAACTATCTTTTCTAATATCCTTTATCCTCTGAAATCCTTTAGCACAATTTCTTTCTATGGGATAAAAGAAAGCTGATTGGTTTTTGGCATCATATGTGGGAATAGGAAGGCACGATGCAAAAATGTCAGCCATCTTGAAAATTTGCATTTTCATAGAAAGCAATCATATCGTGCGAAATCATTAACCGCCAGTGGGTTGACAATCCTGCGGTTACACTTGGTCAACAATTCGCAGCGATTGCGAATTGAACTTGAAACTTGACGGTCTTGACTCAGCAATTCTTTCACATAACCAAACATGCACCACAAATTTGTGTTTTAAAACAAATCATAGAATGTTTTTCAATTAAAAGGCTCAATTCCACATTTTGGCTTGGCTCGTGCGAGCATACATAAAGATTGCGAATCTAATTACTGTTTGTTTGTTGGTTGGAATTCGTCAAACACCAAACCAAGTTTAACGAACTGAACCAATAATTCTGATGAAAAATCTAAAAGTGCTAACCGTAGCAGTAATATTTACTTAGTTCGTTCTAAGTAAATGCCTCAGAACCCTATGAAAATAGCAAACTTCAAAGGGCTATTATCTTTCATTCGCAAAAATCACAAAATATTTTTCTTCTACTAAATATTTAGTATTAACATAAAGTAATATAATGCTGAAAACCAGCTAGCTTCCCATTCTGTCGAGTTAATTGAAATGAGAGATGCCGGGCTATTATATAAGACTGATTTACTGCCCAAACTCAATAAATCGTGTCTCATTTCTCGTAGCATCCAATTGCCCCAGTGAAACCAATATTTCCAATGAGAAGGGAAAGGTTAACCGCATTTTGCTGTTTTGCTGTTAACTATAGCGAAACTATAGCGAAAAAAATCATCGCATAAATAT
>UYYG01000197.1:0-39236 GCA_900625125.1 Dracunculus medinensis | reverse complement strand
GCCATAACTATTAAGAACGATCAATTATTTGCTATTATGGAAAACAGTATCAAATGCTTTAGCCAAATCTGGGTACACAACTGACTCTGTTTTTCCTTTGTCAGTTGATGCTGACCAATCGGAAAGATTTGCCAATATTTGTCAAAGTAGATTTTTTTGTACAAAAGCCATGCTGATAAGGGGATATGAAATTATTGGCATCAAGATAAGTAACCAATTTATTAACAAATCAACCTTTCGAGTATCTTGTTACCAACGCATGTTAGGGTAATAGGTCTAATTAGAAGGGTGCTTCCTTTTTTATGAATGGGAATTATATGAGACAACTTAAAAATTTTGGGATTAAAGCCAGATTTATAATATCCTTATAAATTAGAAATAGGAGAGGATCCAGAGAGTCTGCGCGTTTTTTATAACTTATTTGTGGAATATTATCGGGATCAGCTGAAATGGTCAGCTTAAGTTTATTTAAGGCATCATTAATATCGAGTAGTGTTATCTTAACCTCACAGAGAGAAGTGCAACAAATTCGATTTACATTAAAACAACAAGAGTATGAGTATTATCCTCATCAGCAAGTGCACTAGGAAAATATTGATTAAATATATTTGCAATATCAATATGAGAGGTGATCACATTATGTTGCAGAATTAATCGCTTACGTGGATTTGAAAATTTTCTTTTGATGTAGGTCCAGAAAGAATTTCTATTAATATTTAAAAGGTGAAGTTGCTTAATTCGAAAAATAATCATGAATGGCACCACGGAAACTTCTTACACATTCTTTATATGCAGAGAGGTCACATGGAAATTTGGTTAATTTGTATTTATTATAAGGCTTCTTCACATTTTTTTTAAAGAGATTTAAAAAAAATGGGAATCGACTCAAGGCTTTTTTTTCTTAGAGGGATATATTGCTCTATAAGGCATAAAATGATGCTATTAAGAAAATTAACTTTTTCATCAGTAAAGGGAGAATAGAAAGAATAGGGAGAATTAAACAGAATAAGAAATCCTTGTTTATTTCTGCGAGGATAGAATTAAAGATTTTATAATTACAGTAATACAAAATAATAATATTATCGTTAATCATAATAATATTAAAACACATTTTCTTACTACGAATTGAGAGGAGCAAGATAGTTATCAAGGAAAGTTATCTTTTGCTTATTATAAAATCTAAGTGATACTGGAGATAATTCCATTCCTATGTGATTCGCTGGCATCGTATTAACTGCTAGAGGAACAATCTTAATCAGAAATGGTGTCAAAAATCCGGGTGGTTACTAGGGACCCAACTAAGGTATTTCTGTCCCTAAGTAATTCTGTGGTGAAAGGGTCAGATCTCTTTGAGGCGTCGTCGTCCGCGTCTTCTGACGCGCATGATACTTCTGGCCGTGCGATAAATATACGATCCGCTCGTAATAATTATAATAAAATATTCTCGAGACACAATTTGCTCGCGAACTGAGATAATTACTCAAAATCCGCCAAGAGATGCGAAAATCTATCCGCTAATACATTGTAAGCGCGGCGAGGTGCTGGCTATAGCTGTTTGGAACGTCAGAACACTAATGGATGTTGCAAACCAAGCAATCACTGTCCCCATCATTTTAAATTTCGGCGTGGATGTAGCTTGCTTGTCGGAGGTCCGTCTTCCTCATGTCAGCCCTCGAATAATTATTAAATCTGGTTACAACCAAAGATATTGGCTTTATCACTGTGGTGCCTCGAACAACTCGCGGCGAATTGTCCGCTCAGTAAATGACCGTATGGCCTACGCGCGTTTTATTTTGGTCATCCAGCTTTATCCGCGATAAGGTCAAGTTCTATGCGGAGCTTCAACTATTAACAACATTTCTACCGAGATGTGGCATGGTCATAATTAAGGAAGACTGGAATGCGCTCGTAAATCATGATGCCGTTATGATTAATTGATAAATATAATATCGGGGTTCAGCGCGCAAATGAAGAACGCGTTCTACAGAAGTGCATGGACTCTTTATTACTAATACATGCTTTCGGCATTCGGCAAAACATCTAGCCACTTTCTGAAACTTTCTTTCTGATAATAACCAATCTTCTAATCAGATTGACTATATATTGGTCAGTTATCGCTGGAAGAGTTCTGTATTTGATAGTCTTCTTATCGACGTACTGAAACTAGTAATCGCCATGAATCAGACTATATTATGGTTCGAGCCAAGATTCGTATAAAAGTAACAAATCGTAAGATTCCAAGATCTTTCAACCATCTAATTCAAATTAAAAGATCCGAAAACAGTAAGAGCATTTCAAACTATTATTATTGAAACAGTGAAATGAAAATCAATGACATCTCTGCAACGGCGAATGAATACTGGTCCAAACTAAAGACATGATTATAAAAGTCAGCTACAGCTACCTCCACATTAGAGTATACTAGTAGAAAGTGCGCTAGTTGGGTATCGGAAGTAATTGTCCAGATGTCTGGAGCTGCCAAAGCCCGAATCATGAGATTCTGATTATTATTGATGCTTCGAAAAGTTAACAACGACAGCAGTGTGAGATAGAAATCGCTACTGGAGCGATATGGCCTTGAGAATGGAGGCGGCGGCTGGAATAGGTAATGATAATAGGAAACTGTTTCGCCTTCTTCACAAAGTAATTATGACTCGAAAAAGGATAAGCGAAATAATACGTGCTATTATTAATAGGGCGCCTATTAAGGATATTAAGGATCACCTCATAAGATGGAAAGAATTTTTTGAGGCCAAACTTAACCACGAAGTGCCATCTGTTATTCCGGAAGAATTGATTCGCCCGTCGAACCTTACGTTTGCAATTGTGAACCAATAGAAGAGGAAATAATTTCTATAATCCATAAACTTAAGACTAATAAAAATAGTATAGACGGGCTGAACTCCTCAAATGTTGTCCGTCATCGTTCATAACTCACGTTCAACAAATGTATGCTCTGGTATGGCAAAAGGAAATAATAATACTAGAAGACTGAAGAAAAACAATTCTACTTCCAATTCCTAAGAAAAGTGATAGGACGTATTGCGACAATTACCGAGGAATCAGCCTGCTAGACATCTCCGAATTTTCGCTTACCTTCTGCTAAACAGACTCATAGCAATACGAGATAGCAGAATGCGTCCCTACCTAGCTGGATTCAGACCGGGACGCGGTTGCGCTGACCAGATATTAATGCTAAGAAGGGTGCTGGAACATCGTTTCAAACTTGCTTTATCGATTTTGGAGCTTCCTTCGATTCGATTGATAGTGCTCTGGAAAATGATGGAATGTGACGGTATCCCAGAAAAGATTATTCAACTCATAAAGCGATATCGGAACATGTATATGAGGTATAGGTCTATGTATATGTGGAATTGACAGACTCCTTCGAAATAAGAACTGGTGTTCAGGACTGCGTCTTTTCCTCAACAGTATTCAATTATTCGATAAACTGGATAATGGGTATCGCTTGTCGCCACTCAAAGGGTCTGCAAATCAGTCCAGAGCATAAGATCACAGGCCTTGTATACTCTGATGATGTTGTCCTTTTTAGTGACAGTTATAAAGAAATACAAATAATTAAACAGTGCATCAACAAATGCAGCGAGAATTGGATTGGACTCAAAATCAATGTAAATAAAACTTCTTTTCGTCTTATATACAAGATGTCTAATGAACTAATAAAATACCTATTTGTATCAATTCATTGCCTGAAAGAGTCGAATTTTAAGTGTCTTGGGTCCACTCTATTCCAAATGGGCAGGCAAGGAAAGAAATTAGAAATTAATGTTTTCTAGAAATATGATTGTTGAAACCTCTATGGAACCGTTGCGAAATCACCATGAACATGAAAATCGGCGTCCATATAGCTGCAATTTGCTCGATCTTGCTATTTGGCTGCGAAACATGACCAATGAGAGTGGAAAATATTAAGAAGCTATTAGTCTTTGACCACTTATATCTAACGTATAACGGATCCGCCGAGCAGATAAAATCGCACATGATTATATTCACTTTCGCTCAAATACCACCCTGTATTAATAATGTTACAGAGCATCGCCTTCGCTGCTTATGGCACGTTCTCTGTTGTCCACCACTAGAGTCCCACATTTCGTTACTTGCTAAACCGTGTGATGAATGGCATCAAAAGCGAGGTGACCCAATCAAAACCTGGACTGATACAGTCAGGAAAGATTTTGAACGTATAGGTGGACCAGGAATATACGGACTTAGACGATGGAAAAAGGAATGGTTTCTATTATTATTAACGATGGAGTCGGTCTGAGCAGCCCTTTTAGCCAGCGGAGCCAGCTTAGTTAATAATGGTGAGATCTGTTAGAAGAAAAAAAAATGGTAATTACATTAATTACATCACTGTCATGACTTTAAGCACCAAAGTGGTAATTAAGTTTAGGAACAAGCCATATAAAACAAACATTTATTTTTCTTGATATTTTTTCTTATATTTTTTATTAATGCAAAAATTTATTAATTTAATTATTCAAAAAATTTAAGTTTTTATGTGTATTTTTAGTAAAAAAAATAATTAATTCTGACCAATTTGTGATTTCGGTTTCAGTTTCTGGCTAATAGAGTCACAGTTAAAACTATGTTGGGCATCTATAGATAAGCCATCTTCAACGAAATATTGCAAATTGATAGGCATGAGACAATATTCGTTGACCAAAATTATTGTTCCTCAGCATGAAAGTCTTCAAGTATGTTCTATATATTCAATATTTTTGTAATATAGCGGGACTGAATGATAAGGGTTAAACGATTTTTTATAAAGGGATCAACCATGAGATCAATTTTAAAAGACGACTATAATATTTTTGTTTATAACATTAGTTATAAGTAAAACACACGCAAAGCTGGTGAATCACCTGTAATTGTGTTGGCAAGTGATTCCCTAGCAATATTTGCATAGTAGACAAGCCAATGGAGCGAGCGTAACCTGAATGGTGAGTGCTCTTAAAAAATAAATGAATAAAATATACCAAAATTTTCATTATGTTTCGTATGATGCCTTAGTATCAATAATTGCGAATTGTTCGCGATGAAAACCGAGGTCTTTTAAGTACTGCTGTACAAGCGGTTAATACGACTGGAAATTTTTGCCAGGACTTACTTGAGACAAACATCACAGATTTCACGGATTTCTAAACGATGAGTTTCATCTTGGCGGAAGCAGGTGTAAACCTTGGAGGTGATAATCTGGCTAACAATCCTTCGAATGTAAACCACCATATATTTAATTTCTTCCAAATTTTCATATTTTCACTTTATATTATTATTATATTATTTTCTTTCTTACTTTATATTATTTTCTTGGAAATTCATGCTTCAAAAAATTTTGCATTATGAAAACATTACAGCTTTCTCTACAACCATTAAATCGTAATTTTCGAACAAATGTGCGAGTGATCATACAAGAAATAATTGTTAGAACCGATGAATGTAACAATAGACCGTTATCAAAAAATAGCACTTTTACAAAAGCAATATTAAGTGAACCCAGGTTTAAAAATATTACGGCGAAAAAAACAAATTCTACATTGATTGAGCAGAATACAAAGGCTTTTTCTGATATTACGAATGAAAATAAGCAGCCTGCATCAGGTAAGGGAATGGCATTATTTTTAGTTTGAAAGTCAATTCATCTTAGATCAATTCATCCAGGAATTCAAAAATCTATCGATAATATATTTTTGTGAATTTTCTTTGATTGTATCTTGAGGTAAGGTGAAATATTAGAAATCAACTGTAATTTGGAGCCTCTTTATTCGAGTATTATAATAAAAAAAGTAATTGGTGTGAGTTAACAAGTAAATTTGACATCTCTCATTAATTAACATTGTTTTCAGTTTTGGAAGATATTTTTGGTCGAGATTTTGCCAGTTTTTTACAAGCAGATTCTGATTATTCAGTGGATATTGAATCTGAGACAACTAAAGGAAATAATCTAAATATTTTTACAAAATCATTTTTAGTAGGGTAATTTTTTGATAAGATTGCAAGAAAATTACAAGAAGCCAAAAATAGCCAAAGCCGCTCTTCTTTAATCATTCTGTCATTGTTAAATGTAATTATTTCAGGGTGATAACTTTATGACATAATTTTTTGTTATTCTTAAAGGGAAAGTAGAATAATTGAAAAAACAGATGCCACACTGTTTACTGGGACTCCACCTGAAACATTTGAACAATATACATTGCCAGTACCAACTCAAATTTCTCTTGTTGACGCAGTAAATCCACTCTTTTGTAATACTGCCGGTGGATGTCTTTTTGATAGATCACTTTGTTCGTATCGCAATTCTCAACTCTCAAATGGAGCAAAATTCAGAAGGATAGAAAGTATTTTCTTAATAAACTACAGTCTACTTACTTTTATTATACTTTTATTATCATTTAAGTTAATTGTATGCTCTCACCATTTCTGGTTTGGCCACCTGCGCTGATTCTAATGAGAAATTTTTGCCAGAAAATCGCTAAAGATAAAAATATAGGCATATTCGGATTTTTCATAATAATAATAATAATATTAATAATAATGTCTCTAATGCTTGCTCTAATGCTCGACGATATTCATTCTTTATTGCCGTATTAAACTAACAGAGACGAAAATTGGAGAAAAAAAGAATCAAAAATCTTTTATAAAGAAACGATAAGTCACCAATTCAATTTAAAAAAAGAGTTAAAAGATTATATATTAATATATAACTGGAAATATTTCACACATTCTTTATATTCTGGCGACGTTTTCAAGCTGTTCGATCTGATGTACTAGCTGAGAGAATAGAAACTTTTCTTTTTTCCTTCGTCGAACTCAACAGGTCCACCTGAGGAATCTCTCATTTAGCCTTGGTCTGTGTCATATGTCAGATCCCTGTAGATGATGCCAGCTTGGTTATGCTTTTCAGTGTACGTTGTTCCTGCTTGATTTTGTATTCTACTACTATGTGTTGGATTGTTTCTAGAATGTTTTTGGATTATTTCTGCACTTGTCTATGTGGTAGTTCATCATTGTTTCGATAGATTTGGTGCTCCTGTGCTATTATCCTGTGTTGCCTTTTAGTCAGGCTTTCTCGACCACTAGTAGGGTTTCAAAGTGTCAGCTATCTGCGATGGTGAAATCCATGGAGGACCTTGCTTTGATATGGCATTTCCTTTCCTTAATTGTTTTCCAGTGTTTGTTTGTACATGTTTCAGATAGTCTTTCAGCGCCATCTTGCTGATAAATTTCTGAATACTTCACTCAAGACAGTGATTTTCATATCTACCAACTTGCCTTCTTTCCAGCTGGTGTACAGTCTTTGGGTATTGGATTTGATATCAACAGCCTCCATGCCTTCCCTTATCCATCTTATAGTGCCAGCTGCGTACCTAATGATTTACAGGGTGTACATATTTATGGCATGGATTTTATTCCTCCCATTGAACTGCCTCTTTAAGATTTGCTTAGTCCTACTCAAATCTTGTTGCAGTTTTCCTTGCCTCCTCATCGTCGTTACCATGTGACTGTTGGTGACTATTGGATACCAAAGTAATTATAGTTCGCCTATATGCATGTTATTTGTCCTGATAGTGGGTCTATCCCATCAGTCATTACTACTTTTCCTCTCTTTACATCCATTTGGCCACATTTGTTTAATCCGAATCACATTACAATGTTCTCGTTGTAGACCGAAATTAGATGGATGAACGAGTTAACCCTCGTTCACTTTTTTGTATTTAACCTAATGTTATTCATGTTGAGAAGATGGCGATCTTGCTCTTTTGTATCCATATCCGCTTTTGATGATTATCTGACAGAGGATTTAGACCTATGCAGAACAGTAGAGGAGGCAATTCATCCTTAGGCCGCACTAGATAGTTACTTGTGGAAGTTATTTTGAGTTGATTTCAAATACCATTTTCCACAGCTCCACTAAGAATTCTAAGTGAACGTCTTTACTTTGTATAGAGCCGAACATTTTACAGATCCATGTGTGGGGCATTGTCATAGGCTTTCCTATAGTTAGTCCAAGCTGTGCACAAACTGATCTACTGGGATTTTGAATTTAGAGCTTCATCCACTAGTGTTTGGAGCTTCTGATCATGTTCCCATTGTCTTTTTGAATTATATTAACTGTACTAGTTCAGATGGTCATGAAGTTTAATGGCTATGATACCTGAAATTCCATATAATACAGATTATTAGTCACTAGTTGTTGTTCCTTTATGAGAGTCTTTCGTAATCAACACCGCCCTTCCTCGTGTTAACCAGTTTGAACAAGAGCCTACCACAGGAAGCTGATTCATCTATATCGGGCGCTCATGAAATGCTATTAGCTTCCTTAGCCAGTAGATGTGAATCATGCCCAGACCAGGTACTCTCAAACTTTTTATATTTTTTGAGTCGCTTATTGGATGTCATTAACTATGATGGAAACTGGCTCCTGCTCTGGAAGATTGCTGTGATTTGATCTCAGATCTTGTAGCCATTTTGCACTAACGTTATAAATCTTTTTTTACCGTATATTCTTCTAGTATTGAATAGTTTCTTCTATATTGAATAGTGAATAGTAGTAATAGTTTCTATTGTTACCATATTATTGCACTGAAATTGAAAATACGCCTTGGATGGTTCCTCTGAGAACAGGGTATTTCTTTTTGACCTCTATTCCTCTAGTGTACATAGTAAATTTCCTTAGCCTAGTAGACATGCTGTGAACTTTTGTTTAACGATCTCGAGGCTTCTGATGAGCTATAGCCCATGTATTTTACTGGATGTTTTTGTTCCCCACACCTTTTTGTAATTCTATCAGATGGGCAACTTCTTCGAATTATGCTTTTGAGAATTGCATTGGCTGTGATATGTACACCAATTCATTAGATTCTATATACTGGCAGTAGGCAATTGTTGTGAGGGTTCTATTTGCATCTTCGATGATATTATCTGGCAGTACTTCACTGAGTCTCGATAGTCGATCTCGATGGTCAATTACAGCCATCAATTAAATTGTTATAAATATATATATATATATATAACCATTACTGGTTAAACTCGCTCCACTGCCTTGTTGCATTGAGCAATATGCCATGCAGCAGTCCCTTGGCGATAGAACTACGGGTGAGTCGCCAGCATCACTCGAATTTTTTTACAGGTTTACTCCTGCGGAGAATCGAACAGCTTCGGCTGCTCCAAATTGAGCACCAACCCACTGATATATATATTATAAATTAATAAATATAAATAAAACAAATATAGTATTAAATACAACAAATTTATTATAAATGAATTAATTAATATTGCATTACAGTCACATTAATGCAGTTATATAATAATATAATACATAAAACTTAAAGAGTAATAATAATATAAAGTAATAATATTAATAAAACTTTATTTAATAAACAATTGGCATGTGGAAAACGAGCCGTATGTTCGCCTAAGGCTAAGAGTATAATCATGTTTACCTTAGATAAGAATAAAACAGCCTATTAGTAATTCGATTGCTAGATGCATTTTTCCAATCTTTATCTGATTTTCTAGATACCATTGAAACCAATAGAGTCAGAAATGATGCTAAAAGGAGAAATTATACTTTTTTTGAGGGAGATTTTTTTAGTTATTATTTTAAACGTAAGCATAAGCGAAATCAATTGATATTGCTTAGATCGATGTTAGTTTGCATACGAATATCGACGAAATTATACATATCTATGTATATCTATTTAATATAAACTTTGTGTAAAATGGAAATTAATGGTATTTTTTTTATTTTTTCTTCATAATTTTCTTACCCAGTTTCTTAATTCTTTTGCAACTTGCTATGGAGGAGTAAAATTTCAATAAATTTTAGTTGAAGGACGATATTTCTTGCAAGCTTTTGTTCGTCCTGGCAACTTAGCAGTATTGGAAGCAAATACTCATATGTCAGAAAGTCATCGAATCATCTTCGATGCGTTAGAATATGAAGAAGGTCAAAAACTTTCAGGATGTTGCAATGTACCAAGACAACAGCCACTAGGTGGTAATACAATATTTGCAAGTTTTTTATAACATTTGCGACCTTTTACAATGCAAAAATAATTGAAATGGCTAAAGCACAAGAGTAGAGTGATCAAGTATTATGTTTCTTCAACTGGGGAGTCAATTTGCTATTAAAACTAAACTTCGTATGTGCTGGAAACCTACTTGCATTCTTATTGTCAAATACTGTCTAGTCTCATCCTATAAATTTTTGGAGGCAGCCAAACCAGAAAAAAAGAAAAAAAAGTGAAAAATAGATATGGAATAGTGGCACTCTTTATTTAGACTCGCTCCATTGGCTACTAATAGCTGACTGTTAATATGGTGAGGTATATGTGCCAGAAAATTTAGATGAAGACAGAAATATAGATGGTTTCCAAGCACTATTCGGATTTTCTAAGACTACTTCTCTCATAGGTCGAGTCCAAATCTTTATACTAGATTTGAGGATAATTTAAGCAATAACCACAAGCTTATTAAATGTGGTTAGTGGTTAATGCTTTTAAGTCGCTGTTATCGTATTTATGGTAGAAACAGCTAAAATATTATTAAATTTAGGATTAATCTGTCCATTTTCGACTAATATGGAAAAAACTTCAGCCGAATGGTTTTCAGCAAATTTTGTTTGTCCAGCTGGTACAACTAAGGTCCAAGATTTTCATTCGCATTTCGTTCATTTGCATTGCCAAATTTTTCATCTAAACTTTTTCATTTTCATTTTTATTTTAATTTCTTTTCAATTTATTCTAAATTTATAGAATTTCTTTTTCTACCAGCTCTCACCACTAGTAGTTGGGCTGGTTCAACTGGTTACAAGGGTCCCACGCTATTGCTGAAAAGAAATGGAAGCCATTGCTCTTTTTGCTTTTTCCAACGTTTAAGTCCATATGTAGCTGGACCTGCCATATCAGAATCTTTTCTAACTATATCAGTCCAGGTCTTGATTGGACCACTTCGTTTTTGATGCTATCAGTTTCAACTCCTATGGTAAGCGAAGAAGAATATGCTTAAACCAACGAAGATGGCGTTTTGTGATGGTACTGTTAATGCAAGTGGTATTTGAGCGAAGTTGGTGCGATCATACAAGATATTATCAACTCGGCGAACCCATAAAATGTACCTTAGACATGAGTGGTCAAAAGTAGATAGCTTCTTAATATCGTCCACTTTCACTGGCCAGATCTTGCAAGATAAAACGAACTGCGACTACATAGACTTGGGCGTTCGTTTTTAAAATGATTTCGCGACGAGTCCATAAATATTTCATCAACCCGAAAGAATGCATTTCTAGCCATTATCCAGGTAATTTCCTCTTTCGCTTGGCCATTTGGGATTAGAGATATTTGAAGTATAACAACTCCTCAACCAGCAAAGAATTGTTTTATCAGCTTCTTGTAAATAAGACGAAAAACCTTTTTTTATTTGTATTGATCCTGAGTCCAATTTTCACTGCTCGACATATTGTTTAGTACTGTATGCGTTTCATAAGCAAAAAGGATCATCAAGATATATAAGCGTATTCAAGATGTGATACTTTGCTCTGGATTGATTTGTACATTTCTTGAGTGCCAACAAGCGTTGTCCATTACCTAATCTATTGTTGAATATTGTAGGGGAAATGACGAAGCCTGGACGAACACCAATTTTTATTTCAAAAGGATGTATCAGTTCTCTATATACACAGATTTGTCAGATCTGTGCCGATGTATGCCTTTATGAAGCGAATGATCTTCTCTGGAACTCAGATTCCATCACCCTCCAAAGCGCTGCTCAATCAATTGAATCGAAGGCAGTAAAATCGATAAAAATCATGTGACGATGAATATTAGAGCGTTGTTCCAGCACTCTTCTTAACATGAATATCTGGTCAAAATCCCAATCTGAATCCAGTTTGGTTAGGATGTATATCTTGCTGCCTCATATTGCCATAAGTCTATTCAATGAGAGGGAAGCAAAAATTTTCCCAGAGATGTCTATGGGATGGATTCCTCGATAATCGTCACGGGTATGTCCTATTACCTTTCTTAGGGATAGAACTGCTCTGCTTCGATCATCGGATCGTTATTTCTTCCATACATTGGTTAAAAGTATATATAATATGAAGGGCGATGGACAACACTTGAAGAGTTCAGCCGGAAGATCTTCTTCTCTATGGTATGGAAGATGTTGGCCTTAAATTTCCGGATGGTAGGGATTTTTTCTATTCATTTTTCTATTCTGCTGGCATTGCAAACGTATGGTTCACGAATGAATCAACTATTTCCGGGGCAAAAAATGGCGCATTATAATTAGGTTTGGCCTCAAAGAATTTCTTCCATCTTATAAGGTGATTCTTTATTTTTTTAACAGCTACTTTTGTCCCTTACCATTTTAGATCGTTCACCGAGTTATAGTCGCTTTGTGGATTAGTTTCCTATTATCGCCTAATCGAGCTACCATCTCTATTTTCAAGGTAGTGTTGCTCCAGTAGTGATTTCTGTCCTACCATGTTGCAATTCTTCGGAGCATCTGGTAATTAGGATTTCCTGATATTTGCATTTTGGCAACGTTTTCAGATAGCTGGACAGTTGTTTCCGACAACAAATTACTGCATTTCTTACTAGAATATCCTACTAGTGTGGAAGTGGCTGATTTTCCGGAACATTCCTATAATTGAGACCAGTATTCATCTGTCGTTCCAGAGATGTCATTGATGTTCATTTCACTGAGGTGCTTCGGTTTGAAATGCACTCATTATCCCCGAATCTTTTAGTTTGAAATAAGTCATCTTGGGATCGGATTAATTCCCTGAAAGTAAATCTTGCTATTAAATGTGAAATGCTGGATACGAATTTCTATCCTCGCACTTTCTAAAAATTGATCTCATCCCAGTAGTCCGTGAGAACAAGAAGAAAATCTTATAATGCCAGTGCATCGTAGAATCCCCGTTCGTTTTGCCTCATCACACTAATATTTTAACCGATAAATTAAGGCGCTTGCAAATTTTTTAAATAAAATTAATTTCAGTTAGTGTTTATTTGTGAAAATAATGGAGAGTTAAATGGGATATGTTCATTGGATAATATACGACTTCATAAAATAACTGATATTTTTTTCATCGAACCGTGCCAAAAGAAAATTCTCAGTTCGATCTGAGAATTGATCTCGAGCTATGCAAATTTGATTTTTCGATAGCCATTGCCGATCCATTTAATCGGATTTCATATTTATTTAATCCGTCTGAAGTTTAATCGTTGGATACGCCACCACTCTCATCGCCAATCTAGAAAAATAATTTTAAAATAGATTTTTCGGTTCATTTTGTTCACTGCTAATGATAAGTCGATATTACCAGTTCCGTAATGGATAAATAAAGAGTTTATTTTATTTGGCCACAAAAATCTGCACCACAAAAGTTCTAATAAATTCGATGCCGGCAGTCTGCTCACCAACTATTAAGAATATTATATTTAAGCTACATTCACCTGGAATGTACCTACTGGTTTCAACGACAACCAATTAAGTCCGCGAGAAATTGATAATTATATAAATCCCAGTGACTTTGAATAAATATTGCGCTACAGGACATTTATCTAGTCTTAAAACGATAAATTTAGCGCCAGATTGGTCGTGGATTTTTGAATTTCCTTTGATTTTTAGTAGCGCGATAGTGAAAGAAGGAAGGAGAGGGGTTGTATGTTACGCTGGTTCGTCACACTGCTACTGTTAAACAGTTGATGACTGGCGAAAATTGCGGCAAATTTAATTCTTTGAAAATAATTTTGAGTTATCCAGTATGATTGTTAGTGAACAAGGAAGTAACGAGACGACTCGGGGAGGATGAAACGTCGAGGCGTAGCGCAATCGTCGGGCGCTGGAGGCCCTTCTAGGCTTAAATTATTTTTAATAGGCGAGGAGAGGGAAGCAAATGTAATGACCATAACTGCTGAAAATTATTTTGTGCTTTTTTTCTGCGTTTCCCACTGTCCCGTCGATTTATACTCTTTCTTCTTTATGTACAGAATTATCGATTTGTTTTTTCTTATTTCCTACGATTTTGCCTTTATAAAATGCCTTATATCAGTTATTTCATTAATTCATTTATTTGTTCTTTAACTTCTTTTCGTTCATTAATTTCTTTGATCGAGAACGAGTTATTGTTGCAGGATTCGGATACTTTTTGGTAGTTTGATCCTCGAAATAACATAAGTAAGCGGTCGGGTGTTTCCTTTTGTTTCCACTTCTCTCCTTTCTCTCCGTTATTTCGCTTTCTTTGCATCTTCATTATACTATTTGCGGTAGCTGAGAAGTGCTCAGATGACCTTCTTTATCACATTACTGGTGCTGTAGAAGGTCGAAATTCTCTGACTTCATTAGTTAATTATCTCATGATCAGTTATTTATTTTAGCTCAGTTTATGCCATCTATAATTTCTTTTCCTTCAGCAATAAATTAAACGATGTCCTCTGCAGTAAATGTTGTTAGCGTTGTATTTCACGATAACCCAGCAGCGTTCTGTGATGGTTTTAAATTAGAAGTTACGTTTGAATCAGAAGCCCTTCAGGAAGGTTGTATTTTTTCCACTTTGTCCTCTTTTTTTTTAATTTTTGAATTTTATATCATTTTTTGAATTATATGCGATTTAAAAATTTCTTCAATGAATATACCACCAATATTTCAAATTCATCAGAAGTTTATAAGTTTAATGTTTTATTTATTTATTTGGCTTTATTTTTAAATTTATTTTTTTATTTTTTATTGACGAAGTTTTCTGTTTTTTTAAATGCGCTTCCATTTTAAATCTAATAAATTTTTAAATTAATAAATCAACTTCAGCTTCAACTTAATCAACTCACTCTACTTGAATCAACTTAATTTATAATTATAATTTATAATTTTAATTCTTAATTTATATTTTTTTATAATCCATTTTTTTTTACAGATTTAGAATGGGAATTAGTTTATGTTGGATCTGCGGAATCAACAAAATATGATCAGGTACTCGACTCGATTGTCGTTGGACCTGTTGTTGAAGGTCGTCATAAATTCATGTTGGAGGTGAAGTAAATATTTGTTTATCTATTTTTAAATTTTACCGCAATTTTTCTTTTATTCGATTTTTTATGAATTCGGAATAAATAAATATTTTTATTTTATTTATTTATTTTATTTTCTCTTCTTGTTGTATTTTATTATTGATTCATTATCTTCAGACAAATGGTCCTGATCCATCAAAAATACCCATGTCGGATATAGTTGGAGCAACTGCTTTATTACTGAAAGGAAGTTATAGGGAAACAGAATTTATAAATATTGGTTGGTTTGTCGCCTGTGAGTATATTGATCCAGAGCTCAAGGAAGAACCACCTGCTACTCCTATTGTTGAAAAAGTTTGCCTCACTTAATTTTTTCATGATTTGAGGACTTTAAATTAAAGATTATTGCATCAGTTTTAAGAATTAATAATTTAAAATTTTATAATATTTGAATGTTTTATGGGATTTGAACTTTTTAAATGTCTATTTAATCTCTAGCATTTTCCAGTTGCAACGGAGAGTCTGCACTGAAGATATTCGTGTAACCACTTATGCAATAAAATGGGATGATCAGAATCAACTGACAGGTGATGAAATTGAAGAGGATACAGATGTGGTCGAATTTAAGGGTCTGGATGTTAATGATGAAACCATTGATTTTGACAATCTTGATGATGATACTGACGATATAATGGCTGAATTGGATAAAGATGACGAAGAAGAAAGTGGCAGTGAATCAGAGCAACTCGCATCAGGTTTAAATTTTATAAAATCGAACAAATACTAATTTGCTGTTATTTGCTAATTTCATTTATTATTATGTTTATTGGCTTTATTTTTTTCTCTTTTATGAGTTATTTGGATATAATAGTTAGTAAATGAATGGAACGGTGCATTGTATTGCATCAAATGATTTCAAGAAATTTTCGTAAAAAACAAAATAATTTCAAGTTTTATTTGTTTAATTGTGCATCTTGTTTTATACGATTTAGATGAAGAAGAAACGAATTTTTTTGTCGACCAAGAGGTTTCTGCACAAGGTTCAATCGAACAAACAGTCGTCGTATTCAAAGGTAGTGATGAAGTCCCAAAGAAGTCAGCTAACCTCGCTAGTATTTCTCAGGTTCATTCTCCCGATTCTGCTGATAATCGTGAAAGTTCCAATTATTTATCCAACTTTTGTGACGAAATTCAAATTTCTTCCTATCTTTAAATATGCATATAGAACGTATCTGTTAATTATTACGGGAATTTGTTTTATTCTGAATATTTTCTGGAAAAGTGCGAAATGCAAAAATGGTTTTCTGAAAAGTGATTTTCAGATGGAAATTAACCTTTCTTCTTATAGTAACATATTATTATTTATATTATTTTTCTCAAATTAAATTTGTCGATTTATTAAATTTTATTTAATTGGACAAGATATTTTTATCCTTTTGCATAAAGAATATTACGAATGGTGTGGCATCGTAAGTGGTAGAAGTGATCATTTTTAGATTTTTGATCTGGTATACTTTTCTTTCTTAGATGATTTTTTTTTCCTTATTAAATATAGTTTTTTCGTTCAGTTCTTATTTGGGCAGTTGCACAATTAGTTTATCATAATTTTTGTTTATTCCTGGGTTTTTGAATTCTATATCAAAAATTTTTAAAGGAAATTATTGCACTTTAAGACCTTAAGGAAGTAAGGGATATCCAAAAATTCTTGTCTCTTTGATCTTGTCTCTTTGTATTCTCAGGAGTGTTAATCGATTGCAGGAGAATCTGATTTAATTTTTACGGTACTTTTATACTTCAAAATTATTTTGCGTAATTTACTCTTAGATTTTTTTGTCAACCGGTTAAAAATTCGATATTTACTTCCTATTTATATTATAATGTTATGTATATTTGCGTTTATGTCGCTTGTTCTTTGTTCTTTCTAGCGAGAATTTTAAAATAAATATTTCGGAAATATCGATGTTGATACATGCAGTTTTTTTATTAAGAATAAGCATCGTATAAATATATTAAAAGCTTTGGCTAAAATCAATTTACGAATTTATGGCCAATAAATCATTTGTTCTAAATTGTTAAATTGTTACTTAGTAGTTGAATCTTTTTTCTTTTATTTTGAAATTCTTTATATTGACAAGCATCCAGCATCAACGAAGTAACTTTTTCAAGGAGGAATATCAGTAAGTTTCTAATGGCATTTCTGGTACGGTTGACTTCACTGAACGTTGTTAATAGATAGATATAATAGGGAGTAGACTTGTAAGTCCCTAACACCATCTTAATCTTTAATAATGGATTATTCTTAATAAGAAGTAGAGATTGCACACATGAAGCAACTCAACCAGCAGCTATAATCGTCATAAGTTGGATTGGTTTTTATCACCATATTTTATCTAAAAGGTCAACGATTTATATGATATCTTGCATCGATTAAGATTTATTGCGTTGACAAGACAAATCAACACTACGTTCGAGGCATTATCCAACTTGTTATAAATTTTCTAAGAAAGACTTCTAAGAAAATTTTCTGAAAAACATCTAATAATTAATTTTATGAAAAATCTTTCAAATGATAAAGAGTAAATTGCATTCTGGAAAATACGAAAGAAATTTAAGCGCCAATAAAAATTTGGATAGGCTGATTGTTACTTAGATTATTGTCGTGAACGAAAGTTTGTTTTGGATCGTTCGTCAAGAATAAAATCAAAAAGCCCGCGTGCATAGGTAGCCGACTATCCCTATCCCTTTGCATGCAAACTCCGTAGCAGAAAGTAAACTTAGCAATAGAATTAAAAATTTTGCGGGGTTTTAATCATCTTTTTGTTTTGAACATATCCAAACCATTCTTTGTAATGGAAATAGCTTTATTTAATTCCGAATTCTATGTTCTTCCATATTTCTCAAATATGGCTTCCGAGATTTCTATAAGATTTTCATTATCAATATGGAGAATTATTTCGAGAAGCTTTACCTCGAATTGGGTGCTATTGCTATTTTATATCACTTTAATAATTGCAAATAAAATTTAATGAAAAAGGAAGTTTGATCTTTGAACTCTGGAACTGGTACGAATTTATCCCCAAATGAATTCTTATTCCTTCTAATTTTCCCTGGAATTTCGCAGGGACTTTATAATTTAAGGATATTTCTCTAAATGCTCAATCCACATAAGTTATTTTCCAATTCAATAGGTTTTTTATCGCTTCTTTTCCGAAATACATTAAAATTGCATACTGGCGAAAGATGACTGACAATTGACCAGTGGATTTATTTATCTCTCTGAGCAATAGCAGCTTTGATGGACCATTAAGAAATTTTCTTTTGGCTCTAATACGATAAGAAGACAGAAAAGGCATTCTCGGCAAGAAGTGTCGAGAACTGGCGGGGTTTTCCCTGTGGGCGGGTTCTTTCTTGTGGCAGAAATAATTGCAATGCGAGTTTTCCAGAACCGCTTTACCTCTTGAATATGGCTCTCGTTCAACCTTTATTCATCTTATTTTTAAATTTATTTGCTATCTATAAATGTAAGCCTTATTGTTCGATTGATAAAAAATCTATAAACGAATCATTTCATAAAGCAAACGTTGCCATAATAGCAACAGTAAGACAATTATCCGTCGATCCGCTCAACAGTCGGTTGCAGGTGAAAATTTTCGTTTCCTTAGAAATGATTCTTCGAGAAATAATTCACTGAATCTTTGTTTCTGTCACCAAATCTCTAGCAAACAAATATGCTTTATTAGTTGATGAAGCAAGCGAAACTGTGTTAGAAAATGCATGAATGAAGTTTGCTGAGCAACATTGCTGAGCTGTTGAAAGTTATTTCCATATTCTCTTTCAGACCGCCATCGTTGAAATAAAAAGAATACTGAAAGGTAAAAGATTCATCAACGACAGCCAACAAATCGCAGTCTATGGTTTGAGAAATAAAAATGTTAATTTCAGTTATTCGAACTGCCATTTTTCATTTGTAATTTGTAATTTGAATTTTCACCGAAAATTGGCGTTGTTTGACAACGAATAATTTTAAGGAAGTTTGCTTCGATTTAAAATTACAGTTATTGTGAACTATCAACGAGGTTCATTTCTATTTGATTTTAGATTTGCAAAAATATTTTGTATGAAAGAGATACGAAAGTAATTTTTCTAAAACAACGCAAACAACATTTATATTTAAGTTCGTCGCTGGTAGCGATAAATCTTGAAGTGCTCGACATAATAGATGCGATTGTTCGAGGTAATTTTCGGTTATTCTGAGTTACTTTGTGCAATTAAACTTATAAACTTTAGTTGCACACCCACATCTGAATAAACCTTTCTTATAAGACACCAACTATGCCGTAGCAGTAAATTCCTATTTTCCGCTTTTCTGATTCAAACCATTCAAATTCTGCAGAAATATTCATAATGCTATTTTCATTTAGCCACTAAAATTTTTATCCAGAATGCTTCATATACTATACGACTTGAATATGAATAAGCGAAATTATATGAATGAGGTCGGAATAGGTCAGCATACACATAGTCAGTCGTTTCACTCACTGTGGAGATTTGTTTGAGTATGGGACGAAATTGCAGACATTCGTGCACATTTCTGAAAATAGCTCTCTACGGGGTGCCTATTCAATGCATAGAAATAGGCTTAGAAGAATTTGCAAGTCAGAAATATAAAAAATTTCTTTCCTTAAAATGGCTGTAAAGCTATTAGCATTAATGAGAATAATTGCTCTCTATCATTTTAAGCTACAAATAAGGAATGATTTCTAATTCTAAACCTACCTTAAAATAATTGAGTAAGGCACAAACTTGTTGAAACGTTCGAGCTAAAATTTCCGAAAAAACTGTTCTAATAAATTTCTATGGAATTATATTAAACCCATAGCATCGGGATGGTGCTACCAATCTATTTCTATTTCTATCGTTAAGAGACTTGCTGGCAAAAATTTCAAACCGTATTATCAGCGAACGCAGAGAACTTATCAAGAAATGAGTGCTAAGCCGTATAGTCGCCGAAAAATAAAAGTTTAAATTGAATATTGAATATTTACTGGCAAAATAATATGATAAACCTGGATTAACAAACACCTCAAGCTATAAAAAAATAAAAACCGTTATACAAAAACTAAGATGATCCCTTTTTCATGAATAGCACCTGAATGACCCCTACTGACCTAAAATTCATTGGGGAAGATATCGATATCACCATCAAGCTTGTTCCAGAGAAGAGATAGGAACCAAAGCTTTTATATTTGGCCTCAATCAAAGTAACACACAATCCTCGATCGATATTACATAATTATAAATCTATCTTCATTATGAAAAACTATAATTATAATTGATTATACTCAAATTAAATTCTAAAAAATTTAGAAATAAGAAATTTCCTTGTCATTTAAATTTTTTCATTTAAAATATTTTATGCAAATCGCATGAACCATAATGTACAAGAAATTCTATCTATTGATAAATTATAAATAAATTAAATATTTAATAAATTTGGATTTTCACATTCTCCTGAGAAAATCCGTTTTCTATTGTTGGCAGTGAGAAGTTGTAAATGGAGACTAAAAGAGGTGGCAGTCATAGAGCTTAATGCTCATAATAGAGCGTGGGGCTTTTATTGTATTAAATGATGAAAGATGCATCAAAACCAGATCCTTTTTTAATTCAATTCAAAATTTAATTCAAAATTTGAACCATTTATTAAAATTTATACGCGTAATTTATTAAAATTATTATGCGAAATTCAATATTCAATATTTAAAAACGATGCGGTAAATGGGACAGTTTGTGCTCAGATTTTCGTCTTAAAAGCCGAATTGTGCATGGAATAAAGAATAAAGCTGGTATTGAAAAATCGGATGGTGTTCATAACTTATATTTCGGTATGTATGGCACCCAACGGAATTAAGTTAGGAAATGGTAACCACTTAAATACAAGAACAGCTTATAAAATCTTTTAATTTATAGCGCTTAAAATATTTTATTTATTATTTATTTTATTATTTATTATTCTTTATTGCCGATGGCGATAACTTTAATCAAACAAATTTTTTTCTCCGTTTTTTCCTCAAGTAAGGTCGAATAATTATTTGAATAATTTCCAAAATTCCCATTGCTTATTTGAATCCTCGAATTTGTACTTTATTTTTGATTTTCAAACTTCACAATTGTATTTTATAATTCTCAACTTCCTATTATCTTTCTTAATCTTAGAGCCAGTGTAAAAAAAGGTATAACTCTAAAATACAATTGTGAAATTTGTGTATAACTCTAAAACGGATCCTCACCTTTACCATCTTCGGTGTTTTTCTTGAGGGTTGCAGCGAAGAGCAATGAAATTGCCAACAAAATTTAAGTGTTCAGGAAAATATCTAATATTAGAAAATTGTTTTTAAATTTTATTCAAAATTAAATTGGCTTAGTGGTTCATTGTTTTATGGCCACTTTTCGAGATTAGGATGAAGGATGAAGGACTCCATTTTTGTACAGAACTTTGTATTGCCCAAATTAATATAAAATTAGATGAATATAATTAAGTATAGATAAGTATATATTAATTAATTAATTATTAAATAATTATTAAATAATTTTTAATTATTTAATAATTAATTAATTAACAATCATGTCAATCAAAATAATCAAACAATAATCAAAATTGTTATCCAATATTTTCATGAGATGCTTGAAAAAGCGAATTTCTAGAGGTGTAATAATCTAAAAGGAATAAAAGGAAGTGGATTGGTACTTATCAAGTTTTTCTGAAAATATATTATTGTAAATAGCAGAGTCTTTTTGCTTGACCTTTATTATATTCAATGCAATAAGCTTTAATCTTACATCTTTTGCCCCAATTATTTCCATCCTTTCTTTGAATTTAATGATCCCGAATTTCTATTCTTTTTTCTACATTTTGCATCTGTTGACCATATTATTCCATTGTCTATTGACCATATTATTTTAACTAAAATTTATGGCTTTAAAAATAGCGGGTTTACGATTTGAATTGAATAGATTTTTGATTTTTAATTTTATAAATATGTATTCAATCATAAAAAACTTTTTTTACTTGATGATAAAAAATAAATAATATGGTCAATTTGGTTGGTGGAATCATTTTGGTTGGTGGGATTTAATCAGTCGAAAGTAAACAGTTAAAATGGTACATTTTATTTGCTAGTAAGGTTTTGAAATCATAGGTTGATTCTCTTTTCTATGAAATGCTTTTTCAAAAGCAAAATTTCAAAATAAATATTAAATAAATATTATAATATTATAAATATTCAAAATATTCGAAATATTAAATATTCAAAAATAAAAATATTAGAAAAGTTTATGTTTATATAACCTTTAATTAATGCATATCGTACTGATTAGTTGCTTTATACGGTTCTTTTCATAACAAATAAGTTTTATTTCCGTACAAAATTGAAAAAAATTGATTTGTCTTTCCATCACATTGCAAAAGAGGGTAAAATAACTGAATGAATAGTGATTGAGATTATGGTGTTGAGTTCGAACCGTGACCTCGGTAGACGTAAATCTGTCCTTAAAAAAACCAACAAAAAAATCAAGGTGTTGTCCACGTCTATCATCCTCTATCACCAAGTGAATCTCTAGCAAAAACTTATAACAGCGCTCAGAAATAGCGAAATCAGAAGTGACGAACGCTATTTATTTAGTTGCTGCATAAATCCGATTCAAACAAAGTTAATAGAATAAAATCTATGATTATCTTCGAATTTATTATTTATTATTGAATTTATTATTGAACCATAATAACCAAATATATTAATAATCATGTGCATCATGTCCGAAGATTCTTACTTACTGATAAATTTCGTTTCTAAGAGACATCTTTTCAGCGTTTATTTAAACTTTGATAATGTGGATTTTTCTTAAAGATTTCCGGAAAAATAACTCATCTAGTATGTTGATCAATATTAATTTGTGTGATTTATGTTAGAATAATGTAGTATAGCATCATTTTTTTTAGGTTTTAATATATAATAGTTGTCGTAATTTCAGGTCGATTACATAAAAAACGTAGAAAAATCAGACAATGTAAGTTTTAATAATTGTTTTGAATATGAAACATTTTTCTGGAATTTTTTTCTTAATACATAGATTAAGTCAAATCAAGCGGATTTTTTCACTTCGGTTGCAACACTTCGAATATAAATTGGCTTTCTACGGGAGCTATTGAAGCTTCTAAGGAATTGTAATTTTCCTCTTACAAATAAATGAGAGTAAATATTAACATAAATGTTTCATTGAGATGCTTCAACACGATAATTAAAATATTCTCGCATACCCTTTCTCTAAATAAAATACTATTATGAAATAAATTTGTTAAATTTTCAATCAAAAAAGCTCAATGCGATTTACTTCAATTGGATTTCTCTCTTTTTCTTATAAAGAATAAAAAATATTTCACTATTTCACGATTATTCAATTTATTTTCAAATTATTAATAGAAAATTAATAGAAAGCAATGGTGAAGATCGCAAATAGTCAAAAAACATGGGCAGACAAACCTACTTTAATAATAAATAAATAATAATAATGGAAATTTATAATAACAATAATAATGGTTATAATAATAATGAAACGATAAAATAAAATAACACTATGCCGAGAAGATAAATTTGCAGAAAATGAATTTCAGTACAGTGTGAAATGATCCGATGTCCTTATGGATCTAAATGCATTCCACAACGGTAAGGATCATTAAATATGGCGGATTGCGGTGATAATTAACAATTTATTTCAAATTTGTAAAATTTGTTATTGAAAACAAATACAAAAAAAATTCGCGAAATAGAATAAATGATCGAAGTCTATTACCATAATAAAAATGATTTTATTACGTCTGTGGATTATGGATATTTCGCAAAAAAAATTTGCTGAAAATGAAATATGGAAATTCTTATAGTGGTGAATGCGAGTGTAAATCAATGTGCACTAGTCCTGGTCCGACAGTTTGCGGCACAGACAATGTTAGCTATGCAAGTGAATGCCATTTAGCCATACGGTCTTGTATATTAGTTCAACAAGGATCAAAACAGATACGTGTAAAAAATATTGGAACATGCGGTAAGTTTGGAGGATATTAAATCTAAATCTAACTCAAAATTTTTTTGCACACAATTAATTAATTATATAATTAATTTTAATAAATTATAATAAATTATATGATTATAATATATAATTATAATAAATTTAATAATTAAAATAATTATATAATTATAATAATTACAATAAAAATTAATGATTAATTAATTAAGGTCATAATTAATTGCAAACGGTAGTAAACCAATCATGAAAGCAAAAATATTGTAGAAATATATAAGTGTATTATATCTAGCTATACTTCATTTAGTTAATGAATGCTGTTAATAGAAAAAAAATAATTATAAGTTAATATATTAATTAATAATTAATAGTTAATATATTAATTAATAATTGATTGAGAATGATTGATTTATTGGAAAGCACATAAGAATGGAAGCAGATAGAAGTCCAACGGTTTGATATAGATAGTTAAGGCACCGTTAATTGATAATGGTATCTATATCTGAATTGTTTTCAACTTAAGAAGACCCCGATATTCCATTCATCAATTTATCATCGATTGTTATGCAATAAGCAATTTATTTGCATCAATTTTATGAATCCCTCGAGGACAATAATCTGCTCAAGACGAAGCCACTTATATCAATATTCGCCACACTTTAGTCATCGTCACTAATCAATTTCGCCATCCTCAAAATTTTTTAAAAATGTTTTTAATGCTATTATTTATTATTTTTTCAATAATTTCAACTTCATATAGCTGTTATAAATGGACAAATGGTAAAATAATTTCGAACTTTTCCCATTTCTTTCTATTAAAACAGCTTTTTAGTGATTTATAGTATCCGAAGTTTATTAGGTTTCGGTACATTGATTGATTTATTTATTTTTTCGAATAATTTCTACAGTTTCTTTTTCTCCTAACAGAGAGCATTATAAATAGTTTGTACGGCTCCAATGATTACAACAGCGAGCTATTTCCAAGCATTCGATGCCGCCTTTGAAATAATTGAAAGTAACTACTTTTTTTACATTTCACTCTATATATATATGGCTGTTAATGCGTTTAATGTGTCGAGGCACAGTTCTTGGCTCTCCTCGTCTGCCACGAATGGAAATTTACGTCAATTAGGAATGGGTTAAGAAGAATGTAGTCTAACCAGCGCATGGACGATGATTTTTTGGCTACATGAGTGCATGGTACATGAAGATAGATTCTTTATATATATAACAAGAAAACATCTCAGATAGATAGTTCTTGCCCTCATCCACTCTTATTGGCCATATTTGTAGCGAAGTGGTTTTATTTTGACGATTTTTGTAAATTAATTTAAGGCGACATTTTTAGCCTTAGTTATGAGGACTGGAATTTTATCTTCCGATCAGCAATTAAGCATGAGAGCGGAGCCAAGATTTTGGAAAGTTGGTCTTTTAATTATAAGTATTTTTATTTTTATAAGTATATATTAAGTATAAGTATTTTATTAACATCACATTTTTTATTTACATTTTAAGCACGTTTTTTTCTTCAATTCCTTATAATCCTTATAATTGCATCAGTATATTTGGGATCCCTAATACTATGTTTTGATTTGATTTGGACTGATCTGCTCAATACTTAAATGCTGGCAAGTGATGCTATGGTCCAAGCTATCGCTTATTTGAATTTTGTACGGAAGAAAATGCAATCCTCACTTATGCTAGTTTTTCGAAAGGATATGTCACTTCATATAGATGTGCTTAAATCAATCGGAAGATCTTCTCTGGATCACTGTCGTTCCACTGTATGACTCACCGAGCGCCACTCTATTCAATGAATTGGAGGCAAGGATGAAATCAATGAAAAGTGGCAGATTGCTGATATTTCAACCAAACCAATCTTCCAAGGCTTTTCTCAGTTTGAACACACGCCCTTTGCTCTAAAAATGATTCTAAATTCAGTGCTTAAGTATGCGCAGCTGTCAAACGCCTCTGTTCAGAAATAAAGTAAAAATCTTTCGAGAGATTTTATAACCATAGAATCGTTTTTGGGAAATGTGGTTAAGATTTGTTTACTCTACTTGTGTGGTATGAAATACTATCAAAATGTCAAAAAAGATGTGAATTAGTATTAAAAAAGTTTAGCTCATATACGCAATTTTCTTGTGATTATACTGGATTCAAATTCTGATGATTAAACGTTTCAGCGAAAATTTTTGCTTCTCTTTTACTCAACAGACTTATGGAAATATAAGATAGCATGGTGCACCCTAATCAAGCTGGATTCAGACCGGAGCGCGGTTGTACAGACCTGATATTCACGTTAAAAAGGGTATTAGAACATGACTTCATTGCGGCTACCATTGATTCAATTAATAGAACGGCACTTTGGAGCGTGATGGAACGCGATGGTGTTCCAAAGAAGAACATTCGACTCATAAAGGCATTTTATGATCTTACGTCGGCATAGGTCTATATATATGGGGAGCTGACATACACAGACTCCTTCGAAATAAGAACTGGTGTCCGTCAAGGTTGTGTTTTTTTCTCCTACAATATTCAACTCTAATATTCCACTCTCATATTCAAATAGGCGATAGGCTGGATAATGACACCGCTTCTCGGTACTCAAAAGGTGTCCAAATTAGTCCAGAGCATCGTATCATCGATCTTGAATACGTTGATGATGTAGTCTTTTTTGCTGACAGTTATAATGCAAGTAATGCTAAATAAGGTGTCAGAAATTGCAGCAAGAATCGGACTCAGGGTGAATGTAAATAAAAGAAAGCTTTTTCGTCTTATGTGCAAGAAACTGATAAAATGCCTCTTTTTGTAAATTCATTGCCCGTTGAGAAAGTGGCGTATTTTAAACCTTGGGTCCACTCTAATACCAAACGGCCAGGCAAAAGATGATATTGTAGTCCGGATTACGGCAGCTTCTTCCGGTTGACGAAACCCTTATATATCAGTCGTGAAATTACCATAAGAACGAAAGTTCGCATCTATATAGCCGTGACTCGTTCGATCTTGCTATATGGCTTCGAGACATGGCCAATGAGAGTGGAAAATATTAAGAAGGAAAATATTACTATCCGACTTTGACCACTCTTTCTAAAATACATTTGAAGGGTGCGTGGAGTAGATAAAATATCATATGGTCGCATCCACCTTCGTTTAAATACCACTTGCATTAATAATATTATCATAGAGCATCACTTCGCTGGTTAGGACACGTTCTCCGCCACAACTTCGTCCACCACAGGAGTTGACGCATATTTCGTTACTTATTAAACCCTGTGATGGGTGGCGTCAAAAACAAGGTGGACCAATCAAGACCTGGATTGGTACGGTCAGAAAAGATTTTGAACATATATGTGGATGAGCAATATATGGACTTAGACGATGAAAAAGGAATGGTTTCTATTACTGTCGACATCAGTCCACTCAGCTTGGAAGTGTCCTACCCTTGTAGCCGCTGGAGCCAGCCTAATAAATAATGGTGAGAGCTGTTAGAAAAAGAAGAAATTTTGAAGATTCCATGCTCTCTTGATGGTTGGCAATCATATGCATCAGAATGAGAAATGGTGGATGGTGCTATGGTTAAAATTAGTTTCAAAAAGTCGCCTCACCATGGGTCGTTCAGAATTCTGATATGTTCATTCTTGTTTCGAATGTATCTACTAGCATCTCTTGGGCAATTATTGTTTTACAAAGAAATAGTTCTCAACAATCGCCTACTCAAACATTTTATTCTGTATATTCACTTAACTTATTGCTGCACGTTCTTAATGGTTCTTACCTTTTAAATATGGAGGCACAGATGAATCTAAATCTTAATTTTAATCAACAATTTTATTGTAAATTTACAAGGCTGATGACCGAAAGACTGAAAATAATTGCTTATTTAGAAAGAAAAAATCCATGTGGTGATTTACGCTGTGGTCCCGGTGAGCAATGCATTATTTCTGAAGATGGTCAAGGATATCTTTCTGGTCATTGTATATGCCCAAAAGTTTGCGATAATTTTGGCGATAGTGTTGAGTCAACACCACTGTGTTCCACTGATGGCACTGATTTTCCTACACTTTGTCATTTACGTGTACACGCTTGCAAGACGAAGAGGAATATTACTGTTAAATATTACGGAAAATGTGGTGCATTGTTTTTGTTTGAGATATCAATTTGAATAATAATAACTTAACCTTTTTTCAGAATTAATCTTTCAAGCATTAAAAGCAAATAAGCAATAATTAGTAGTAATTCTTTAGCTTCAAATGAATTTCTCTATAAAATTACTTAATTTGATATCGGTAGTGCCTGAATTTTAATCCAATAATTTTTGATCGATAATCGACAGAAATTTTATCCCAAACTATTTGATAAATTTAATAAATGCTTTTGCAGTATTTCTAATTAAAGATTGTTCTGAAATATTATTAATTAAGATCCGTGCGAGAATTTTACTTGTCCAGCTGGCACTATGTGCAAAATTAATGCGGATCGCCGTCCGGAATGCCGCTGTTCCCAGCAATGTGATCTATATTCTGACCCGGTTTGCGGAACAGATGGAAATACGTATGCTTTTTTTCATTGTCTTTTTAGCAGTATTTACCATTTTTGTTGTGGGTCATTCTACTACTTATGGTACTCATAGAGCATAAAAATAGAAATGAGTTCCCAACACTAGGACGATTTCGTCGGACTTTTCATCAAGCGCAAGAGTTCAGTGCATGATATTTGAACTTTGTAGACATCCCTATGGATTATCCAAACTTTTCATTTCATGATTAGCTTTCCATATTTTTATCACTGCATTTAGCTTGGTAAGTTTCAGCATATACTTCCTGTTTAGTCAATTAATGCCAAAATTTTTACATTTTAAAACTCTCAGTTTCAATTGATATAAAATTTTTTGCTCTTTTCTATTTCTATTCATTATTCTGATTTTTGATATTTCAGTTATGAAAATGAGTGCCTTTTGACTGTTTCCTCTTGTAGATCTGATAAATCGATACAGGTTTATATGAAAGGACGTTGTTCGGGTAAAATTTTTTATATTTTATATTTATATTCCTATTTTGAAAAAGAGGTGTAAAGTGGCAGAAGATTGGCATCCTAAATTGATCTTCACCTTTCACCTTTATCACCTTTGTAAGACAAAATAGATTATACACCACATGAAAATTCATATGATATTGGATAAGTGATTTAAGCAAGAAATTGAGAAAATTAAGAGTGAAAATAAAGAGCACAGTCAACATACTGACTGAATAATTTTATTATTTTATAATCTTGAGAATAATTTTATAGGTATTTTAGAAAATAATCCATGTTCGGCGGTTTTTTGTGATGTTGGGCAATCATGCCATATCTCCTCAGATGGTGTGGCATCCTGTAAATGTGTTGAATATTGCGCACCAATAATGAAACCAATCTGTGCTATGGTATAAAACATTTCTGAAAAACTTTTCATATAATTGCATATAATTTATGTGGACTGAGCCAATTAGAAAGAACTTGAGAAATCGCTACTGCCTCATTTATTTCATTACTTTTTTTCGAAATTGCCTTCCCTTCAGGATGGTAAAACTTATGACAATGAATGTGAAATGCGCCAAAGTGCATGTATATCGAAAATTTACATTGCTGCACGTCATACAGGCACATGCGGTAAATTTACGTTTTGTCCATGCGGTAAATTTACGTTTTATAATCATTTTCAACCTCTCATATGGTCTATGAAATTTTTTCGTTCAAACTTCATGTTTTTAAGTGTCCCTATTAAAGCCGAAATGGTTTACTATGGCATTAGTGTTGAGGGAATAAAAAGGATTGTTTCTTGAATCTTTGAATTTTTTATACTATTTTTTCTCCTTGAATTTTTCTTCATTTCTTCTTATACTCCAATGCTCCAATCGAGGACGAAGATGCCAAGACTGAAGGCGATGCGAGAATATAACTGCATGTGATGCTGTAAGCTCCAAAATGTTGCTAATGGACTGAGACAAAACATTGGTTTAAAGAGATATTAGAGGGAAATAAAGCAAATTCAAGAGTGTTAAAAGAATTTCGATGAACTTTTTCAAAAGTTTGAACTCTATGAACTTTTCAAAAAACGTAATAATTTTTGGGAACAGGGTCTCCCATCCAAATAACGAGATATTGCAATTTGGGTTCGCGGCTTTCTTACTGGGCTGTTATGCCACTATATGCAACAAATTATAGAGTTATGCGCGATTAATTTTGTTATAACAATTCTGAAAGGTAATTTGGGGAGAGGGGATGGGGGAATGAACAACTTCAGCTCCAAATTTTATAGGGTCAGGAATATGCGCCGGATTTGAAGGTTGTATTCCGCCGAAAGTGTGCGTAGTTCGCGATGGTCATCCATATTGCGAATGTGAATCATGTGATTCGAGATTGAGCGAAGTTTGTGGGTCTGATGGAATTACCTATGCCAATGCTTGTAAAATGAGACAAGAATCTTGTATTACCGGCAAAACTATTTATCAAAAATATAGCGGAATATGTGGTTAATTTCCATCGTTATTCTAATACTTATAGGGAATATTTTGCAAAAATAAAAGTAATAAATAGTAGTAGTATAATTAGCAAAATCTTATGGATAGTAAAATGAATTAACTGGTTATTAAATTCTAATAAACATTTGGAATGGTCGATAAATATTACTCCTAAGAATTACCTAGAAGCGCCTCATATTTGTAGACAGGAACTAAGCTAACGAGTAGTGATTAGAGTTGCTGGAAGAAGAAAGATATATAAAATAATATAAAGTATATAAAATACATAAGATATATAAAATATAAATAAAATCAATAAACTGAACAAAGTTTTTTTGGATTTTTTAGAGAATTTTTTCGTGCTAATCTACTAATGTATTGCAGAAGGATGCTATAATGTACGCTGCGAATTTTACGCCGTTTGTATCTCAGATAATCGAGCTACGGGAAGTTGCCGTTGTCCTGATCATTGTCCAGAAGAAGGCATACTGGGAACCGTTTGTGCTACAGATGGAATTACCTATCAGTCCGAATGTCATATGCGATTAACTGCATGTCATCAGCAAAGATTTATTGTTGTCGCCTTTCATGGAACGTGCGATAGTTGTCAAAATGTGGTGTGTCCATATGGCCAACAATGCGATGACGGCCTGTGTTCTTGTCCTTCTGAATGCGCATTACCACGTAAAAATGAAGAGGTAATCACGACCACTTTATTGATATAAATATTTATTGGCATAATTGTAGATAAATATTTGATATGAATATTAATACGATTATTGTGCCTGAAAATTCGTAAAACTGTAAGAATTGCTGACATGGCTGGTGGAATTTATGAATACTTCTAACTTAGCAAATCGTTATTTTTTTTCTTAACTAATCGTTAATTTTTGTCAGGTGGGGGAAATTTAGTAAAAATAGTGGATAGGTTAGATATGAACATATTTGGACCAGTAATCTCGCTGGTTACTGTATGCAATTTTAGGTTTGTGGTAAGGATGGTGTGCTTTATCCATCAAAATGCCATCTTCAAAAGGCATCTTGCCATTATGGTGCTCCAATAGCCATACAACCATTAAGCGAATGTGTACGAGAATCTGGCATTGGTATTATTTGTTTTTTTTTATATTTTTCATCCCTTTTTCCATGTATAAAATCACTATTCATGCAAAAGGAGAATATTTTCAAAAGGCATTACTTATCTAATATATATATATGTCTGGACGTATTATATATCCAGACATAATGATTAAATAATTTTTGCTTATTACATATGTGCTTTTCTGAATTAATTTTCTTACTTGTTAAATTCAGGCTAACTTCAAGCTAAATTTTGAATATCGTTGATGTTAACTTCCTAAAACTGGAAGCTAATCAGAGAGTACGGCATCAAATATAACTAATGCACCTTTGGTGTTGGCTTTATATTTTTTGTACGTTTCAATATTATTTCGCCACAAAACGAGAAACAGAATGCATATTTAAAAATTCGGGCTCTGATTTATGATAGAACTGCAGGAATAATTGTGGGCATAATCAACTGTTTACTTCTTATAATCTTATCTGAAAATTGTTTTTCTCATTTCTTTTGAATTAACCGTTATTTTAAATTTTAATGTCAACATTGAAGTTACATTACTAAAAAAGACAAGAACACTTACGAATATAACTGCATTTCTGCTCTGTTGAACATGTTTCAGTGTGTTCGTCTTTACTGCTATTGTAAAACATATACTTCATTTAAGTGGTGCTCAGAATGGGTTTGAAGGTTTGAACCTCTGAGAGTCCTTAAGATTCTTTTTTGAGGTCTCCAGCGCGGAAATCATTTTTATACTATTACAATATTTAAAAATTCTGAGTATTAATTTCTAATACGGCAAGTGCAGAAAGGTATATACCACATAAATAAAAGGAGTTTTAAGGAGTTTTCATGGGAAAAAATTCGAGAACCAGTACTGTAGGATAGTGATTAAGATAATTTAAGATGATTTTCACCGAAAATTTTTAATAGTTTGCAGAAAACGAAACTTCTGCATACGTTTCACGTTTCGCAACAGTAAAATAAGTTATGGTGGATTCTGTACTGATAACAGTGGTATAATTGAATGCCTATGTGAATTCAACTGCTCAAATGCTCTGGCTTTGCACTTCTAATGGCAAAATTTATGAGACAACATGTTTATGAATCTTTCATGTCAAAAACAAAAATCCATCTATAAAAAGCTATCACTGCATTTTTGCCATTATTCTGGTATAAAAAATTTTAGCGAATAAATTCGATGGATTCTGTAGAAAATAGATAGAGTATTGGAAGGATTATTGTTAGGTTCTAAATCAATAAAATAATTGAGAACAAGCAATTTAAACTGATGAATTTTTCGCCTTAAAATATTTCTGAAGCTGCAATTTTTTTGGCTTAAATTTTTTGTTTTAACAATTTTTTTTAATTTTATAATTTCGTATTTTTTTGCCATTTAGAATATTTTTCAAATCATCTTTAAATTATTCGTTAATATTCTTGAATGGCTTATTCACACTACTTTTTATTCATTCCATAAGAATATTTTTATAGAAACTGCGACTTTTGTCCTGATTATTGCCTAAAGTGGTAAATTTTGTTCTATAAATATTTTTTAATCTTTTTTTGCACTTTTATTTTTAAGATAATTGTGAATGTAATGAAGTGGGGGCATATGATACGAGATGTTCAACTTCCGGTCAGTGTCGATGTCGCCCTGGAGTTGGTGGAAAAAAGTGCGATCATTGCCATTCAGGCTTTTGGGGGATTCATTTGATTGCCAAAGGCGCTCTCGGCTGCCAACGTATATATTCTAAAATAAATAATCAATAATATTTTTTAGCTAAATTATTAAAAATTTTACTTTTAGCTTGTTCTTGTTCATTATTCGGTTCATCTCGAAACGATTGCGAACAATTGACAGGTCGTTGTCAGTGCAAAGAGAATTCTTTTGGGTCAAAATGCGATTCGTGCGATCCCGACTCTTTTATGACTCCAAATGGTTGCCGTAAGAAAGCAGAATATATGGCTCCCAAGTAGATTTTTCAAGAAAAATTTTAAAAAATTTCTATTTTCAATATTGGGTGATTTAATCTTTAGGTCATGCACTGAAATGAGGTGTTATCATGGTGCAGAATGTATTATGGATCGTTCTGGTCTGCCTGACTGCATATGCCCATCTGGATGCTTTTTTAATGATTACAGTGATCTGGCGAATATAACTATATGTGGAAGTGATGGAAATACATATGATAATTTTTGTGAATTAACTAAATTTGCTTGTAAACATCAACTTGATCTTGTTCCTGCATCTCTTGGAATATGTCATTCACAAGGTAATTGTGGAATTTTGTCCGTATTTTATTCCATGGTATTTAAGCAAGTCGTATGTTGCCTCGGCCGAAATCAAACCATGATAAGTTCGATTCCTGTCCCTTGGCATAAGTTGTTATTAGGAGTGAAATCCAGAGGGCATTATTAATGTGCCTGAACTTTTATCATCAAACCCTACCCACAAAGTTTCCCAGTAGATGCCTAACTAGGCCTAATGGTGATTGTCAGAAGAAGCCAGAAATTTTTTATCTGAAATTTAAACCCTTTTCATATAAATAGATAAATTCAAAGTTTCCCAGTAGATGCCTAACTAGGCCTAATGGTGATTGTCAGAAGAAGCCGGAAATTTTTTATCATAAAAATTTTAACTTTAATTATAATAAAAAATAGACAATGAGATGAATGATATTCAAATTCGACGAGGGAGGAAATTGGAAACCGCGTCAATGCTGGGAACATTTTGTGCAACCAACCAAGACTGTAAAACATATAACGCATATTGTGCAGCGACCATACATGCAAGTATAAAAATATGCAAATGTAGAGAAAGGTTTTTTGCGTCAAATGATGGCAAACAGTGCATTCAAAGTAAAATTTTATAGTTTATTTTGTTTAAATTTCATGTTTAAGAAAAAATTCTCACTCTGAAATTGTTTTCTTATCCGCGATTTTTAAACATAATTTGCAAATTTTATTAAATTTTTATCAACAAACTGAAGTACATCAAGCATGATTTATTCGGTTGGAAATTAAATTTTTCATTATTTTTTTATTTTTTTTTGAGGATTCTAGATGATCATGCGTCAAAATCCTTCAGCACCACCTTCAGTTTTTATAATAATTCCTCAGCAATATTTTCTGGTTTTGGATTTACCAATGGCACTCTCCGAATTCGATTACGGGTATTTCTTGTCTTTTTCGAGTCATTTCGTGGAATTCTAACGCTAAAGAATTGAATCATTAAAAAATTTTTAGTTATGAATTTATCTATTTATATGAAAAGGGTTTAAATTTCAGATAAAAACATCCAGAGAATCCGGTATACTTTTGTTCTCATTGACAAGCGATAATCTCAATCATTTAATGATTAATTTATATAAGTCCCGAATAATTTTAAGGTTATTATATTATTATTGTTTAAAATATTGTCATAAGAGAATGAGAGGATAGTGAAATGGTACATTTACATGGACTGGGATTAAGCTTTATTCGGTTCTGGTTCCTTGACGAAAGTAAATTTCATTTAAGGTAAAATATTAGTTATTAGTTTATTAATATTAGTATTAATTATAATCCTAGTATAGTAGTATTACAGATCAGATATCCACCTGTGCTACTAATTAAAAAATAATTCTCTGGTGAACGATTTTATTTTATTAATCAGTGGAGCTAGTCAAACCAGTCGTATTTTTGCTGTACCTGTCTTTTTAACCATTTGGACAATTAAGAATTATTAAGTCGAACCAAATTTATTGGAATTCAATTTAGCATAAGTGATGATGGAAATCCAATTATTATGGAAAGCGAAGAAATAATTGCCATACATCATCCATATATAATCGAGGCTGCTATATCTGAGTCGCTGATAACGATGAATATTGGTGATAATGTGCAATTTTTTAAGACAAGTTCAATGAAATCACTGAAAGCGTATTCCTGTACATATGGTCAAACTTATGTTGGCCATCTTCCAGCTGATTTGTAAGTTTTGATCATTATGATTGGATTTATTTGAATCACATAAATGTTAACAAAAACCATTTACAGTTTTTTATGTTCTTATTTGAATCTTCCGTAAGTTAGAATCTTGAACAATTTTCATTGCGAAGATCTGTCGTAGATTTTCTTTTTTCACTGCAGAATCAACTAGTTAATTGAAAATTAAGAAATAAAATAAAAATGCCCGTGCTAGTCCGTTTGGAAGAACGATAATATTTCGGAAAATAATGATAAAAAGTTTGAATATTGAATCGCACCTATTATTGGGAAAAACTTAGTCGAAAATTAACTATACCGTGTCTTTTATTTTTGTGAAGGCGAATAAGTGTGGAAAAAATACATCGGAGAGAAAATCCAGAATCATTTTTACTTTTTCATTTTCATCTTGAATTTTGAAAAAAATTTTAATTTGCTTCCCTTTGTTTCACGGATTCTTCCGTTTAGAGCTGAAAAATATGTGGGATATATATCAAATTTTTCCGGCTGCATTTCCATTATGATAAATGGGGAAATGTTTACATCTGATCATCTCATCATCGCCCATAAACTTGGTATTTTTCACATATGTAATTTGTATACTGAACTTTTTATTAAGGAATAAAGAATTGTGGATTAGGCAAATGATTACAACCAAATTCATTTCGTGTTTTAAAATAGTTGGTTTAATTAAAATTTAATTGATTAAAATTAAAATTGAAATTTATTGCTTTATTATATTGTCAATACTTAATATTATCGATCAATCGCCATCTCTTGAACCTTTCAAAAAGTTTCTTATACCTAAATATGAAAGTAAATTCTTAGGTGAGTGCGATTTCGATATGTGTAATGACGATTACTGTTTAAACGGTGGAGAATGTGTGAAAATGGCCGGTGGGAAATTTGCTTGTATTTGTCAATCTGAGTCTGGTAAATTTTCTTGAGAAAAGTTTGAAATTAAAAAATTTTTATATCTAAAATAGCACGTTTCGCATTTTATTCATTATGCATGAATTATTAAATTTTCATCGAGAACGTCTATTTTCTTGCTTTAGCTCCATACTATTTTTCTCATCATATTATGACACTATAACAATCGAAACTACAGTTGATTCATGTGATGTTGATTTATATGCATTAACCACTGTTTATAATATATTTTTAGGTGTTAACTGTGGGCTGAAACAAATCGGTACTTGCGAAAATTGCGAAATAAACAAAATTAAAGAAACGAATAAGCAAGGTATTTATCAAAAATACCTAATGCTTTTAACTGAAATTATTTCACTAAAAATCTTAGCATTTATATCTGAGTTCATCAACTGCAACTAAATTATCTGATCTTTTGAATCGAAGGAATCAATATTATTAAAGACATTGACGAAATTTAGATTTTGAAGCAGCAGAGTCATCAGGCGTTGAATTCTCTGGAGAAAATTGTGTGAAAGTGAAAGACTTAAAATTCGATTTGAAAAAAACTCTCGAAGTGGAAATATGGTTGAAAACAATGGTATCAGATGGTCTTGTGTTTTACTGGGCGAATAAGCAAGGGAATTTCGTCGCACTCGCAATAGCCAATTTGCAGCCATTATTTGTATTCAATCTTGGCGCAGAGACTGTTTATGTTAGGTACGATTTATTTCAACAATGTTTCATGAATCTTTCTGACGATTTTCATCATATAAAGTAGACAAGAGAAAATGAATTCGACAAGTAATAACAGAATTCGACATGTAATATTTTTACTGAATTCGAAAAGCGAGGCAACTAGATAGTGCTCATATGAGATTTTTAACTTTTAAAACTGCAACTTTCTCAATTGTTCGAAAAGCTTTGAGGCAAGAATTGAGCAAGTGAAGAATTGAACGAAACGAATCGTTTTAATTCGATAAATTTTCCTATTTTTCCGAATTCTTGTAAAAATATACCGAAATAATTAGATCGAAGGTTTCGTTATCCAATGAACGTTTCCATTCGATCCGTTTTGGTCGAAATCTTCGAAATGCATTTATTCAAGTGAATTCTAATATAAAATACCGACTTTCTGTGGTTAGTACTCTTTAAATTTAATACGAATTTTACCTTTAAAACGACCAAAATGGAACAGCTCGAATTTGATGTCCCAGCCTGCTGGTACTGGCTGATTCAAAACTATCTCGTGGTTTCTAAATTCATATATAGGGTGATATGCTATATGATAAGATCCATTCTTATCTCTTGTACTATACTTTATGGCTGGCTTAACTCCTAGTGAAAATTCAGTAGATAAACGATAGATAATTCATTTTTGCATCTAATTCAAAATGAATGATTGTGGCAATTTTCGGACTCTGAAATGATGCTATTGAAAGCAAAAGAACGAGGAAATTCATATATTCATTAATACATCATTTATATAAAGAAAAATAATATAAGATGAATGAAAGACTGAGATTAGAAATTAGAAATAAGCCAGCACATCGCTTCAACTGCTAGGATTTCTTTTGATGGCTCAAAATTATGATTCATACCGTACAAAATTTGTCCGTATTACATCTAAGAATTTTTCTATACATAAAAATATCACAATCCATTATTGCCGAATAATGAATAAGTAATGTTCGACTCATTACAAATCTTTAATCTAAGCCAGAATTTCTTAACAATGGTCATTTTGCTTTGATTATAGATAAAATATAATCGTGGCATGTATGAAGCCGATTTACATATTGGTTGCTTCTCCGATATCAAAATGTTACCTGAAACGCTAAAAAAACTTGCGACATTGTTCAAGGGTGTAGTCCAACGAATTAGCATCAACGGTCAATCAGTTATTTTCTGGAAGGTCAACTATTTTTAATAAAATATTTAAAAAAAAAGAAATATTACCAGATGATTGGAGCAAAGCAATTTTGTTACCAATTCTCAAGAAAGGTGACAGGACATATTGCGATAATTATCGAGGAATCTGCCTACTAGACGTCTCAGATCAATTTTTGAAAATTTTTCCCTTTTAATCAACAGATTTATGAAAATATGAGATAGCGGGATGCGTTCTAATCAAGCTGGATTCAGATAGGTTGTACTGACCAGATATTCGCGTTAAGAAGGATGTTGCACATCAGATATTTGCGACCCACTGTCACGTGTTTCATCGACTTTGTGGCTGCCTTTGATCGAGCGGCGTTTTGAAGTGTGATGGAACGCGACGGTTTTCCAAAGAAGATCATTCGACTCATAAAGGCATCGTATGAGCATATACATCGGCGAAGTTTTGTGTATATGGGGAATTGACAGACTCCTTCGAAAGAAGAACTAATGTCTGTCAAGGCTGTGTCTTTTACCCTACAATATTGCGATAGATTAGGTGAATGGACACCGCTTGTCGGCATTCAAGAAGTGTCCAAATCGGTCCACAGCATCGTATCACAGAACTTGAATATGCATATGTGTAGTCCTTTTTGCTGACATTTATGACGAAATGCGAGTAATGCTAAATAACGTGTCAGAAACTGCAGCAAGAATCTTATGTGCAAGAAGCTGATAAAATGCCTCTTTTTATAAATTCATTGCCAGTTGAGGAAGTGTCTGATTTTAAAT